>CAMPDV010000488.1:0-251577 GCA_946699065.1 Loxodes magnus
AAAAGTGAGGAAATACAGTAAGAAAAGAAGAAATACAGTAAGAAAAGAAGAAAGAATTTAAGCTTTATGAATTAGTAAAACTTAGAGATAAAAAGAAGTAATGATAATATGAAAATAGGAAATAAAGTAAGAAAAGAAGAAAGAATTACAGCTTTTTGAATTAGTAAAATTTAGAGATAAAAAGAAGTAATGAGAATATGAAAAGTGATGATGAAATTAAGAAAAGAAGAAAGAATTACAGCTTTTTGAATTAGTAAAATTTAGAGATAAAAAGAAGTAATAAGAATATGAAAAGTGAGAAAATAAAGTAAGAAAAGAAGAAAGAATTTCAGCTTTATGAATTAGTAAAACTTAGAGATAAACAGAAGTAATAAGAATATGAAAAGTGAGGAAATACAGTAAGAAAAGAAGAAAGAATTACAGCTTTTTGAATTAGTAAAATTTAGAGATAAAAAGAAGTAATGAGAATATGAAAAGTGATGATGAAATTAAGAAAAGAAGAAAGAATTTAAGCTTTTTGAATTAGTAAAATTTAGAGATAAAAAGAAGTAATAAGAATATGAAAAGTGAGGAAGAAATTAGAAAAGAAGAAAGAATTTCAGCTTTATGAATTAGTAAAACTTAGAGATAAAAAGAAGTAATAAGAATATGAAAAGTGAGGAAATAAAGTAAGAAAAGAAGAAAGAATTACAGCTTTTTGAATTAGTAAAACTTAGAGATAAAAAGAAGTAATAAGAATATGAAAAGTGAGGAAATAAAGTAAGAAAAGAAGAAAGAATTTAAGCTTTATGAATTAGTAAAACTTAGAGATAAAAAGAAGTAATAAGAATATGAAAAGTGAGGAAATAAAGTAAGAAAAGAAGAAAGAATTACAGCTTTATGAATTAGTAAAATTTAGAGATAAAAAGAAGTAATAAGAATATGAAAAGTGAGGAAGAAAAGTAAGAAAAGAAGAAAGAATTTAAGCTTTATGAATTAGTAAAACTTAGAGATAAAAAGAAGTAATAAGAATATGAAAAGTGAGAAAATAAAGTAAGAAAAGAAGAAAGAATTTCAGCTTTATGAATTAGTAAAACTTAGAGATAAAAAGAAGTAATAAGAATTTGAAAATAGGAAATAAAGTAAGAAAAGAAGAAAGAATTACAGCTTTTTGAATTAGTAAAATTTAGAGATAAAAAGAAGTAATAAGAATATGAAAAGTGAGAAAATAAAGTAAGAAAAGAAGAAAGAATTTCAGCTTTATGAATTAGTAAAACTTAGAGATAAACAGAAGTAAATCGAATATGAAAAGTGAGGAAATACAGTAAGAAAAGAAGAAAGAATTTCAGCTTTATGAATTAGTAAAACTTAGAGATAAAAAGAAGTAATAAGAATATGAAAAGTGAGGAAATAAAGTAAGAAAAGAAGAAAGAATTACAGCTTTTTGAATTAGTAAAACTTAGAGATAAAAAGAAGTAATAAGAATATGAAAAGTGAGGAAATAAAGTAAGAAAAGAAGAAAGAATTTAAGCTTTATGAATTAGTAAAACTTAGAGATAAAAAGAAGTAATAAGAATATGAAAAGTGAGGAAATAAAGTAAGAAAAGAAGAAAGAATTACAGCTTTATGAATTAGTAAAATTTAGAGATAAAAAGAAGTAATAAGAATATGAAAAGTGAGGAAGAAAAGTAAGAAAAGAAGAAAGAATTTAAGCTTTATGAATTAGTAAAACTTAGAGATAAAAAGAAGTAATAAGAATATGAAAAGTGAGAAAATAAAGTAAGAAAAGAAGAAAGAATTTCAGCTTTATGAATTAGTAAAACTTAGAGATAAAAAGAAGTAATAAGAATTTGAAAATAGGAAATAAAGTAAGAAAAGAAGAAAGAATTACAGCTTTTTGAATTAGTAAAATTTAGAGATAAAAAGAAGTAATAAGAATATGAAAAGTTAGGAAGAAAAGTAAGAAAAGAAGAAAGAATTTAAGCTTTATGAATTAGTAAAACTTAGAGATAAAAAGAAGTAATAAGAATATGAAAAGTGAGAAAATAAAGTAAGAAAAGAAGAAAGAATTTCAGCTTTATGAATTAGTAAAACTTAGAGATAAACAGAAGTAAATCGAATATGAAAAGTGAGGAAATAAAGTAAAAAAGAAGAAAGAATTACAGCTTTTTGAATTAGTAAAACTTAGAGATAAAAAGAAGTAATGAGAATATGAAAAGTGAGGAAATAAAGTAAGAAAAGAAGAAAGAATATCAGCTTTATTAATTAGTAAAACTTAGAGATAAAAAGAAGTAATAAGAATATGAAAAGTGATGAAGTAAAGTAAGAAATTAAGAATAATTTTAGTTTTTAAGTAAGTTTTGAAGCTTTGATTAGAGCTTTAAAGCGTAAGTAAGTTAGTTTTGAAGTTATGGAAGAAGAAAGGTAAGATAGAAGAGTAATTTAAGTTTTTAAGAAAGTCTTGAAGCTTTGATTAGTGTTATAAATCGTAATTAGTATGTTTTGAAATTAAAGGGACGATAAAAGTAAGAAAAGAAGTTTAATTTAAGTTTTTAAGTAAGTCTTGAAGCTTTGATTAGAGTTATAAATCGTAATTAGTTAGTTTTGAAAGTAAAGGGAAGAAGAAAAGTAAGAAAAGAAGAGTGATTTAAGTTTTTAAGTAAGTCTTGAAGCTTTGATTAGGTTATAATTTGTCATTTGTTGGTTTTGAAAGTAAATGGAAGAAGAAAAGTAAGAAAAGAAGAGTAATTTAAGTTTTTAAGTAAGTCTTGAAGCTTTGATTAGAGTTATAAAGCGTAATTAGTTAGTTTTGAAAGTAAAGGGAAGTAGAAAAGTAAGAAAAGAAGAGTGATTTAAGTTTTTAAGTAAGTTTTGAAGCTTTGATTAGAGTTATAAAGTGTAAGTATTTTGTTCGAAAGTAAATTGATTTTAATTATTTCTCCAGGTTTAAGATTTGAGTTAAAATTTTTCTAAAAATTTTGTTTTAATTTGGATATATCCTAAATAGTTTTCTAAAAATATCTTATTTATTCTTTATTTAAATTTCGCTTGGTTTGTAGTAGTATTTTCATTGGTGTTATTTATTGCACACGTAGCATTTTATTCTTTTTTTAAACTATTATTCCTTTAACACTTGTTTAATTGAAGTTTACTACTTATTTTGAAATATTTGTTACTTTTTATTTTATATTGAGGCTTCATTTTCTATTTCCATATGATCTTATTAATTCTTTTAAATCGAAAATGGCGTAGCCTGACTATATTATTGAATTTAAAGAATTCTTTGTTCAAGTTTGTCATCTATTTCTTAAGATTATTAATATTTTTATCAAGTATACACGTTTTTAGTTTTTCTAATTTTTCTGCTTTGGCAGTGAGTTTTCTTTTTTAAAACATAGAATCTTTCAATGACAAGATAATATTGCTATTTTTTTTTTCGGAATTTTTTTAAGTTCTGGATTTCCAAGTGTTTAATGTTCGTCGTATTAATCATATTTCTCACTTTCACTCATTGTAATTAATTCTCATTTTTATTTTTGAGAATTTTCTTGTTTAAATGTTTTGTTCAAAATTCTGTTATTTCTTAGAAGCAATTTTATATATATAGCAATAATATATTAACTTTGCGTTACCTTTATTTTGTTTACTATGAATTAGTGTTTGAAGTAATTTTCTAATTCTCTGTATATTTCGATGTCTTATTCCACTAGTTTTTTTGGATCGTAAATTATTATAACTTGCTTATTTTCTTCTCTTGATAATGCTTGGAAATAAATGCATTCTATCATTTCTAAAATCTTCTTAGGGCATCTATAAGTTATGGAATTCTTAATATGGCTGTAAATTTTTTCTAATTAAATTTTCATTTCAGCAAACTATAAATCTTGAAAATTATTTATTTTTCTTTCTGTTTCTAAATTTTATTTTTATCTAAAATTTTAGCACTATTTTATCTTATGTCCAAATATTTTTCAATTTCAACATATAATTTTTCTTTTTCATGAAATGAAGCTAAAGTACAGATTTTTTTTCCTTTTGGCTCTGGATTAGATCATTAGTTGAGCTAGATATGTTCTATTTAACTGATTCTCTAGTCAAAATTTTACCTTAAATTCATTTCAATTAAATTGTTTTTCCTTCCCATTTTTTAAGAAATTTTTAATAGAGTTCTTACAAAGTGTTCTAATCATTTATCAAATTGCTATCTTTTATAATAAGAGATTAATTTATTTATTAATGGTCTTAATCTTCTTATGTTAGTTTCTAGTTATCCAATTGTAGCAATATAAATAGTTAGAAAATCTTTTTAATTTTTGTTGGAGAGGTCTGTTATTTCTTAGATGCCATTTTATATAATATTTACCTGCAGAATATCTAGATAATTTGAGTTTAAAAGCTTATAAAAAATATGTAAGTGGAGAATTTAGCATATTTCTATTGTAATATATGATTAAGGATATATAAATACATTTTAAAAGTCTTAATTGAAATATCTAGATTTACAAATAATTATATTTTACAAGAATCTAATGTCAAAAATTTGAGTTATTAGAAGTGGAGAAAGTAAAAAAGGAAGAAGAAAATATAAAAAGAAAGCAAATATAATTGAAAAATGATGAGATTAAGAAGATATTTAAAAAATCTTACCAATGTCTATCTTTGAAGGAAGTAATTTTTGCAATTAAGGATGTCAAAGTAACTCTATTATTTTAAAATTTCTAATTAAATAATCCTATTCAGCAAAAAGAAATAATATTTAGTTTAAATTTGATTTGTTATAATTATTTAGTTTATTTGAGCTACTTAATCAGCAAACTTCTTCAATAATTTTGATTAATTAATATTTTCTTCTGCATTATCATAGTTAATTTATACAGTCTATTCTATATTTATAGTATGATGTATAAACTATTTTGATGATAGTTATAGATTATTCTAGTAATCTAACTTTTAAATTTACAGTTTATTTTATAGTTTCTTTTTTATCTTATAAGCTTTATAAAGACAAGCTAGACTTTTTTTCTACATAAGTTTTATAAGTAAAATAGATAATCTAAGTTTCTTTATTGTGTAAAACGTTAAGATAAATTATTTTGGTTGCAAGATTTTTAATATTGGAGTTAGTTTTTTAATTTAATTAAAATCTAAATTTAAAATTATTGAGTCTCTTACATTTTATTTTGTATTTCATTTTGTAATTAGTCTTATAATAAATCATTTTTCACCTCAAGATCTTCTAATATTTACTTACTAAAACTTCTTATTTTTGAGTATGAACTAACTAATAGTTATCTTAATTACTAAAAATTGGTTAATTTTCTTTAAAAATAATGTCAAAAGGTATATTTTAATTTACGCTTCCGTTTTGATTTTTTAATAAAGTATCTTAAATATCTTAAGCAATTTAGATCTCTAAGGTATCTTATATGGCTTAAATATCTTAATTGATTTCTAAAGTATCTAGCATGCTTTAAGATATTTAGGATACTATTGATAAGTCTCTGACAGAAATCTGGTTATTTTATCTATGAGTATATTTCTAAGTTTCAAAGTGCCCTCGATTTAAAATTTCATAATTATTTTAAAGGAATTTGAAGAGTTTGATTAATTGGCAATTAACTACTATTTTTAATAAGCTCCTTAATAAACTTATAATTTAACTAATTTAAGTTGCATTAATTCAAAATCTATACCTTACAAGTTATTGAGCAACTGTCTGTGCTTAATCAATTTGACAGCAGCCTTTTTATTCTTGGATAAAAAAGAGTTGCTAAAAATATATTCTTATGATATTTTTTATTATTCCATTTTTTTTCTTATTTTTAACTTTTCACATAGCTTTAATTGCCTTAGAAATGATACTTTTATAAAAAAAAAATTGACTTTTATAAAGATTTTTAGTGTTTTTTAGATATCACCAAACGCTTTGAAGGTACTTTGTAAATACTCATAAACTATCAATTTTTATTTATATTTTCATACTCTAATTTACAAAAAGTTTTTTAAACTTAAAAAGGTTTCTTCTGTTTAATTTAAATCTTTTTTAGTTGGTATATTTTACAAGGCATAAAAAGATAAATCTTTTATTTCCATATGCTAATTTAATGCTTTTATATTGAGGATATTTAATAAATATAATATTATTTTCATACTACTAAAATTTATTTATCAATTATTTATTTTTTGAAATCACGAAAAAAATTTAAAAAAAATTTATAAATCCTATAGTTTCTGATATAATATTGATTAAACTAAAAAATATTTATTAAAGTTTAATAATGTAGAACAATTAGGGCACTAAAATTTTATTCTTAAGGAGAGTAATAAGAAAATTTTAAAATTATGAATCAGTTAGGATTTTTGCGAAATTTGGTATTGGGGTCCTTAAATACGAAGTTTTTTCGAACCTAAAAAACGCTCTATAATTTAAAAAAATAGCTACTATTTTAAAGAGTTCAAAAACAAAAAAAATTTTCGATATTATAACTCAATCATTTTAAGAAAGTGAAATAGACATTGAAAGAACTGATATGCATTTTACTTAAGTTGAATAAATATATGAAAATACATTACTAGTTTCTGGAGATAAAAATAAATAACAAGGTAGATTTACTTTTTAATCATAGAAAGAACAAAAAATTTATAATATGCAGAATACAAGACACTTCCATAGAACTAAATTCGATAAAAGGAATGTAATTTTCATCATTTCAGGATAAACGGCTAAAGATGGTTTGTAGAATGTAAAAGAATGTGAAATTTTTAATATGACAAATAAAACTTTTAAGAATATCAAACCAATTGAAATTGCAGTAAATCGATTTGGTTGCGATTTGAATTAGCAAAATTTATATACTTTTGGAGGTTGAAATAACTAATAAGGAGGATAGAATAAAATTTAGATGTATGATTATGGATAAAATGAATGATTCGTGTGTGATTAGTAGTTATTAAGAGAAGTTTAAACATCAGCTATTTTTATTAAGTAACTTTAATCTTACCTTATTTATGCAAATCTTAATTTTACGGAAACATAAATTTTCGATTTAAAAGTAATAAAGGCACAAGGTGAAAGCTATCCAGTGGCAAGCGGCAGCGATTTCACATAGCCAGTTCTGAGTAGAAATATAGTTTACTAATATAATAATGAATGTTCACTCATGACTTACGATTTAAGCAGTGGAAAGTGGAAAAAGTTCTGAGAAAGAGGTAAATTTTACAATTTTAAAAATGATTTATGTTATTTTAATATTAAATAAAATCTAAAAAATTAAAATTAAAACTGACTTGAGAAAATTTTATATATAGTAAATAATAAACTACCTAGATTATTACTATAATTTCACAAAGTGAAAAAAGTAGAAAATTATTTATTTTTCATATTTGAATAATTTTTACGATTAAAAAAACTATGTTTAGTTCCTAATATTTTAGATATATAAAAATATCTAAAATAAAAAATAAAAAGGCAGCGTTATGCAGTTAAAAAATGAATTATAGTGATGCTATTTTCATTTAGATTTATCACTTACAAATGTTTCAAGTTATTGAAAATAAGTTCTCTAGCAAAAAACTTCACAGTTCTTATTCAGCATTTAGTTACATTAAAGCATATCTACCTGTATTTTTTTAACCTATCTTGATTTTAGTATTTAACTAAAATTCGATCTATATTAGATGATTGATAGAACTGATGTCTTTAAGTTTCTTCAAATTTAATAATAAAATTTTTTCCTTTAAGTATTTTAAAACTATAAATACTACCCTTAGGATTAATTCATAATTTTTTTTTAATTATTTCCTTTTTATTTTGAAATTTCTAGCAGAATCTTACAAAATTTCCATTCTTTTTACAATACCAGAATACTTTAGCTCAATCAAAGATCTTCATGTAAGACAAAAGGATCTTTTAAATAGTAAAATTAAATTATATATTGTGTTATGAGTAATCTCGTAATATATTCCACTATGGATAAAAGTGGGCGAACTATTTTGAAGATAAAACTAACTTATGTAAGAATTTTCTCAGACGGTACTAGCAATATCCAATTATTCAGTATCAGCAACTGGGAACTGAAGTTAAATCTTAAAGCTATCAAACCTTTACATTTCGAAACCGGGACGGATTTAGATAAAATCAAGAGACATGACTTAGAACTATTATCAATATTTTTTTATCAGAATATTGTTCAGATATGATATTTATCATAAAACCTGAATTTATTTAATTTCCTTCTTACTCAAGCCTTCATGAAAAATTTCAAAAATTAATAAAAAAAAGTTAAAAGTTAAAAAGCTTTGTTAAAGCCTTAGTAGTCAGCCATCTGACCTATTCTATTAGCTTGTCTCTATTAGTTTGTCTTGAATTTCTATTAGGCTTAGTTAGGCGGTGTAGCACTTCATTAGCGCACCATCTTTAATATTCGGAATAGTTTTGGTCTTGCACTTATCGTTCCTAATTATTTCTCCAAGGATTCAGATTTGAATTAAAGAATTTTTTCTATAAATTTTTCTGCTTTATGTTGGATATATCCTAAATAGTTTTCTAAAAATATCTTATTTATTCTTTCTTTAAATTTCGCTTAGTTAGTAGCAGTATTTTCATTGGTGTTTTTTATTGCACACGTAGCATTTTATTCTTCTTTTAAACTATTATTCCTTTAACACTTGTTTAATTTAAATTTACTACTTATTTTAAATAAACGTTTACTGTTTATTTTAATTTGAGGCTTCATTTTCTATTTCCATAGGATCCGATTAATTCTGTTAAAACGAAAATGGCGTTACCTGAATTTATTATTAAATTTAAAGAATTCTTTGTTCCAGTTTGTTTTCTATTTCTTATGATTATTAATATTGTTTCTCAAGTAAAGACGTTATTAACTTTTCTAATTTTTCTACTTTATCAGTGAGGTATCTATTTTTAAACATAAACTCTTTTAATGACTTAGATAATATTTCTATTTGAGTTTGTGTCGGAAGTTTTTTTAGTTCTGGATTTCCAAGTGTTTAATGTTCGTCATATCAATCATATTTCTCACTTTCACTCATTGTAATTATTTCGCTTTTTTATTTTTTAGAGAATTTTCCTGTTTAAATGTTTTGTTCAAAGTTCTGTTATTTCTTAGAAGCCATTTTATATTTAATTTTATAATTTAATAAAACTAAAAAATTTTGTTTAAAAAGTTAAAAGGAGTTTATAGTTTAAAGTTAGCATCCAGAAAAGAAAAATCATACTTTTAATCATATGATCCTATCGGAGATGATAAAGATATTGTTATAATTATAATTATTAATGCCAAAATATTCATTTTATTATTAATAAATAGATATAAAAATATAAATACAGGTCGCAGAGAACTAGTAGGCAATTTGGTGCAGGTTCATACTGCATTGCGAGTGATCTCATACTAGATGCAACCACGGGAAAGGATAAATTCGGAAGAGACAAGCCTAACTTGTTCGAGGGCTCTCGTTAGCAGTATGAACGTTTGATTGAGGGACTTGGCAATGATTTAATTACTAATTCTTATTTGGACCTTATTAAGAATACTGGAGCATTTGATTCAAGTCTCAATAATAATTTTTAACAAGCAGACTCCCAATTTGGAGAAGTTGATGCGATTCATTGAACGAATGGAATGACAACAAGAAGTATGAGAACATTTTATAATATTAAATATTAATATTGAAAGAGCTGCTCGCCAATGAGGTGCATTCGCTCTATAATCATATTTAATTATTTAATTCAAAAATTAAAAAAAATAGTTAAATACATTACTTAAATTTAATTAAAAAAATCTTTATTATTAATCTTGTTTAAAAAAGCCAGTATTCTAACTTATAATTTAACTTTGATTTTTATCAAAATATAGTACATCTAGCAAGAAATAAATAAAAAAATAATATATAGCTAAAATTTATTTTTATTTAAAATAATCTTCGAAAACATTTTAAATCAAAATTGTTTTTTTTAATTCATTTTTAATAATTTTTCTCATTTGAAAATAAATGGCGAAAAACTTGAAAATGATTTTAACTTTTTATTTTAAAAGCATTAAAAGAGATAATATTTTCAAAAAGGGCTAAAATTTATGATTTCTTCATATTTTATATCCAAAATTATATTTTTTTCAAATAATTAAAATAATTTATATTTAAATAAAGTAATTTAAAAGTATTTAAGTTAAAACTATTAAGTTGCATATAATATTAAATTTTAAGATTTAAATTATTTATTAGTTAATATATAAAATGGCAACAAAGAAGTAACAGACATTTCTTAACAAATATCTTAAGAAATAACAATAACAATATAATTTAATCGACTAATCACCTTTATAAGATAAAGAAAGATTATCTCAGGAATTCTTTGCACATTCTGTCCAGTAAAGGATATAAAATATACATTATGAATTAAAGCATCATAAATTAAAAATTGAAAAATTAGAATAGATACTAGAAAAAAATAGATAATTAGCAAACCTTTAATTTCCATCTATAGAGGACTCAATAAATAATAGATAATCGTAAATGGGGTATAAACTGAATGAAATCGACAAATAGATCAACTAAATCCCTCAAATGTTTCAATTTTAGTTTTCTTAAATCAAGCATCAAATAATGAAATTTAAGAAAAACAGAATATTTAATAAGAAAAGAATCAATGGATAAAAAGGAAGAATTTTTATGAACAAGGCATTAAAAGAAAAATACGTTATTATATATGTTAAAAGCAACATAATTATAAAAGAAGCTGATGAAGAGACTAAATCTATGAAAATAATTAAAAAAACATAATGAAAGACTCATTTTACTTAATCAGGTATGATGTATAGAATAAAATTGTATAATAATAAATTTAACAATTTTTAAATAATTTCTGAATGAAGAAGGCTTAACTGTAAAATCCAACTTATAAACAAGGATGGTAGAATAATGAAGTCCTTAGCCACTCTTTAGTTCAAGAAAAGTTATTTTCAAGTGTACTGGATGCAAAAACAAATTTTGAAACTATAAATTCCTTTTTTTAAACTTTTTATTATATTTTTCTGGAAATTAAATACATATTAAAACAAAAATATTTAGCTTCAAATTTTAAATTCTACTTTATAAATAATTAAATTTAAAAAAATTATAAATATATAATTATAGCTTTTGATATAGATAATTTAAACCTTAAATAGAAAAAATAGAAAAAATTATTTTTTAAGAAATTATTTTTAGTTTATTAGATGAATGAAAAAAGTTCTCATACAATTTGTATCCAATTTCCATTTCGTATATCATTACTGAATAATAAACTATTCTCATCAAATTAAAATGCTATCATTTTGCTTAAAACGGGTTAAGTAAAGCAAATATTCTTCTAAGGAAATTTGTCTCCTTATTTCTTTATATTCTTGAAATCCCATATTAAAGTATCTATATTAGAGTTCTGGTTTCTATAAATAAGAAAAAATTTAAATTTTGGTATAAAGATAGCGGAAGTTAATGATTTTTATGTTAGTTGACTATTGCATTTAAATCACTCATTAGTGTTGCTATCATAGGACTAAATTATATCTACATAATCTCTTTAATTTCAGTTAAATCCGCCAAAAGTATAAATTTTATTTTAAAATAAGTCGCATCCAAAAACAACTACCGAAATTGGTATAGGTTGAATATTTTTAAAAGTTTAAGTTTTCAAATTAAAAATTTCACATTCTTGTATGTCTTTTATTTAATTAGATTCATCTCTTCCTGAAATAATAAATATTAAATCTTTCCTATTAAATTTAGTTCTATGGAAAATTCGTTTGAATTACATTTCAAATCTTTATATTTATTAATCTTAAGAGTAAAATATGAACCTTTTCTAATCGTTCCGCTTACCTCCTGAAATTAATAGTTAATGATTATAAATTTATTCTACATGATTATAATGAGAATCAAGGCTCTAAATATTTATTATTTCTGTTTCAAATTTTTTTGCTTTTGTATTATATGATGTTAGTTTTTGCGAATTCGCCTGAATTGATGAAATTATATAAAAATTATTTCGTAATTTTAAATTAGAGCATAACTCATATTTTGTAACTCCTATGCCAAATTTAGCAAAAATACGGTTGCCATTCATCTCTCTAGAATTTCTCAAAATTTGTCTTAAAAAAATTATATTAATGAGAATATTTTCTTTCTCAATTTACATTTTATTTCTAAAATATCTATAGATATATAAACTAAATTTATATATCATAAAAAAGTATATTTGTTATTAAATTTATTTCTAAATATAAACTATATTTATATAAAATATAAAATTTATTTCTTTATATATATTCAACTATTTTAAATAATAAGATATTTCTAGACTTATAAGATTATTTAAAAGAAAATGCAAAATTGAGAGAAAAATACTAATTCTATTACTAAGAATTTGTTTAATCTATGAAGATTTGAATTAAAAAGATGAAATCCTTTATAATTTTAATATTTTAATAATCTGTTTGGAAAGTTTTTTAATAAAATATAATTTTTAACAAATTAATAATTATTAATTTTTACTATAATATTAAAATATTACTTATTTTTATCAATTAATTTCTTTTTTAAGTTATTTCATTATTAATCAGTTTTTCATTTAATTTTACGTTAAAAATATTTTAGTTTAATTAGATTTTAATTAAAATAAGTTAAGATTTGAATGTTTAAAATGATAAAAGTGAATTAAATGATTTATCATTCTTAAGGTTTTCTTCATATTTATTAAATGAATTAGCAAAGATTATTAAGTTTTTCATATTTATAAGATTAATTACATCTTAAAGGATAATAATTTAATTTATATTCATATTAGTTTAATTATGAGGATAATATTATCTTTAATTTCATAAAAAGATCTTAATATCAAATAGCACATTTTAATTTGCTCTAAGAATAATTCTTAATTAAAAATATTAATTAAAGAAATTTGGAAAGAAAAGTTTATTTAAATAAAAATTTTAAAATACTTTATTTAATACTTTATTAGAGACTTTTAATAGTATGGAGAAAAATAAAATTCATTTTAATTAAATTCTAATTTTCTATATATTTATACCATTTAATGTCAATTATTTAGAGTTTACTGTATTTATTTAAAAAATACATTATTTTAACTTTATTTATTTTAAACAATCTTTATTCCAGTCAATTTATAATATCAATAATTGTATTTATATCAAATTAAATCATTAATAACATACTTTATTTTAAACTAAATAAACTATTAAAGTAAAAATAAGCTAACAAAGTATCAATAACATTTTAAATTAAAATATATTAAAATATAGTAAAATCAAGAATTAATTTTAATAATTATTAGAATAGCTTTAAAACTATTACTTACTAATTTTTATATTTATTTAAATCAGAAAATTTAAAACTTTATGCTTTTATAAATATGTAATTATATTCATTTGAAAGACCATTACCAATTGTAAATAATCTTAAATTAGATCTTTATTTTATTTTTAATGTATTACTTTTTATATTTCTATTTTTAAATATTTTCCTAATTTCTTTAATTTCCTCTCTAAAATAGAGTAAAAATATAAATTCACAATAAAATATTTTTATTTAGTTATACTAATTTTAAATATTAAGGTATAAATTAAAATAATTAAAAAGCAAGCATGTTTAATTTAGATTTATTTAATTAAACTATTCTTTTAATTTAAATTAGTTTATATACTGTCTATTTAAAATTTTAACTATTAATATTATTATTTACCAAATATTATCACTATCTACTTTTATTTAAATTTAGAACAAATATAAGTAAACAGATTAATTTCAAATATAATTAAACTATTTTTTTATTATTATCAAATTATTTAATTTACATCCTAAAGTACGGCGGAGCATTTATTTATTTTACTGATTATTCTGTGCATTTTAGAGATTTAATTGGCTTCAATATATTAAAAGCAGCATCTCCTAATAGTTATAAGCCTTTATAATAATTTTAAAGTCTTTTTATAAGATTATAAAGATATATTAATCAGAAAAAACTAAGTAAATAGACGTAGCATAAATCTAGGTTTGAACTAGTTTTAAACTAAATAATCCGGGAACATTATCGATGAAAAATATAAAATGGCTTCTAAGAAATAACAGAACTTTGAACAAAACATTTAAACAGGAAAATTCTCTAAAAAATAAAAAAGCGAAATAATTACAATGAGTGAAAGTGAGAAATATGATTGATATGACGAACATTAAACACTTGGAAATCCAGAACTAAAAAAACTTCCGACACAAACTCAAATAGAAATATTATCTAAGTCATTAAAAGAGTTTATGTTTAAAAATAGATACCTCACTGATAAAGTAGAAAAATTAGAAAAGTTAATAACGTCTTTACTTGAGAAACAATATTAATAATCATAAGAAATAGAAAACAAACTGGAACAAAGAATTCTTTAAATTTAATAATAAATTCAGGTAATGCCATTTTCGTTTTAACAGAATTAATCGGATCCTATGGAAATAGAAAATGAAGCCTCAAATTAAAATAAACAGTAAACGTTTATTTAAAATAAGTAGTAAATTTAAATTAAATAAGTGTTAAAGGAATAATAGTTTAAAAGAAGAATAAAATGCTACGTGTGCAATAAATAAAAAATGAAAATACTGCTACTAACTAAGCGAAATTTAAAGAAAGAATAAATAAGATATTTTTAGAAAACTATTTAGGATATATCCAACATAAAGTGGAAAAATTTATAGAAAAAATTCTTTAATTCAAATCTTAATCCTTGGATAAATAATTAGGAACGA
This sequence comes from Loxodes magnus, assembly GCA_946699065.1. Classification (NCBI taxonomy): domain Eukaryota; phylum Ciliophora; class Karyorelictea; order Loxodida; family Loxodidae; genus Loxodes; species Loxodes magnus. Next base: position 14,785 of record CAMPDV010000488.1, read on the forward strand.
TAAGTGCAAGACCAAAACTATTCCGAATATTAAAGGATGTTGCACTAATGAAGTGCTACACCGCCTAACTAAGCCTAGTAGGAATTCAAGACAAACCAATAGAGACAAGTTGATAGAATAGGTCAGATGGCTGACTACTAAGGCTTTAACAAAGCTTTTTAACTTTAACTTTAACTTTTTTTGATAATAAGGAGATAGAATATTTTAAAGAAACAGTTTTTATTCCTATAAAATCTTTTAATTTGATTTGATGAAGATATATTCATTTTATATAGATAACTATTTTTGCAGAAACTGATTAATAGAATATCTCTGAGTAACTCTTTAAAAGGTTGTTAAAATTAAATAGTAAGAAAAGAGTTAATCAGTTTAAAAACATCAAAATTAATATTTGTCATTAAGAATTTTAAATTGATCAGTGTATTTTAAAATTTACATAGTTGAAATTAATAGTTTAAAATATATTTAAATTTTAATTGATAGCTTTTTCATTTTCTATATTTAAGATTAATAATTTAAATAATTAAAATAGTAAAATATAATTAAAACCAATTTTTACAATAATAACTAAATTTTAAATTATTTAATTTAAATATTTTTCAATAATTTAACTTAAATTAAAGAAAATTTTTAAAGAAATATAAATTAATCATTGCTAAATTTTAGTATACTCTTAGTTAATCCTAATTAATATTTATATTAAATTATTTAGCAAAAAGTAGCATTACGACGAAAGAAATTTTAAAATTGTATAGTTATTATAAAAATAAAAAATACTGAAAGTTTAGCATTTTTAATTTTTGATTTATATAGTTAATCTTAATTTATTTATCTAAATGTTATTAGCAAAGTTAAAGTTAATTATTAATATTTTATTATTTAAGATTTATAAATTTTTATGATAATATTGAAATAAACAGAATAATTTTTACCTGATTAAATTTGTTAAATATAATGATTTTTTAAATTTAATTTTAAATATAAATATAATATTTAAATAAATTTAATTTTTTATTATTGATTTAAAACTTCTGCTTTTAAGCATTTATTTAAGATTAAAAAAATTTATATTTAAAACTTTAAATAATTATTATTTTAGCTGATGTTATTAAAAAATAGTGCTTAGATCATAAAAATCATCCTCAAAAATAACTTCTTATTTAATAATTAGATTTTTTTCTTTAGATAATTTAGTTTTCTAAAGTTTCAAGATCTTCTCTCTACTATCAAAATTTATCGTGAAAATTTTATGTTTAAATCTAATTTTCACTAGTCATCAATTATATTTATTATCTACTTTTTTAGCGAGAAATGTAAGTTAATAATTCAGGGAAAGGTAAGAATGGTAATTGAAATAATCAAGATTTTTTTTACATTTTAGCCAAATTTCATTAAGTTTTTCAATTTTACCATGTAATTGTAAGACTTTATAAGCATATTAAAATAAAGTACTAATAAACTTGCAATAATTACAATTTTCTTTCTTTTTACTTAATGGCTTATATTCTATTTATGTTTGGCAATTATCTATAATTTCTTTGTCTTTATTTGAAAAATTAATTTACATATCTACCTAAATATTATTTTTGCAATATAGATCTTTACTACTTGTTGGTTAATTATTCTTTTGGATAATTATTATTAAATTAGGCATTTAAGTTAGAACTTCAATCTTAAATTCTTAATTTTCATTCTAATTGAATTTAATAATTGACAAAAGAAAAGCTTTTCTATACATTAATATAGTTAACTGCAAATATTATTTTTATTTCTTTATTCAATTAATTCAAGGCTAAGCAATCTTAATAGAGATCATAAGCATCTAATTATTGTATTTTATATAAATTTCAGCTTTTATTTTATATTTTTAAAATGAATTCTACTTTTAATTATTGCAAAAGCTTCTAGTTTGTTTCTGTTATTCATAAAACTAAATTTCCTTAATAACTTTTTTTCTCCTTTATATATTTATATCTATTTTAAATTTTAACATACTTAGAAAAATATAATGAAAAGCTCTTAATATAATTTTATTTGTTTATGTATTACAAAATTAATTTTTAGCAACCTAATTTATTAAAGCGCGCTTATGTTTTAAATTGTGTATTAATAGTTGAAAATTCATGAAATGTATTAAATCATAGAAATAGATTCTTTTAGTTGTTTAAATCATTTTTTATAATGTTTCTATTTATTAAATTAGATATTTTATTTTAATTAATAATTTATTATTTATTACACATTGTAATTAATCATATAAAGCGTGTTAATTACGTGTTAGCTATTTAAAAGAAGAGCATTTTTGTTATTATCAAATGAAATCTTTGTTGGTAGTCTTCGCTTTAGTAGCTTTCTCAACTGCTGTTGATTTAACCTTTTTGAGACAACTACATCAAGAATTAGGAGATGTATTGTAAAAATATGACTCATAGTTATAAGATGCTGTTGCCTTCACCGACTGTGGAGGAGCTTCAATGACTGCCTCCTCACTCACTGTAAGTCCATGGCCAATTAAAGCTGGTGCAAAAGAAAATGTAGTTATTACTGGTAATGCTAAGGCATCTTTCACTATCACTAAGGGATTACTTGATGTCATTTTCGCTGGTACAACTATCTTTGAGGATAAACTCGCTTTTTCAGGATCATGCTCCGGTGGAACAACTTGCAGTGTTACTTCCGTACTTCCCATGCCCTCAATGATCCCACCAGGAACTTATGATTTGAAACTCCACTTGAAAGACAGTGCTGACAAGGAACATGTATGTCTTCTTTTCAAGGCTAAAATTTGATGAAGGACTTTAAATTATTTTAACTTTTATTACCTACCTTTTTAACTTTTTTTCATATAACTCTTAATCTTTCTACCTAAATCTATTAATTTGGCAAAATTATCTATAATTAAGGTTTTCTTAATAAAATGTAATAAATGATAATGATGATTAATAATGAAATGAAAGGATAAATTTAGATAGATAGAAAAGGATTATATAAACATTTGTTTAATTTCCTATTAACTTTTCATTTATATCAACAGAGTCAAGTAATGTGGCTTTTAGAGTTATAAGATGTGATAAAGACATCTCTAATAGATTAAAATGTTCTAAAAGCAAAATTTTTATTTATAAATAGTTAAAAAAGTTAACTTTATTCATAAAATGTTTAAATTTAGTAATTTTCTACCTTTTATTCCCTTATTTTATAATAATTAAGAAAATCCTAGATTTTATATTAATTTTTTTGTTTTATCAAAGTTAAGAAACCACAACTTAAGTTATTTTTAAGGCAAAAATATAGTTAATAGCTTTCTAAGATAAAGGATGGGGAGTTATAACTAAGTAGTTCTATTTTTTATTTTCTCAGACTTTTTTTGGTGCCAAGATATTTAAATGGTTGCTAGATTTTTATTTTAAAAATTTTTAAACTAAATAGCTAAGAATAGAAAGCTTGTTTTAAATAATTACTAATAGAGAAAGGTTATTTAGACATTTTATCATATTTTACTATTTTTAATGATCTTGTGACTTTGCATTTAAAGGTAAAGACTCCAGAACATTAAAGATATTGAAAAATAATAAGAAAATGCAAAATGAAGTTATTAAAGCAAGATAATATTAGAATAAACTGGATTCTCACTAATATTCATATTAGATATTTAAATTTAAGATTCCATTAAGTTGCTATATTTACTTGCTATCACTAACTAATTTTTTCAAAGTGTCTCCAAAAAGTTTCCTTTACGTATTAAATCTTTAAACATGCTATTTACACAACTTCTAACTTAATTTAATTGATTATTTTATTACCTCTAATGACATTTAAGCTTCAGAAAAAGGTTTTATAAGTTAGGATAATTCTTAATAGAAAAGAAATAATTTTAATTAATTTGAGAATAGTAAAATAACAAGGAATGGAATATATATATAATTGAAAAGATGGTGGGAGCTGAGAATGACCTTCGTGACAACACTTTCTTGTTTTATGGCTAGGAACAAGTTCCTTTCCTGTCGCTGAGAAAGTCCCTGGTCAGAGTCATTTTCTGAAGGGAACACTATCTTTGAGATTATCCGCTCTTGGTAGGGGCTTGAAGCCTGACTGCTCATAGCGATGGAGCTCCCTAGCAGCTGTGCCTGGAGCACAACAGGATATCCCCGTTATTCCATAAAAAGAGAGCGTCGGGTCGAGCAATCGGAAAGGAGTTTCCGGTCCAAAAACTTTTCTAGTTGAAATTAATTAATTAACAAGGAATGGAACATTTTGAAATATGCCTAATTAAGTTATAAATAAGAAATTTCTTATTTATAAACTTTTTAATAATACTTACACTAAATTTTTAAACTAAGCAATTATTAATTTAATCTATAAAATTAGGAAGCTGAATAAGTTATTTTTAATGGGGAGTTCATACAAAAATAGTTAAGAGCATTTTTATTATCTAAGGTACTGCACAAACATTTTCTTACTTTAATAAGCGTGATTTACAAAGTAGACTATATCTAATTAAAAACCCATTTAGAAGTTTAAATCTAATATATTTTTATTTAATTCTAGCACTTTTATGAAACTTGCTGAGAAATTAAGCTTTACATACTAAATAAATTAAATTTTGATTTATTATTTTATTATTTTTAAATTTAAAATGATGTATTTATAAAAGTTTAAATAAATGAAACTAAAGTAGAACAATTATACATTTTTATATTAGATTTATTAAAATAATAATCTAAGAAAAACTCAACTATAGAACTAATCATTTATTTTAAATTATTACCATTATTTTGCTAAGTTAATATAATAATCCTAGCTAAATTTTAGATTTAATATAGTTTTAAATAAAAGGCTTATGCATATAGTACTTTTAAATCAAATTATTTCATTTTTTAAGAATTCTAAAATTTGAGAGAGCTTTGTAGAGAAAAAAAGTCAATTAAATAGGATAAAATTTTGAAATTAGGATTATTAATGAAAAATATGAAATTTTAGTTCTTTAAACTTTGGAATTCAATTTAATCCAGAAAAATGAAAAGTGAATTTAAATTAATTAATCCAACTCATTCTTGCAATGCAGATAATGAATCAGGAAATACTCTTTTAAATATCAATTTATAGAGAGAAAAGCTATATTCTATTAAATCTTAAGTCAACTGGTTGACATAGTATTGCTATATGAAAATAGGAACTACTGATTACTGTTTTGAATGAAAGATTAAAATTAGTTATTTCTTCTCTTAGCAAAATGGCAAATAAGAAGTTGATGAGGGAAAATATCCTAAAAAGATTTTTGGTCTTTAAATAAAAGAAAAATATTTAAGTTGGAGATTTGGTATTTTTGTTGTTAATTTAAAGTGAGAATTTTGCCATAATTAAAAGAAATTAACTAAAGGCTAGAGGAGATATCTATTAAAACCTATAAGAAAGAATTATGAATTAAGAAAGATATTTTTAAACTTAATGGTAATCAGGTTGAAGACTAGAACCAACTAAAATTATTAAAAGAAGAAATTTAATCTAAGTAATTAAAACTTACCGAATAATCGCAATAATAAATAAATTTTTAAGACAGGAAAAGGAAATTATAATTAAAATGTATATTGAAGAAGCTGAAAAATAGCAGAAAATGGGTTAATGAAATTGATGGAATAAATAGAAAAACAAACAAATATTTAAATATTAAAAAATCATCTAAAGAAATACTATTCCCGAAATTCATCCTATCATTTGTTCAGTAAATATAAGACGTTATGGAAATGAAAGGAAGAAAAAGATCAAAAATTGTGTAGATCATACATCTATTTGATATCATCAAACTAGAGCTACTATTTATTTAATATTAATTCATCAACCTCTATATCTATTTAAGGTTGTTTAGCAAATTTAATGAGAGTGGTTAAACTTACTCAAAATTATTAATATCAAAGAATTTATTAAGCCACTATATTATAAATGAAATAAGCTGCTAAATTAAAAAGCAGAATTATTATCAAAAGGTAACTTTATTGAACTTAATTAATTACTATGATAACACATTCTTCGTAGCGAAACAAAACTTGAGAATTAAAAAAAGGATATAAACTGTAATGAGGTATCTATTGAATCTGAGTCACTTTTATTAACTAAAAGTAACTAATAATAAGTGCTAATATAATATTCAAATATTCAATAACTAGTAAAATAATTATTATTCAATAAATAATCAAGCTTAAATTCATATGCAATTGCAATATTTCCAAGCATAAAACTCAAATTTTATATCTTATGAAATTTAAAATCCTTTGAAATGGGATATATTAAAGGGAAAAGTCATAATTATAAGAATGTATTTTTACATTTTAAGAAATAGCTAGAATGGATTATAATGAGAGTAAATAATGGTAGGCAGAAAAAGGAAAAATTAGATAAGCTATGTATACAATGCGAAATTCTTAAACTATGAAAATAATAAACCATTTAATTTATTCCTATTTATTCTTTAAAGAGATAATCTCAAGTAATATATTCTTTAGAAATCAGTTATTCTAACAAGAATTTGATTAAAGAATATTAAATTAAATTTATTAGTAATAACCACAAAATTTTCAGCAAATTAAATGGTTAAAAGGTTTGATTTTAATGATGTAAGATCAAGATAAGGAAATTAAAAAAGTGATAAAACTTTTAAGTTTATTTATAATCTATAAACGATAAGTCATTTAATAAATAAACTATAGCATATGGTTCACTAGTATTAAAAAATGCAAAATAAAGTGCTAGCTTTAAAGCTTATTTAGGAGAATGAAGTAATTATTGTAAAAGAACGATATAACAACATAAAAGTTGCTTTGAATGGCAAAAATTAATTCAGCTTGTGAAAGTTATTGGATTATATAGAATTTCCAACTGGTTTAGCCTAGGGAGGCCGAGTTTTAGTATCTGAGAATGAACAACTACCTTATTAATTAATTGGAAGCTTTCCACTCTAAATTGACATAATGATATAATTCAACTAGATAATCCATCTTAAAATTATCAAGTCCTATTGCTAATTTGATACAACCAATAAAAACTTAGTTACATAGAATGAAAATAGAAGCACAAGATGATCAAATGCACTCATTTGAATAGTTTTGAAATGCTTGAATTATTAATCATATTTTCAATAGTTTATATTGATTATAATATAAAATATATAATATAAAAAAATCTAATTATCTTGGCGATTTCTGTATTTTTATTTAGTTATGGATTAAAATGAGATGATTAGTAGATTTTTATAATTTAAAATATAAAATCTTAAAATTAAGTTACAGATTAATTATATAAAGAAAGATTATCTCAGGAAGTGATAAATTTACTATTAATCTCTTTTAAAAATCTAATTATTTATTTGTTATATAGCTTAAAATAATAACTTACACTTGTCTCTTCTATTTAGATTAATTCTAAAATTTATTTTTTATACCAAATCTAAAATATCTTTCTAAATATTCTAGTTTAGTCCTTCTTGTGTTATCTTGAAATTAAATTTACTCAAATAGACTCTTTACTGAATTTTAAATTAATAAACTTAGATTATAATCTAAGTCATTAAACAGCCATAAAAAAAAATTTATAAACTTTTAGATTTAATTTTAATGCTAAATTAGTAGTAAATAAGCTTGTAGCTTAAATAAGTTACTCTTAATAAGGTAGGATAAAATTGTTGAACAAATGACTAAACTTTCATTTTAGAAGCTGTAAATTAGTTTAAACTGACTATTTTATAGATTTTTATTGAGTTCTTTATATCCATCCTTCCTTTTTATAAAAGCATATTCATTATGCCTTTTTTCTTTTAGGAAACTATAGTTCTGCTAAAAGATGCTAATTAAGACCTTATTGTATGGCACTAATATAACTTATTTATTCGGATTGAAAATAAAATAGTTTGATATGCTAATACCGTTAATACTAAATTTACTTTCCAACTTAAATAGAAATATAATAATATCTTATAATAAGAATCAACATAATTAAAGTATATAAACTTACTTAATAAATTTAAAAGTTATAGGAGTAAAATAAAAACTAAATGATTAGAATAAGATTAAGCAGTTTATAACTATTTATAAATATAAAGAGTCTATTATGCATAATATCCTGTCTAATAATTAAATAGCATACTTTAAATTCTTAAATCCTTCAAGCATTAAAATATTTATAGCAGTTGTATTAAACAGTAAATTTAGGTTAAATAATAATTGATAGATAAATTAATTAATACACTCTTACAAAGCTAGTACTTTTATATTTTATATTTATAGCTTTATTTTAGATAACTTTCTAATTATTTTAGCTTTTATAAATTAAAGGTTCTAAATAAGACTCTTAGATTAAAGGTATATTTAGATATTATAGACAAATAATAATAATATAAAGAGATAAACTTATTTTATTAATAAAATGTAAATAGACTATTAATAAGCTTTAATACAACAAACTATCTACATTTATTGCTTTTATAAATTATAATATGATATTCATAGCTTACTTACTCATCTAATTATAATCAAGTATTTATTATAAACATACATACATCTGCTTCAGTCTTAATTAACATTTCTAAATCTATTAAATTAAGTTTTGCTAATTTAATGTTTATGAAAATAAAAAGTAGAAGCTAATAAGGATAATAAATTTAAATAAAGATAAAGTAAAAGCACTATTTAACATAATAATTAGTTATAATACAACTTTAGTAATCTAACTTTTATTATTATTAATCCTCTTACTTTTCTTTAAGAAATCTATGATGTTTACTTAAATAATTATTAAGAAACTATTAATGAACAACTATTTTTACTAATATACTGAGATGCTTGTTATTATCTCTATATAATGTTTGCTTAATAAGTAATATTAAGAAGATATTTAGAAGTTCTAAACTAAGATACTTTTAAACTATTAATTATAATAACCTTCTCTATAATAATAAAATAGCTTACTATTTTATTAATTTAGTCATTATAAGAGACTTTTAATCCTTTTTGTTTAATTAATAACTAAATTTAATAACTTAAGTTTATTATTAGATAAGTTTGCTTCTAAGCAACTTAACTAATTATTAGATTTATTAATATAATCTCTTAATATTTTAAATAATTAGACTACTAATCATTATAAATACCTATTATAAATAAAAATGGAGTCTTAAAATCTTGTTCCCGGCTTTTTCTTGAGCAAAGAAGAGAAAAAAGCTCTAGAGAAAAAGCAGGCATAAAAAAAGTATCAAGAGTCTTCTTCTCCTCACTTCAAAACTAATAAAGAACCTAATAACTATAATAAACACCTCCTAAAGTAATAAAAAGAAAGGAATCTAATATAATAGCAGGAAAAGAACTTCCATCAAAGATAATTAAATCAATATTTAACAGTTAGTATTTGAAATATCCAATCTCTAGGAAGAGATTAAAGTGCTTAAGTAGGAAAATTAAGAACTAAGAAACTTATTATCGCTTAGATAAGATAACCTAGAGATTAGAATTATTAATTAAGAAAGGGAACTCCAAGCATATTGGAACATTTAAACTGAACATAGATAAGAAACAGCAAGGCTTGGAAATATCGTATAAAAACAAGAGTTGGAGTTTATTAAGCAAAACAATATTAGCACAAACATAACTAATTAGATAAATTAGATGGAGATAGAATAAAAAGAGGTTATAAATCGAAAACCAATCAGATAAGTAAGGAAGAAATGCTACTACTGTAAGAGTAAGTGACATTTGTACAAGAATTGCTAAAAATTTTAGAATTTAAAGAGAAAATTTTGGCGTAATGAATAAGAAAAATACTAGAGGCTCTATTGTAACTAGCTTGGAGATATTTACAGAAGAAAATGATGTGAAGTACCTTTTGAAATAATAAAAACAAAAAATCAAAGAAACTGAGAAGACCTTAGTGAAGATAATTTCATTAGAAAGTCAAGAATGATGAGAAGTGTTGCTGATAAAACAACTTATTTTAAACGGTGTCCAGATTGGCACTGTTGAACATTTTAATTTCATTATTATTATAAATACCTATTATATATATTTAAGATATTTATTATATTATTATTTTCAATTCAAACTCTATTCTCTCTTTCCTTCTTAATACGCCTTTATAATTTTTTTGTTCTAACTAAAATTTTATCAATCATGCAAAATATTTCTTAGTTAGCTAAGCTTTTTTATCTTATTAAACAAAAGCTTTATTGAATCATACCTATTTATTTATCTAGCTTTATCATATGAGAAATATCTTAAAAATTAAAAAAAACTGCAAAAGTTAAAATTTTCTATTACTTACTTAGTTGGCAAAGTTATACAGTAGCTTTTGCTTTTTTTCATAAACCTTTTTCCATTATCTGTAACTTAAAAATTACACATTCTAATGCTATTTCTCTCTCATTTAAAAATGATTCTCATATATTGTATGCTTATCCTTAAGCTTATAAATAAATTTATACTTAAACATCTTTTTATATTTTACTTTGTCCAATTGATTGGAAGCTCTATATCATAATTTTAAAATATCTTACAGTCAGCTGGTATTTTCTCTTTTATTTTACTTCTTATATTGCATATTAAGATAAGCTCCTTTCGCATCTTTTTATAGATAAGTCATTTAATCCTAGGGTAACTTAAAAAGAAAGAATTGAGCTGAAGTTAAACACTATACAATGTAAATATTTATCAGTTATTATGCTAGTAAATTGCTTACTTGCATAATGATATTAATTACTTAAAGTACCTTTAGCTTTAAATATATGTGACTTTTCTATTAATTTCTTTACTTTTTGGTGTTAATATTGGAATTTATTATATGGAGTCTTGTTTCATAGCTCAGAGTGCATATTAGCATTCCTTTATAGATATTTTATAAATGTTCTTGCAAGTTCCTTATAGATTTATAGTATCAAATAATTCCTCTATAATCTACTATATTATTTTCATCCCATTTCAGCGTGCTGAGATTAACCATTCGGAGTTTATTTTAACTCTCTGAAGAATTTTTATGAAACTGATTAAAGCATTTCTATTAAATGAGATTTGAATCATTAATGATAATTATGCTTTTAGTTTGTATCTAGGTATTACAATCACGCTATTAGGTAATTTAAAAGAGCTACTAACTATATAGTATTTTGGCTGACTGTAAAATAATTTTAATTTTTAAGGAATTTAGAATAACTCAAATTATATAAAGGGGTTGTTATTCATAAGTATCCTAGATTTCTAGTAAAATGCTTGTAAAAAAATTAGTAGATATCAAATAATAATTATAGCTTTAATTAGCTTCTTTATTAATAATCTTTCATTATATATTAGAAATTTTATTTGAATATGTAAACATTCCATAAAGTTTCCTCTTGCAAATCAAGCTCTCTTATTTCTTGCTAGTTACTAACATAATTAATTCTATTCTACAGCTCCTTTTCTTAATAAGCTACCAAAATTACTCTCGAAACTAATTATTTTATAACCACACTAATTTGAAAATATTCTATTTTCTTCTGCTATTTACTATAAACCGCCAAAGAATGAAGAGAATATTCAAGTAAATATGTTATAAGCTATTGATAATATCAACTGAAATTAATTTAATAGCCATTGCTTTATTTAGAATATTTGTTTATATATCTAAACTTCTTCATATAACTTGACTATCACTTTAATTACCAACTTCTCTATTTATTTTAGCAAATAAAGCCTTTTTAATATGCATAAGAGTATTTTAAATACCTTAGCTTTCTTTAATCCTTAAATAGATATATGAATACCTCTTCACTGTTAGTTAATTTGAAATATGAGAGTTAGTTATCTAGCTAAGGTGCTTAATTAAATATAGCTATAATATATCAAATTAATACTAAAATTAGATTCAAATCCTTATGGTTTGATTCCTTAACTCTTCATTACTTATATGGAGAAAATTCTATTTTATCCATTTGAAAACTTCTTTACTTTTGTCTACTATTTTGTCACAGTTAATGGAGTTGAATGCGATACATGGAGTTTGTAATCCTTTAAAAATTAGCTTCTTTTTGAAATTTTGTATATCGTAGAATTTAGAGGAAGGGAGCTGAACGTTTAGCATTTTCTTTTGTCTCTTTGTCTGTTCATCTTCTTTAATTCGCTTTTTTGTTTAAATTTAACTGTAAATTTGGTTATTTACCTCATGTCTTGAGGAAGAGTTAAGAGCTAAATGAACTACTCTTCAAGTAAGGCTGACTATGATGAGCTTGTTGTAAGTAAAATGGAAAACTTGAAAAAATCACTGAGAATGATCTTCTCATTAGTAGTTCAGCAAAAATGTGTCAAAAGAATATTTAGGAAGCAAATATGCAGCTGCAGGCCAACCTAAGCTAAAGCAATTTCATCTTCTGTTCAAGTCTCAATTCTTCCCTTAGCATTTTTTTTAAATATTCTGAACCCAAAGAAGCAAAGGCAACTGTTTTACCTAGATAAGGATTTTATAATCAAAACCTATAAGTATAATCCATATATTCATAAGCGACTTGAGAAAAAGCTCAGTCATCCTCTGTATAAAGTGCAACAGGTGCTTTCATATATCCAATTGTAAAGTTAAGCAGAAATACTTAGTGTCTATTTATTCTATGCAGTCACTAGTAAAATATTTTCTATCAAGCAGTTTTTATAAATTTATGGTCTGGATAGTCTGGGTAATATAAATGAACGATGTTCAATTTTTAGGAATATTTCTTAATAGTTTCTGTCATCTCGCTTGAGTTCCCCTGTTGTGATATTACAATCAAAGTTTAATTTATTTCTCTCACTTTTATCAAGGATTCAAGAACTTAGGTAATGAAGTAGGTTCTTTTATAGGTTATCATGCATATTGGAATAAAAAACTTCGGTAGTCTCTCAGCAATTTTTAGATATTCTTTTTAATACTGCTAGTAGATAGGAGTAGGATCAAGATCTCAGAAATTAGTAATATTTTAAGTTTCTTTACTTTAAGAACTGTAGTATTCCATGCCTTCGTTGTTTTCCCTTTCAATAAAATATGTATCCTATGCTAGCTAAAATGACTTTTCGGTTGTCAAATTGACAGTTCATGGATTTTTTTAGTACCCAAAATCAATATTTTTTTGTTTATATTGCTGTTAGAGATTTTTATCATGATAGTAAAAAATACCATAAGGTCATAAATCTAAAGTAGTTACATTTTCTACTTCAAAATTAGTATAAAAAATTTGCCTAGCTTCGACCACATTTTTTTTGACAAGTCTAATAATTTACTAAACGCTTAGAATTGTATCAATGAGAATGAAATTGTCAAATCAGCCTGTAAAGTGATACCCAACTACTTCTTTTAAATTTCTGTTAGCAGTCTCTTTAGATACTATTCAACTTCCTAGCCTTAAAGCTTGACCTCCTTATATTAGTCTGTTTAAATTTCCTTTTTAATAAACCAGCTATCCATTAATATAGAATCTAGCAATCTATTTCTTAGCATAGCGACCTCCTTATGCTGTAAAAGCGATTGCAAGATGGTTTCATTATTAAGGTACAAAGTTTGAAGTGATGTTAAGAGTTTAGCATTACTCATCGTTTCCAAGTTCCATGAATAGTTAGTCTTAGTTTAAATAGATGGAATAACCTCAGTGAAATAATAAGTTCCCACATCCATATAAATTGTTACTAGCTAATGTCTAAATTTTAGTTTTCATCTCTTTTCTTTTAACTCAAAAAAGTAAAGTAATCTCTGGAAAATCTAAAGAAGGAAATTTAGAAGCAACTCGAAGTTATTTTTTGGAGCTAGAAAAATAAGTTTTAGTCTCCTTATATGAGATAAAGCCTTATTCAGTTTTATTATTATTGATAACTTGGTTCCTAGTTTAATTAGTGTCTTTCTTAATTACCTAATATTCTCTAGTAACTGGAATAAATCCTATCTCTTACTTATAATTTTGGTACTATATATTCTTAATATTTTAGGCATCTTCTATTTAATTTAAGTCTACCTTATATATTTTAAATGTCTAACTCTATACTTTTTAATTTTAACCTAAAAATCTAAGAATTAAGGCAAATGTTAGTGAGAGAATAAACAGGAAAAACACTAAAAATAATTTAAATTTGTTCCCCATTTTTATGATTGAAGTAAAGTGTATTAATTTCAATAAACCATTCTCTTTTATATGCTTTTAAAGCTATAAAGCATACTACTGTTTTAATTTGACTAACTCTATACAATACATCTATAGTTGATAGAATTTACAAGTTTAAAAAGAAAAAAGAATCTAAAAGCTTTAGCTTTTATTAAGTCAGTTTTAAAGCAATTTAACTTAGTTAGCTTTTCTTATTTATTTGATTTTAAATTACAATTTTTATGAAGAATCTACTTTTGAAAATTGAAATAAGAGAAGCATAGGTGATTCTTTTAGCTGTTAGTTGCTGATTTAGATATAGTCCATTAAAATTTTATTTGATTTTCGCTTCTTTTTTTAACTATCAACTTATGTAATTTAAATGAAAGATTTTTGTTTCTTTATTCTTTTTTCAAGTTAGAATTTTTAGTTTAACTTTCATTAGAATTCTCCGCTGTTTTTTAATTTTAGCTTAGTTAAAAATGCTCTAATCCTTCTTATTTTCTAGTTTGTTCTTTCTGATATTATCATAGGTGATTAAATATAATTAATACTTGCCATTTAGCTTTCTTAGATATATCCATTTTTTAGTTAAGCTTTTTATTATATAACTAGCAACATAAATAAGTCTGAATAATTACTTATGAGTCTCAATTTAAGTAAATTTCATAAAACTAGAATGAATGTTTATGGAAATTGCTTCTATAAATCTTTCTTAGTTTTATAAAAGTTTTTGTTTAATTATGTTGAGTTACTGAGTTGAATCCTCAGATAAGCTTTAGTATTAATTTTATAAATTCCTTAATTTTAGATTGAAGCATCCAAATTTAAAGAACTATCTAAAAGAGGCAAACTATTCAGATACTTTTTAAATGTATTGCAGCATTGCTCAAATAAAATAAATGGACAATAAGACAATTATTTGATTTCCGATGACTTACTTAATAACTAATTTGCTATACTTAATGTAATTTTGGATTTTAATATTAGCTAAATTGTAAATGGTTTCTATGCTTAATTATATAAAGAAAAGGCTTATTCTTTGTGTTTATTTCTTAGTATCTTTGAGAAAAAATATTAGATTGATACTGCTTCTATGATAATTACAAAATAGCTAAGGAATTTATTTATTATATATTTGAGAATAATTCTAGTTTAATTATAAAAATCTAGTCAGAACCACTTATTCCCCAAGCGTCATCGAAACCTCCTGCTGAGAAAAGTGCGCTAATCATCTTCCTAGATTGGGTTGGAGTCTCGTTTGTTGGAGCAAACGAGTAGAATCTCCTATAGAAGTGATCCTGTACGAGTACAGTCTTACTCTTTTCTCTCCTTACTCCTTTTATTCTATTATCTCTTTATTTTATTAAGGTTTTAAAGAAAAAATTTTAAAGACTAACTTACATCAAGCATATTAAAAAAGATAATTCATAAAGTAATTTCTAAGAAAGAAAAATAAAATAAAAGGAATTAAATAAAATTACACTTTATAACTAAAACTTTTAAATTCGATAATTATATTTTCAGACTTCAAAGAATTTAACAATATAAATGATTAAACTTTCTGAATATGATGTCAACTTTAATCTAGGCTAAGTTATCTTAGATAATTTATTAGCTTTACTCAGTATAAAAACGAAGTTCTAGTTATAAACGCCAAGATAAATGCTTTATACTAATCAATTTATCTTTTAAATTAATTTTAAATAGTAGCTATTGTCTGCTAAGCTCACTTCATTAATTTAAATTCTGATAGCACAGAATGACTATACTTATTTATGATTTCATTCTTTTATTTTAAAAACTGAAAAGTAAACGAAGAAAGAATACACTTTTCTCTAAAATTATTTAACTTACAAATATAGCTTTCTTAATATAATACTCTTGACTCCAGATTCGTTAGTATTTAGTAAATATACAAATAATATGGTATAAGCAAAGGTAAATACTTCTATGTAGAGACATTAAAGTAAGTTTTTTTATTTGAGTTAATGATAATTTATAAGTATAAAATTAAGCCAATTATAAAACAATTTTCATATCAAAGAAATCTAAAAATTTATTAGATTAACTTAGCATCAATAATCTTCCCAGTACTCGTTGCTTTCTTTGCTTTTGTCTTTTGGCTTATAAGGTTTCTGAGATTTCTCTGATGGAACTTCAGCATGGCACGTGGGACAACTAAACTTAAATTTCTAACTTATATCCTACCCTTAAAATCATAGGCTTTGTAATTTTGGATTGTCTCCTTGTTCTCGTTATTAGGCTGCTAGAGCAGATTTTATACAAGGAAAACAATAAATGTGATTGCATTTAAGTTTTATGATTTTCTAATTGATTTTGCAGAACTCACATTCTGAATCTTTATTTCCTTTCAAAAAAAAGAAAGCAGCTCTAATTTATATTTGAATATCATATGAATTTTATCATATTAAACTAACTTCTCATTTTGCTGCAGATCTAGAAAGCATCTTATGATTATTTTAGGTTAAATTATCTACTTAAAGTTCTAAAGGAAAAAGTTCTTCCTTAAGTTTCTTAATTATTTGTCTTTAATGGCTTGAACTAATTTTATGCTTTCTAATATCTTCCTAAAGGGACTGGTTCTTTTGCTTTAGAACAGCCAGTTATTACTGGCATTGAAATATAAGAAAATTGCGCTGATTTAATAAAATGTCATATCTTTTGCTTAGTTATTAAGTCATCTAATCTAAATTAAGCTTGTACTTTTACTTCTGCTGCTCTAGTAATTGGTCAGCTCTTTATAAAGCATTTTAAGCTTATATGCTGTATTTTTATTAGTTTGACTTTCAAATAAGAATATTAGGGATAATTAAGTTTTAAGGCTGTTTATCGATTAGAAGGAATAGCTGCAAAGTATTAGAGTTAAGGGGAAGGAAAGAGATAATAGCCAAGTTATCTAGTATCTACTTATAAGTTTAGCTTAGTATTCATAAATCACTAAATGAAGAGAAAGTTTAAGGATTCTATTAATTAGCTAAGCTAACTAGATGGCTTTTTAGGTTCAGCAGTCTTTGCGTGCAAAACTGGATCTAGGTGTAGATTGTAACTCATTCTTACTGGGTCTAGTTAGTTTATTATTATTTTCTATAATAAGAGTCTACATTTTTAGTATTTGAATCATAAGTAGATATCAAGCTATCAATGTTCTAAATATGTTAGAGGAATCCTTATCTAAAAGATTAAATGTAAGAAACAAACAATCTAAAGGAGTTTTCGAAGTCTAAATACTTATGTGTAGAATGCTAATTACTCTTTAAGCAAATCTCACAAAAGAAGTAATTAGAATTCTAAGTATTACTACTTTGCTAAAGGCAGAAGATACATATCAAAGATCTTTAAATCTAGTGTTCAGGACAAATTAAAAGAAAAGTGTTTAGGTTCATTTTTAAAGCTTTATTATAAATCAAATCATTTCTAAACAAATCCTATTTATGCAAATAACACTATAACAAATCTAACTTCATGTAGAGATATACAACTGACATTATAGATAGATATAGCAAGTCTAAACAAATTAAAAGAAAGTGTAAAGTCTATTATACAGAAACAGTCCTTTAATGAGAATTAGTAAAGAAGCTATATAATTTAATAAGCTTTTAGTTAAACCAAATACATAAATAGATAAAAGTTATATTTACATTTTTATTTTAGAATTTATTTCTTAAATGTATAAAGAAAGTAATTAGAACACTAATTCTAGACTAACAATTAAATTATCCATGATGCTAGTTATTCCAATGTAATTTATCATAAATAATATCAATATCCTAAATTATCTATCATAAAGTAGTTTGAATAGCTTTTATTTAAAGATTTAATAATATAATAATATAATAATAGTTAATAGTTACAATGCTATTATAAATAATAACTATATAATATTAATAAATATAATAAGTGATAATATCTTTAGTGCTATATATAGCTTATATATTTCTATTCTTATCTAAATAACTAAAAGTTATCTAGTTAGTATTCTTTAACTATCTATCTTTATTATATTCCACACTTTTTATATTTACTAACTATCATTTCTTCTGTATACTTCAAACATTCCTCATTAATTATTTATCTCTAACTATTTTGTTTCTTTATCATGTAAAATAATTTAAAAAGCTTAATAAAATGTTAAAAGTAAATAAGTAATATATAGAGATATGTATAGTATAAAGAGTGTATTAGATAAGCATATAAGATTAAATCATTCCTAATATATAATAATTAAAGCTTATTAAATAGCGCATAGCATCTCTTTGATGCTAGCTCTTTCAATATTAATATTAAAATAAGTTTATTCATACCTCATATTGTTACTCTAGTTGTCCAATGAGTCACATCAGCTTCTCTAAACAGGAATCTCCTTATTAAAATTTATTTTCGATTCTTTAACTAAATGCTCCAGTCTTCTCGAATAAGATTCTAATAAGAATTAGTAATTAAGGATATTAGATAGCCCGTCAGTCAAATTTTCATACTGCTAGCGAGAACCCTTGTACAGATTAGGTTTACCTCTTCCGAACTTTTCCACCCTTCTCCGTGGATTTAGTGCAAGATTTCTTGCAATGATATATACACTGCATCAGATTACCTACTAGTTCTCCCTACAGTTGCCTATACCCATATTTAATATATAATAAATATATTTCCTTACTGTTTATAGTTATACTTAGGATTTAATTATCTAATTACTTATTATTTATTTCCTAAGTATATCAAACATAATTTCTTACTAATTAGCATCAAGTATACAGTATTAATAGCCAGAGTAGTAAATAGAAAGATGTCATATAAGATAAAAAATAAAATAGAATTTAGATATTTTTAGTTATAGTAGTAATAGCAATAGGAATAGGGATATTTGTAATGCTTATAACCTAACTTTAACTAATTTAGTAGAGCGCAATTTCTATAGAAGCAACTAGATGATATGAGGTAATCATTGAATGATACAAAGACTAAACTTTTTGAAGCAATAAACTAAATTAAGGAGCAAAATAAGAAAATAGATATTTAAATGGAAAATAATCTAATTAATATTCTAAGAGTTGCTCATTAGAGGATCAAATACTTATTCAAACTGATCTTAATTAAAACCTTATTTATTCTAGATAATCTTAATAATTGTAAAAAACTTAAACATTAGAATTATTAGGTTCTTTTGTTTTGGGTAACAAGATTAAAATATATTCCTTTAGAATGGTATGCTTTATAGATATAATTTTATAGGAAGATTCTCACAACTCTTTAATAATAAATACTTCTACTATAAAAAATAATGAAGATCATATAAAGAAAAAGGTCTTACGAGAATATATCTTATTTAGCCTAACTATATTTGCAAGCTTTTCTTCTAATTAAATTATAATCTTACTCCATCTATCATAATAGACATCCCTGATTATTAGAGAAACTGAAAGAATCGTGAATAATGATTTATAGATGATGAGAATTTATATAGCTTTTATTTATTAAATAGTATGAAAGTAAATCACAATAAACCTAACTTTATATGACTCAAGCTACTAAAATAAAAGCTAAATAGTTGTTATGGAAATAGGTACTCTATTAGGAAATATTTTTACTCATATGAAGATCAAAACTTCTTTGTTACTTTTTCTAAATAAATTCGCATCAAACAATTATTATCCTGCTAGTTCAAGGAGTTATATAGGAGATTAAATTAATTTAGTAAAAAAGCAAACAAAAAATCATAGTTATATAACTAGTTTTAAAGAAGACAAGCAAATAACTTTCTTTACAAAAGTTTGAGTTTAACATTACATCAATACATGATAAATGGATGAATGTATTATTTCTGATCTAGCTATATCAACTAGCAGTTCACATGCATAGAATGTAATTGTTGATAATCTATGAGATATATTTACAAAATAGCACTAAGAACTAACTATACTGAAAATAATTTAGATATTTATATAGGAATAAATGATAACCATAACAAACATTGATGAGAAGAAACTAATTCTTTTGGAAGTAACTTGTATGGTTATGGCTTTTAAATAAGTACAGGATAATTGCTTAAAGACAACTATTACATTAACATTGTACCTAAAAGGTAAAATTAGATGAATAAATTTAATGTAGACTCTATAGATTACTAGCTGAAATTTAAATTAGGAAATTAAAAGTTAAGAGTATCTTTAGAAATACCTTAATCTCTAACATTTAAATTTACTCTGCTATAGCTTTAAGTAAATAAGGAGTCTAAATAGAGATCTTAAAAGCAGAATTCCGTATTCCTTTGAGGAATAAAAAAGGAAATATAGCTTTAATATATTTAGCTTAAAATCTAAATAAATAAATAATAAAACAATCTAATATAATAATAAAGTTAAAGTCACTATATCCAATAAATTATAATAATTAAGGAGAAAATAATTATATACTTTATATTTAGATCTCTTTTTTAAATATGATAGCTAATATTAGCAGTTTATCTTAATATACTTAGATTAAAGGATAAAGAAGAAACAGAGCAATAAAAAGAAAATTAAAGTTATTTTCTTTAAATAAATAAAAGTTAAATTATTTAACTAATTAATAAACTTTAGTCTCTGTTCCAAGCAAATTGTTTCTAGTAAATAGAAATTTATAAGCATTATTAAATATTTCTTTATAGTGAAATCTTTATAACTATTGTTAAGAAAGGAAATAGCTAAATTAAAAAAATTATCCTAGTAAATCTATTTAATTAGTGAAGTTCAAAGAGATTTAGTAAATATAAATCTAAAATATTAAATAAATTTAGATACTTAATAACTTTAAAGAGAGGCTTTAATCTTACAATCTTCTATTCTATATTAAGATATATTGCTCTTAGTATTAAGATCTAGAAATTTAATCTGCTTATATATTAATAAAGACAATAAACTAACTGCTTAAAACTAAAAGGTATAACAATAAATATAATTCTAAATAAAGCTTATAACTAATTATTTAGTAATTAGTTACTAATAATTAGAAGTTTATAATAGACTTAATAATTAAATAGGTTATAAGTAAATATTATACAAGAAACTTATAGAAAACAAGTTATCATATCTATTTAAGCTTATCAGTCAATTTATTCAATCACTCAAATATATCAAATACAATGAAAAATAGCTCTTTGAGTTTGTCTAGTTAGAACCAATAAAAGTAAGAAAATTAGTCATTTTAGTAAGATAAATAAGTACTTTCTGACTCTAAAAGTTTGACTAATAGTTTATAGCAAGAAGTTCATTAAAGAGATATGAAAAGAGAAGAATAATGAGGTTTAAAAGAAAGATAAGGTTGTAGTTATAACTAATACTAGAGAGATTAGAATAATTATTAGCGTAAAATATGATAAAACGAGTACATTGTTCAGGAAATAGCTTAATATCTAAAATGTAGAGATATATGTAAATTACAAATGGTTAATAAATGACTTAATGATCTTGTCTATCATTTTGGTTTACTAAAGATTAGTCAATATTCTTCACATGAAGTCTACGTAGAACATAAAATGAAGTGAGTTATTAAGTAAATAGAAAAATCAGATGTAAGTAGTTTAATTATAAATACCTTTAACATGTCAGATTAACTTTGCGAATAAATATAGAAAATATTTGACTAGTGAAATGAAATGAAATAGAAGAACTATAAAAGGAAGATTCTTCTTAAGCTAGAATAATTATAGATTACATATAAAATTCAGAATAGAAACCTATTACCAAATTTATCCATCTGCTTAAACTTAAAGAAGTTAGTACTAACTAACATGTGCATCTATGATTAAGATTTATCTTTTATTAAGTCGTTAGAGAAGTTAGTGGAAATAGAAATAGATGATCATTTTCATAACAAAATAACAGGAAGTTTTCTTAGTAATTATTGTAAAGGATTGAAAGTTCTGAAAATAGAAAGTTAATAGATAAATTATGACTTCATAAGGAAATATTTACAAGTTTATGGAAGATACATTGAAGAAATAAATATTAACAGCAACTAATCAATCGCTTAGATTATAAACTTTTGTCCAAACTTAACTAAAGTGGAACTGTTCTTAAATAGTCATCACTAGATACTCAAAAAAGCTTCAAACTTCAATCTAAAACTCTTAACTATTACAAAATCCAACTTTTATTCCTAAGCATTTTCAAATCTCTTATCTCGCTAGTTTGCGGATTTAGAATAGGTGGAAGTAAATGGTTGCTAACATTTTAGTGACTTAAATTTGAAGTAACTGATATAAAGTTTACCTAAACTAAAATAATTAACTTTATCTTAGTTACCTTAAATCTAAGATAGCAGCTTTAAGTAATTAGGTGGATAGTTATATGAATAAATACGACTAGTAGATCTTAAATAAATTACAAACCATTCATTAAGTCAAATATTCTAAAACTCTAAAAACCTAAAAACTCTACAACTTATTGATATGGGCTAAATCCACACTATGACACTCAGAACAATCTAAGAAAGCTGTAGTAATCTGGAGCACTTAGATTTATCTTAGTGCAAGTTTTAAGATCAAAACTGAATAAATGAGATTGTTAAACTAAAAAAATTGAGAAATCTATAACTTTCTGAATGTGATGTGACTGATGAGGATTTAAAAGAAGTTATTAAGAATTGTGATAATCTACATTTTCTTAATTTGAAGTTTAACGGAAGAATCACATAAGAAGGCTTCATAACTGAAGATTAGAAAGGTTAAGTATATCGAATTTATAGTAAACTCAAAGTGCTGAATATATTCAAGGTGAGCATAAATAGCGAATAAGTCTACCAACTAAAAGAGAAGTTTAAGAGAATAAAAATAATACACAGCAGTTACAAAGAAAATGCCCTTAATTTCAATATAATAGCTAAATGAAAGAAACTAGAATTTTAATAATTTTTAGATTTAAAAGAAATTAATTTATAAACTTTATTAATTGAAGTACTTATAAAATAACTATCTAGCTATTAAAGTGTTAATTTAAATAATATCTATATTAAATAGAATAAAGACTAAATAAAAATAGTAAACACATAGTTAATTAAATGCTTCTAAAGTTAATTTATACAAAGCATTAAGCTAATAATAAATAACTAGATATTGAAAATAATTTATTTTTATCATATATTATTTTTATTTAACCAAAAAACCTTAATGAAATAAAGGGATAATAGAATAAAAGGAGTAAGGAGAGAAAAGAGTAAGACTGTACTCGTACAGGATCACTTCTATAGGAGATTCTACTCGTTTGCTCCAACAAACGAGACTCCAACCCAATCTAGGAAGATGATTAACGCACTTTTCCCAGCAGGAGGTTTCGATGACGCTTGGGGAATAAGTGGTTCTGACTAGATTGTTATAATAATAAAGTAAAGAAAAATAAATAGAATTGATATATTTAAACTAAAATATAATATTATAATAACTAAAAATCCATTATTAAGATTATTATTAGTCTATTTTATATAAGCATTAATAATTTATTAATTATATCATAATAATAAAATTATCTAATCTAGCTTTTTATTATGCTACTAAATATTTATGAAATAATAATATTGTACTAAAGATATTTAAATTAAAATATATCTAAAATATATCTAAATTTAAAATACAAATATTTACTAAAAGCATATCAAAATTAAATATATTAAGTATAAACCATTACCATTATTTTAAAGAGATACACTAAGCAAGTAAAATATTTCTTTTATTCATAAGATAAATAGCTATCAATCTATTCAATTTAAGCCTTTCTTCCTAACACATTTATAACTAAATCTTTTACCAAATTTAGTTCTTTTTCTGTTTTATGAAACGAGCTCACCAGCAGGAATTAGTACAACCAGCTACGCTGATTTAGACTCGGAAGGGAAGTGAAGGATTCTTTTCTGAATGAAGACTATATGAGATATACAATTTATATTAATAACTTTTTATTACATTAAGGTTTAATTACATTAAATATTTATTACATAAAGGTTTAATTACATTAAGCTTTAATTACATTAAGGTTAATTAAGTAAAATAATTATATTAATATATTAATAAATTAATAGGCTTAACAACTTACAAGTAAAGGGTATTGAGATTAATAGTAGTAATTTGTTTTAATAACAGCTAATTTTATTGTATCAAGAGTGTTTATCATATATATGGGAATAATTTTAAATTATTCATCTAATTCATCTTTAGATATGCAAGAAATAATTATAATTTGAGTTAATAAAATATATTATATAATAATAGTAAAGATTATTTAAGTTATTTACTAGTATTATAATTATAAAAATATATATCTACTTTAAAATAATTAATTGGTTATAGTAATAATTAAGCTAAGATATTTATTTAAAAAATATATTTCTCTTAATTTCTATTATTATTATTTTAAAATATATCAATAATTTAAATTAAAGTAAATATAAATATTTTTAGAATAAAAAGTTAAAAATAGAGTATTACAATTATAGATATATATGAACCATTTAAATATTTTTAAATTTAATTTAATTTTTATTTTTATGATATTATAAATTATAAATTTTCTTGTTATATAACATTTTATTTATATAAAGTTTAGCTTAATGAATATTTAAACTTAAAATAGACTTATTAAATTATTCTATTAGAGTAAATTTGTATTTTCTATATATTTTGTATTGTCATTTATCTTATCAATTTTAAATATCGATTTTTAAAAGTATTTCTATCGAAGTAAAAATTTGATCGATTTCCATTTTAGTTTGCTTAAAAAAATATAACAATCTAATTAGAATCACTTATTCCCCAAGCGTCATCGAAACCTCCTGCTGGGAAAAGTGCGCTAATCATCTTCCTAGATTGGGTTGGAGTCTCGTTTGTTGGAGCAAACGAGTAGAATCTCCTATAGAAGTGATCCTGTACGAGTACAGTCTTGCTCTTTTCTCTCCTTACTCCTTTTATTCTATTATCTCTTTATTTCATTAAAGTGTTAAAGAAAAAAATGTTTAAGTTAGATAAAATATATTTATCGCTATAATTTTATTATTATTATTATTATTATTTTAACTAAATGTAAAATTAAAGTTTGCCTATCCTGGGTTTTCAACCAGGTTTCTGCTGAAAAGTCTTTTTCCGTGGTGGCTCTCCACGACCTTCTTTTAAAGTGGACGGCTACCACGAAGGATTCTCTTAGTTTCTTGTTCATAGTTTCTATTTATATATTCCTTACTCAGTAATCCAAAGTTTGTTTAAGTTTCTTCAGGTCCTTTATTCTTCATTATACTTGGGTTATCTTCATTTCTTACAATGTCTTAGTAAATGATACCAAGATTAGCAGTACCAACAATTTTTATGTCGTTTTTCTAATTTCTATTTTTAAAAAACTTTTTTCTCCAGCATCTCAATTCTTTTGTTTACGTTTGTATCATTTTTTACTTAATTTTACTTTTCTTAATGTTGTATTTTGTGCTAATCTTCTTCTATGATCATTCTTTGTGATTAATTGAAGTTAGTTTACGACATTTCATAAAGTTAATTTTCTGTTACTACTGAGTTTTTAATCAGTTAACTTTTGAGAATTAGCAGTTCGTTATTTTAATCTTCTATGTAATTCATTAACTCAGGATTTTTTCTCCTTGATTAAAAAATATCTCTTCATATTTTGCAATTTTTTCTTTCATTTTTTCGATTTCGCTTTGGAGTAAATTGTTATTTTTGGTTTCAGGGTTTTATTGTTCATTCGGACCAACCATTACTTTTCCCTCTGAAGACGAGCTAGATTCTCTATCCTGTCTTTGCTTTTTTAGCTCCTCGTTCGTCACTTGTTTTCTTGTTTTTCTTTGTTATTTCTTAGAAAGACAAATGTTCTTCTCCATTTTTTTTAATATCGCTAGAATTTTATGATTATAATTTTTTAAAGGTACTTAATTAAAGAGATACTTATATAATTTGATATATTTTTCATAAAAGTATTTAAAAATTATAAAATAAATAGTAATTTTTTAATTGGTTTTATTATGTTAATTTGTAGATAAAATATTAACTTTGGTAAAGTAATAATTTTTATTCATTTATTTTTAATTTTTTATGTTTTACTATATATAAAATATCAGACATTAATAAAGATTTTCGCTGCAGCCAAAGAATAAAAAATAATTTGAAGAAGAAAATCGATAGAAAGTATAAATAAATATAAAAATTGAAAATTAATTATTATAAGGCTACCTAAGAGTTATCTTTATACTGGAACCCAAAATTATTAGAATAATTAATATCTACTGAGAGGAATTTCTCATTTTCAACTCCTTAATTTAAGAAATAATTTACTTAGAGTTAGATGATTGAGACAAGAGAGCAGTTGCTAAGGTCTGAAAACTCCTATATGTGAAGAAAATAAGTCAATTTGAAGTCGGATCTACATCCTGACAAATTAATATGAAAGAAAAGTCAAGAAATTGTGAGAGAAGTTTCATACGCCAGAAGACCATTAGTCTCTTAGTAGCAATTTGAAGCAAGAGCTATAAAATCTTGCGGCATGTGGATAGCCTAAAATGATAGTTTCCTCTTGCTAACTGTAATTTGGTATATAAAAACTTGGATTAGATGAACTTTTTCCAATAACCCACCTATTTATCAAAAATTAAGTAAAATCTTCCTAAGAAGAATACTCTTATTGTGATAGTGGATAATATCTCTATAAGAACTGCCTAAATTTCAACGCAAATTAAAGAGAATACCAGCAAAAGATAGAAGCAAGAAGGTAAGGTAACAGAAGAAAGTAAAAAAGAACAAGGCAAGTAATTCTATTACAATCAACATCTCTTTTACAGCACTTTTAGAAGAATACCCAGAAAGTATAACGTGAAGAAAAATTGAATAAATAAATCTATCAAATGTGAGCATGGACTTAAAAAGACTATTGAAGCTAAACTAACTTCTTTTATTAAATGATTTGATTTTTAATTTTTTATCAAAATATATATTGAGAGTGCTATGAAAGCAGATTCTTAAATAAATTTAATTTTATATTTGTTCTCTCTCGGCTTTTACTAAAGTTAAAATATTTTAATTAATAAAAAGTTAAGATTTTATTTTAAAAATTTAAATTATGGAAAGTATTAAACTTTCACTTTCTCTATCATGTTTTTAAACAGATTTGTTTAATTCCCTTAAATAAGTTTCTTATAGATTTAAATATATAAACTAGCTTCACTTCACAAAACTTCGCATTCTATTAATGTCTGTGAATCTAAAAGTAATTATCTATTTGATATATAATTTTAAGATGCATAACTATATATAGCAATTAATATTGATATACCTTTAGTGACTAAGATATATTTAGCTTAAAAATAGTAGTTTATTTATATAATTTATTTAAATTTAATTACAAATAGATTTAAATTAAACTTATACAAAAACAAATTAAATTATTACATTTTTAATATCAAAATGCAAGTAATAAACTATTAGAAATGTAATTTATAATAAAAAATACTCTTATATTTTTTAATTTAATATAAATTAGTTTATAAATCACTAATTATAGAATATTTTAGTTAATCAGATAGAATCTTAAACATTAATCAATAAGGAAATCTTTTTTAATTACAGTCATTGTTGCAATTATTTCAAATCTCGTCTTCATTGTAAAGGAATTAATTAGAGCTTTTTGATTCTTTATTTTAATATTTTTTATAAAAGTAAAAATGATTTTATTGTTTTTAAATAACGGAGATTTGTTAAATAAGCAATATTTAAATAATTCAAATAAAAGATAAATAAAATAAAAGATAATTATTTAACTAAAGTGATAAAAATTATATTTTAGATATAAATTTAGTTAAAATCTTAGTAATTTAATATAATATGCTATTATATTTTTATTAGTAAGGTTTATTTTTATATTATTTTAAACAATTTACATTTTATTTAAATTTTATTAAGTATAGATAAAGCTAAAATTAAAGATTCTTAAATTATTTCTTTATATTTTAATAATATTATTTATATTAATATAATATTTGGAATTCTTTATTTATTTTAAGTTAGTTAATCTTTATTATTTTAAGGTTAAATTTTATAAATGCAAATGTCTCTGTCCATTATTTTCAAATCTTTAAAAATTTTCATAATGATTAGTTTCCCTTAGTCAATATTGCTTTCCATTTTATATATATTTCTCCTAGGTTATTGCAGTAAAACTTTTCACATTCCTTTCTGATACTTCCAGAGTATTATCTTTTAATTTTTAATTAAGCATCCTTTTTGTTGTTTTTCAGTATTAATTTTTTAATTATAATTATATATTAACGTGGCGTTACTTTTTTTGGTTTATTACGAGATAGAGCTTATAGAGGTTTGTATAAATAAATATTTCTCGAATTCTTATTCTTCTGGATTTTCTGGATCGTAAATCCTGATAGCTTGCTTATTTTCTTCTCTTGATATTGTTTGTAAATCAAATCCAAATTATCATATTTAGTGTCATCTCAATACATCTTAAATTTTTTGGAGCTTCTAAAAATGGTTAAAATATTTTTCTTGCAAATTCTTCTGCTTGGTGAGTAATAAATCTATAATATATTTTAGATTCCACTTTCTGTTACTTGAAATTGTTTTTTAAATCTATAACACTAATTAACCTTGTGTACATATTTATTATAGAGTCAACATCTAATTTTTCTTTTCTAGTAGTATAAGCTTGAGTTCTATTTTTTCCTCTTCTGATTTCGTATTTGATAGTTAATTGATCTTGGTATGCTGCAGTTGATTGATTCTCAAGTAAAAATTTTATCTTAAATTCCATTCGGTTTGACCAAGCTACTTTTCTATCTCTTAGGAAATAGTCTATTATTAAATTTCTTTGCTTAGGATTCTTATCATTTATCAATTTTTTAATGGATAGCATAAGGGATTAAGTTATTTATTTAAGATCTTAAACTTCTTTTGCTAATTTCTAATTATCCAATTGTAGCAAATAGAAATAGTTAGTAAAATCTGTTTAATTATTAGGTTTTGTTGCAGAATTCAATTATTTCTTAGGCGCTATTTTGTATAATGATAATAAGGAGTATGATTGAGTGCTTAAATATATTAATAAATTTGATATAAACATAACTAGCATGTTGTATACATATAGTTATCTAATAATGTTCCAATATTAAAATATTATAAATTACTATTATAAAAGTGTAAAATCATAAAATATATAAATTAATAAAGTTACTTTTATGTATCTTTATAAGAAAAATAAGAGTTAGTATTCTCTTATACAACCTCGTAACTTAATTAAATCAATTTAAACCAATTTTTATAAACAAATGTTTGGACTTATTGATTTATTTTAGATTTACTCAAAAATATGAATATAAAAGGCTTTATTAAACCAATTTTTATAAATTAATTAATTTATCAAAATGAAAAGCAGACTTTAGATCAAAAGGTAAATAACTTGATTAAGCGGTATATCGATTCATTCTTTAAAGTGAAGCATTTAATTATCTTTCCTTGAATAAGTTTTTAATATTCAGTTATCAATTTTTATTTGGCTTATTAAAAAAATTTAAATTTGGAAGTAAAGAAACGATTTTGCATTCAAAAGAAATCTTTTACTTAATTTTCTTCATAAGTTTAAAATTTAGATTATATAACTTTATCTCTTAAGATATTGTTTAAATATTTTTATTATATACTAGATAACTAATATATTACTTAAAAATAAATATTATAAAATTTAAAAATAAAACTTTAGGTATTTTGTATAGTATAAGAAGAGCTAGAGTGGTATAAAGTTTGTATCTAAGTGTAGTGTAGTTTATATAATAAAGTTGATTGGGAATTTTAAAATGATAAATTTCTATCTTATTTCATATTATATACTTTTTACTTTTATTCTTTATTTAATAATTAAATTTAAACTATTAAACTTATTTAAAGTAGCTTATTATTTTTGTTGCTGAGTAGATATACTAAATAATCGTGTTCTATTATTTTTTATTTTAAATAGGCAGGACCAATCCTCCAACTCAGATTAACTAAACTCAAATTTCAGGCACCACTTACAAGTGACTAACTCAGAGAATCTTAGTAGGAGCAAAGAGGAAAGAACTGATAAAATTTAGTAACTGTTATTCAAAAATGGTAGACGATTAGGTCTCTTGGGGCATTGCTCCGACTTTGCCCTATTAGAAGACATAATTTCCAAAGGAGTGAAGCACTGAAGGAAACTTCCAAGGAGAAATGTTATTGACTTTAAATAAAATTAATTTAAAGAGCTGTGCACCATTTAGAGTGCTACGCTCTATATTATAGTTTATTTATATAAATATTACTCTTTTTAAAAATAAAAGTGACAGCGTTGGGATTTGAACCCACGCCCCGAAAGATTAGCGCCTTAGACCACCGGCCACTCAGTCTTTATTAATAAGGAAGCCAATTCTTGAAATCTCTCAACTAAAATATAGTGTTAATATATAATTGAACAATTAGATATCTTAAATAATTATTAAATAGGCTATTAAATTTAACTGTATAGAATTGTACTTGAATAATTAAGATTAAATAGAAAAAATATAAAAACAAAACTACAAGTTTCAAAAATTAAATAAAACTAGATATTTCATAAACTTTTTAAAATAATCTATTCTTGTTAGGATATTAAAACTGAGGAATTTATCTTTATTTTCTAATTTTATAATAGAAAGCTTTATAAATAAATAAAATAGAATAATCTTTATCTTAAGCATTCGTTATGCTTTATTAATTTTTAATAAATAATATGAGGAATGTAATTTACTTATATAAATTAGTTTAATAAAATCGTAAATGTTTATTATAGAACTTCCACTATATTTATTATAGATAGCCAATTTAATATTTTATTTGTAATATAAATTTATAACTACGAAGTACTTTAATTAGTTTTTAATAAATAAGTTAACTCATTTATTTGTTTTCAAACTATATCAAGAGTAATTTAGTATTTTACTATTTTATTACATTTGCAACTAAATTTATGCAATACTTAACTTAGTTTTACTCTAGTAAACAACGCTTTTGGATAAATCTGCTTATTTTTTTAATTGTTTAATCTTTAAATATTCTAAAACATTAAGTTTATCCTTTATATAAGCATATCTTGCTTTTGCAAGTTGAAAGTGATTTATTTTAATAGCTTGAAATTTTCTTTAGGTATGAGACAACACTTAATTTCTGCTAAATTAAAACCATTTATGCTTTTAGTTATTTTAATGCTTTTATATCTATTTTTATACTTTTCCTAAAGTATTAACATTTAAATTAAAGCATAGTAATTTAAGGAAAGACTAACTGAATCTGGATTTAATTAATTAGAAAGAACAAAAAATAAATAGTTAGTTAAAGTAATTTTAAGGAATAAGGATATTTATCTAGATAGACAAAAACTTAATTTTTATTAGGTTTAATTTGTATCTAAATGTAATAGAAATAGAGAATAACTCTAATATTAATTTCATAAATTATAGCTGTAGTTTAACATATATAGTAAATATAACTAGGGGTATTTAATAATGCAGCTAAATTAGTCTGGGAATAAATTTAAAATTGTTATTTGTAATATAAAATAAACTAATTCTAAAAGTATATGACTAAATCTCAGAGCAAATCTTGATGCAACAAATTTCGGATTAGGTTATTTAATCATATACGTCTTTAAATATAATTCGGATATTATTTTGAGGATTTAATGCAAAGTTACTAAAAATTAAAAATTTTAGAGAATTCTAAAAATTTATAACTAACAAATTATAAGCCAAAAAATTTATAACAGACTGCAAGAAAATTTATTGTGAAGATTAATTAATATTTAAATATTTTAACGAAGATATTATAAGTCAAAAAGCTAGAAAGAACAAACAAGCAGATAATATAAAAACCAAATGTGAAAGTTATTATAGAGTTAAGATAAAAAGTCTAAAATAACCAATGAGAGTGTAAAGTAAGCAATAAAATAATTAACATTAAAGTTATTTAGTTAAAGTTTTAACTAAAAGAAACTTAAATTTATTAATTCACAGGAGATTTTACAGCAAGCATCCAATTTTAGAAGAAGATAATAGTTTAATAAATTAGGCACTTCTAAAACTTATTACTTAGATTCCTCCATTCAAATCTTAAATTCGAATATTCAATAGCATAACTTAAATATTTGTATATTTGAAGATATTAAGGATTATCTTAGTTATAAGCAAAATAAATAGAAAGATCAAATATAATATAAATATAATAGTTATAATCTTTATTATTCAATTATAAGGTATAAGATTAACAATCTTAATCAGTAACTAAATTGGAAGTCCTATTAAATTTGTGGTATTGGCAAAAGACAGCTGGATTTAATTTACAGATTGAATTTAAAGCTAGTACTTTATGGTTAAGCAATCACTTCTTATGCTTCTTCTATGGTTTTAACTATTTTGATTTATAAATATTGGCTTATTGTATATTTGCTTAAAATGATAAAGCTAGCTATTAGAGATTTATTATTAGGCTGTTTGATTAAAGATTTCAGAGTTAAAGCTAACTAATCCTTAAATTGAAGCATTTAATATATAGTAGCAAGAAAACTACTAGTATAGTGCTAGATGATTATAAATAATATAATCTGAAGATAAAAAGAAATTAAACTAAGGTTTGCTTTGAACTATATTAAGAATGGATATCTATTTACATTTAATTATATACAAAGTTAAACATATATCAACTAGAAAGCTTAATTGATAAAAGCTAGCATCTTTTATTTCTTTAAGAGAATATTTACTTTTAAAGACAAGAAATTCTAAAATAATTTCTTTTATAATTAATTCTAAAATAATTTATAAAAGAATTTACTAAAGTTGCACTATAACAGACATTTCGTCTTCAATTTTTATAATGTCAGACCATTCTAATTCATAGCATTCTTTCTAACAAATTATTCTATAGAACAATGAAGAGTAACACCAAGGGAACTCTATCGAAGAAATCAAATAAGACCAAGTCTCTAAGAACTACAAAAATGGAGATTGTTATGAAGGCTAGTGATAAAATCATTAAAGGCATGGAAAAGGCAAACTATAGAGCATAAAAGGAGAAGTTTACAAAGGGGATTGATTAAATGATAAAAAACATGGACAAGGAGTTTTCATTTAATAAAAGGGTAAAAAATATGAAGGACAATGATTCTAAGGTAAAAGATAAGGATAAGGAACTTAAATTTTCGCAACTGGCAAAAGATATGAAGGAGAATGGTCAAATGATAAAAAAGAAGGATTTGGTGTTCTAACATTTAAGAACGGATAATAATATGAAGGGTAATGAAAGAACAATAAAAAATGAGGAAAAGGAATCTTAATTTATAGAAATAAAGAAACATATGAAGGTGAGTGACTTAACGATAAGAAGCATGGAAAGGGAACTTTTTACTATTAAAACGGAGATAAATATAAGGGTTAATGAAATAGCAATTTAAGATAAGGCTAAGGAATTTAAGATTTTATCTCTGGAGAGAAATATAATGGGGAGTGATTTTAAGATAAAAAAAATGGAGAAGGAACATATAAGTATAGAAATGGTGAAATCTATTGTGGGTGTTGAGAGAACGATTAAAAGTAAGGAAATGGAATTTAATACTTTGAAAATGAAGATTAATATGAAGGTGATTGGATTAATGGCAGAATTTAAGGATATGGAGTTTATAAGAATAAAAATGGAGGGAAATACGAAGGCTATTGATTTGAAGGATTAAGATGAGGAAACGGAACTTTTTTCTACAAAAACGGTGATATTTATATAGGAGAATGAATACAAGATAAGAAATATGGAAAAGGTGTCTATAAATTCAAAAGCGGAGATAGCTATGAAGGATAGTTTGCTGCTGATAAAATACAGTGAAATGGAAAATTAATCTTTAAAGATGGAGGTATTTACGAAAAAGGATTGTTTCAATGTTAAAAAGATTTCTCTACACTAAATAAAGATGCAAGACAATCTTCATAAGTTTCCATAATATTAAATGATAGTAATCTCTCAATTTAAAAAAATAAAGAAAGAAATATTTAATAAAATTTCTGGGGAAGGAAAGATATTTTATAAGAGATATCGTAATTACTGAACTTAAAAAGTATCTGCTAGTTATAATAAGTTAGCAAATATTTCTAGTCACTTAACTATAAGTTCAGCTAATTGGAGATTAAAGATTAAAAAATAGACTAATCTAAAATAAAGAATTAAATAGAGTGAATATTTAAATAAATTTTATAATCAGATGTGAGGAAATTAGTAATCGATACTAGTAATCTTTCTAAGAGACTCTGCTCTTGAATAAATTTCTAGCTTTATAATGTAATTTTGAATAAGCTATGACTTGAAGTAAAAAGAGGAAAGAGCTATAAATTACAGGAATTTACTTTAATTGACAAACACAAGACAATAGCTTTACCTGACTTTTTATCTTGCTTAAATTTAGAAAATTTAACTCTTCGTTGTCATATAAAAGACGAAGATTTATACTTTTTAAGTAGTCTCTAAAAGTTAAAGCATTTAAAAATAAAAAGTTTATAGATGAAGGAAATAAATCTGAAAGGTAGCTTTCTTAATGAATTTTGCTTAGATCTAAATATCTAATCTTTAACAATAGAAGGTTCTTAAATTGATAATAACTAGATAAAGCATTACTTAGAAAGAAAAGGAAGAAACATTTAGTAGCTTAGAATTAATAAAAGCAATCAGTAGTTTATAGATTTATGTCCTAAATTATGCTAAATTGATTCAGATTGATATGATTCGGCTGAGTAAATACTAAGTAAATATAAGGACAATAAGAATATACAACTTTTAAGATTAAAAGGATAATTTGATAAATCAGACTTTAGTAAACTGGTAACTTAATAATTGATTTATCTTTAGACTGTTAGTATTGATAGCTGCTAATAATTCAATGATGAGCTTTTAAAGCTTTTACTCACATAAACTCCTAATTTAAAATCACTTGCATTGAAAGATTTATAGCAGCTTTCAAATTAGTCTCTTCGCTAAATAGGAAATAATGGACGTAAATATGAATAGTTGAGTATAAGTGATATGAAAAAAGTGAAGGATGAGGATTTAGCTTTCATATTTTAGAATTGCTAAAATCTAAGATCAATAGTACTTAACAATGCTGATGAAGTAAAGTCTAACTCGCTGAGAGTTTTAAAACAATCATGCTAGTATTTACATACTCTAAGCTTAATTTCTATCTAAATAAGAGAATAAAATTGAATAAGCGAAGTAGTTTAAATAAAAACTTTAAGGAATCTGTAACTTATTGGATTGTAGTTATTTAAGGAAGATATTCACTAAATAATATCTAATTGCAATGCTTTACATTCACTAGATTTCACATAGTTTAATCAGAATATGTAAGATTCTTTTAGATGTATTGGCGAAAATAATGAAGCTTATAAAATCTATAGCAACTTGAAAAGTTTGAAAATAAGAGCTAAGTAGAATATTAATTAGTTTCCCTATTTATAGAATAACTAGATGAATTAAAACCCTTTATTATATAGTAATGATTATTGCTGCATCTTAATAAAGTAGAAATTTATTAATCTTATAAGATTTAACGGAAAAGCAGCAAAAGAATATAACAAACTTTGGGAGTTAGATAGTCCTGATGCAAAATGAAATATGACTTATAACTTTCTTATTAAGTATTAAAATACTTGCTATTATATTGTTGATTTTTGTTTTTAATCTATATAATAATTATACTAATGATATTTAGATTCATTCTTAATTGTTTTATTAGTTATTAAGAAAAAGTTGCAAAAGTAAATGATACATAATATTTCTAAGGGGCTTATTTATATCTATTTAGTGTATTTATAAAAATAGCTACTAGTTCTTAATTGCTTTGATTTATTTACTACTTGTTACTATTTATAGCATGTTTATTATAGCTATTATGAGAAAAGCTAAGATATTTAGATTCCTATAGACTCCTATTTAATGAAAGGCATTAACTTTAATTTACACTAAAATCTAATGATTGCTTATTATTTAAATAAACTAAATCGTTCACAATATATTAAGCTTTTATTTAGACAATTGATTTTATAGAATTTACTATATTTAGTATACCTTCAGGTAGTAATGAAGAATATAAAGCTAAATTAATAAAAGAGAAGCCATATAAGAACAGCGATATATAAATCTTTATTGGTAATAATAGATATTCTTATTTATAAGTTTTTAAATAACTTAGGTAATAAAATAATTAACATTAAAGTTATTTAGTTAAAGTTTTAACTAAAAGAAACTTAAATTTATTAATTCACAGGAGATTTTACAGCAAGCATCCAATTTTAGAAGAAGATAATAGTTTAATAAATTAGGCACTTCTAAAACTTATTACTTAGATTCCTCCATTCAAATCTTAAATTCGAATATTCAATAGCATAACTTAAATATTTGTATATTTGAAGATATTAAGGATTATCTTAGTTATAAGCAAAATAAATAGAAAGATCAAATATAATATAAATATAATAGTTATAATCTTTATTATTCAATTATAAGGTATAAGATTAACAATCTTAATCAGTAACTAAATTGGAAGTCCTATTAAATTTGTGGTATTGGCAAAAGACAGCTGGATTTAATTTACAGATTGAATTTAAAGCTAGTACTTTATGGTTAAGCAATCACTTCTTATGCTTCTTCTATGGTTTTAACTATTTTGATTTATAAATATTGGCTTATTGTATATTTGCTTAAAATGATAAAGCTAGCTATTAGAGATTTATTATTAGGCTGTTTGATTAAAGATTTCAGAGTTAAAGCTAACTAATCCTTAAATTGAAGCATTTAATATATAGTAGCAAGAAAACTACTAGTATAGTGCTAGATGATTATAAATAATATAATCTGAAGATAAAAAGAAATTAAACTAAGGTTTGCTTTGAACTATATTAAGAATGGATATCTATTTACATTTAATTATATACAAAGTTAAACATATATCAACTAGAAAGCTTAATTGATAAAAGCTAGCATCTTTTATTTCTTTAAGAGAATATTTACTTTTAAAGACAAGAAATTCTAAAATAATTTCTTTTATAATTAATTCTAAAATAATTTATAAAAGAATTTACTAAAGTTGCACTATAACAGACATTTCGTCTTCAATTTTTATAATGTCAGACCATTCTAATTCATAGCATTCTTTCTAACAAATTATTCTATAGAACAATGAAGAGTAACACCAAGGGAACTCTATCGAAGAAATCAAATAAGACCAAGTCTCTAAGAACTACAAAAATGGAGATTGTTATGAAGGCTAGTGATAAAATCATTAAAGGCATGGAAAAGGCAAACTATAGAGCATAAAAGGAGAAGTTTACAAAGGGGATTGATTAAATGATAAAAAACATGGACAAGGAGTTTTCATTTAATAAAAGGGTAAAAAATATGAAGGACAATGATTCTAAGGTAAAAGATAAGGATAAGGAACTTAAATTTTCGCAACTGGCAAAAGATATGAAGGAGAATGGTCAAATGATAAAAAAGAAGGATTTGGTGTTCTAACATTTAAGAACGGATAATAATATGAAGGGTAATGAAAGAACAATAAAAAATGAGGAAAAGGAATCTTAATTTATAGAAATAAAGAAACATATGAAGGTGAGTGACTTAACGATAAGAAGCATGGAAAGGGAACTTTTTACTATTAAAACGGAGATAAATATAAGGGTTAATGAAATAGCAATTTAAGATAAGGCTAAGGAATTTAAGATTTTATCTCTGGAGAGAAATATAATGGGGAGTGATTTTAAGATAAAAAAAATGGAGAAGGAACATATAAGTATAGAAATGGTGAAATCTATTGTGGGTGTTGAGAGAACGATTAAAAGTAAGGAAATGGAATTTAATACTTTGAAAATGAAGATTAATATGAAGGTGATTGGATTAATGGCAGAATTTAAGGATATGGAGTTTATAAGAATAAAAATGGAGGGAAATACGAAGGCTATTGATTTGAAGGATTAAGATGAGGAAACGGAACTTTTTTCTACAAAAACGGTGATATTTATATAGGAGAATGAATACAAGATAAGAAATATGGAAAAGGTGTCTATAAATTCAAAAGCGGAGATAGCTATGAAGGATAGTTTGCTGCTGATAAAATACAGTGAAATGGAAAATTAATCTTTAAAGATGGAGGTATTTACGAAAAAGGATTGTTTCAATGTTAAAAAGATTTCTCTACACTAAATAAAGATGCAAGACAATCTTCATAAGTTTCCATAATATTAAATGATAGTAATCTCTCAATTTAAAAAAATAAAGAAAGAAATATTTAATAAAATTTCTGGGGAAGGAAAGATATTTTATAAGAGATATCGTAATTACTGAACTTAAAAAGTATCTGCTAGTTATAATAAGTTAGCAAATATTTCTAGTCACTTAACTATAAGTTCAGCTAATTGGAGATTAAAGATTAAAAAATAGACTAATCTAAAATAAAGAATTAAATAGAGTGAATATTTAAATAAATTTTATAATCAGATGTGAGGAAATTAGTAATCGATACTAGTAATCTTTCTAAGAGACTCTGCTCTTGAATAAATTTCTAGCTTTATAATGTAATTTTGAATAAGCTATGACTTGAAGTAAAAAGAGGAAAGAGCTATAAATTACAGGAATTTACTTTAATTGACAAACACAAGACAATAGCTTTACCTGACTTTTTATCTTGCTTAAATTTAGAAAATTTAACTCTTCGTTGTCATATAAAAGACGAAGATTTATACTTTTTAAGTAGTCTCTAAAAGTTAAAGCATTTAAAAATAAAAAGTTTATAGATGAAGGAAATAAATCTGAAAGGTAGCTTTCTTAATGAATTTTGCTTAGATCTAAATATCTAATCTTTAACAATAGAAGGTTCTTAAATTGATAATAACTAGATAAAGCATTACTTAGAAAGAAAAGGAAGAAACATTTAGTAGCTTAGAATTAATAAAAGCAATCAGTAGTTTATAGATTTATGTCCTAAATTATGCTAAATTGATTCAGATTGATATGATTCGGCTGAGTAAATACTAAGTAAATATAAGGACAATAAGAATATACAACTTTTAAGATTAAAAGGATAATTTGATAAATCAGACTTTAGTAAACTGGTAACTTAATAATTGATTTATCTTTAGACTGTTAGTATTGATAGCTGCTAATAATTCAATGATGAGCTTTTAAAGCTTTTACTCACATAAACTCCTAATTTAAAATCACTTGCATTGAAAGATTTATAGCAGCTTTCAAATTAGTCTCTTCGCTAAATAGGAAATAATGGACGTAAATATGAATAGTTGAGTATAAGTGATATGAAAAAAGTGAAGGATGAGGATTTAGCTTTCATATTTTAGAATTGCTAAAATCTAAGATCAATAGTACTTAACAATGCTGATGAAGTAAAGTCTAACTCGCTGAGAGTTTTAAAACAATCATGCTAGTATTTACATACTCTAAGCTTAATTTCTATCTAAATAAGAGAATAAAATTGAATAAGCGAAGTAGTTTAAATAAAAACTTTAAGGAATCTGTAACTTATTGGATTGTAGTTATTTAAGGAAGATATTCACTAAATAATATCTAATTGCAATGCTTTACATTCACTAGATTTCACATAGTTTAATCAGAATATGTAAGATTCTTTTAGATGTATTGGCGAAAATAATGAAGCTTATAAAATCTATAGCAACTTGAAAAGTTTGAAAATAAGAGCTAAGTAGAATATTAATTAGTTTCCCTATTTATAGAATAACTAGATGAATTAAAACCCTTTATTATATAGTAATGATTATTGCTGCATCTTAATAAAGTAGAAATTTATTAATCTTATAAGATTTAACGGAAAAGCAGCAAAAGAATATAACAAACTTTGGGAGTTAGATAGTCCTGATGCAAAATGAAATATGACTTATAACTTTCTTATTAAGTATTAAAATACTTGCTATTATATTGTTGATTTTTGTTTTTAATCTATATAATAATTATACTAATGATATTTAGATTCATTCTTAATTGTTTTATTAGTTATTAAGAAAAAGTTGCAAAAGTAAATGATACATAATATTTCTAAGGGGCTTATTTATATCTATTTAGTGTATTTATAAAAATAGCTACTAGTTCTTAATTGCTTTGATTTATTTACTACTTGTTACTATTTATAGCATGTTTATTATAGCTATTATGAGAAAAGCTAAGATATTTAGATTCCTATAGACTCCTATTTAATGAAAGGCATTAACTTTAATTTACACTAAAATCTAATGATTGCTTATTATTTAAATAAACTAAATCGTTCACAATATATTAAGCTTTTATTTAGACAATTGATTTTATAGAATTTACTATATTTAGTATACCTTCAGGTAGTAATGAAGAATATAAAGCTAAATTAATAAAAGAGAAGCCATATAAGAACAGCGATATATAAATCTTTATTGGTAATAATAGATATTCTTATTTATAAGTTTTTAAATAACTTAGGTAATAAAATAATTAACATTAAAGTTATTTAGTTAAAGTTTTAACTAAAAGAAACTTAAATTTATTAATTCACAGGAGATTTTACAGCAAGCATCCAATTTTAGAAGAAGATAATAGTTTAATAAATTAGGCACTTCTAAAACTTATTACTTAGATTCCTCCATTCAAATCTTAAATTCGAATATTCAATAGCATAACTTAAATATTTGTATATTTGAAGATATTAAGGATTATCTTAGTTATAAGCAAAATAAATAGAAAGATCAAATATAATATAAATATAATAGTTATAATCTTTATTATTCAATTATAAGGTATAAGATTAACAATCTTAATCAGTAACTAAATTGGAAGTCCTATTAAATTTGTGGTATTGGCAAAAGACAGCTGGATTTAATTTACAGATTGAATTTAAAGCTAGTACTTTATGGTTAAGCAATCACTTCTTATGCTTCTTCTATGGTTTTAACTATTTTGATTTATAAATATTGGCTTATTGTATATTTGCTTAAAATGATAAAGCTAGCTATTAGAGATTTATTATTAGGCTGTTTGATTAAAGATTTCAGAGTTAAAGCTAACTAATCCTTAAATTGAAGCATTTAATATATAGTAGCAAGAAAACTACTAGTATAGTGCTAGATGATTATAAATAATATAATCTGAAGATAAAAAGAAATTAAACTAAGGTTTGCTTTGAACTATATTAAGAATGGATATCTATTTACATTTAATTATATACAAAGTTAAACATATATCAACTAGAAAGCTTAATTGATAAAAGCTAGCATCTTTTATTTCTTTAAGAGAATATTTACTTTTAAAGACAAGAAATTCTAAAATAATTTCTTTTATAATTAATTCTAAAATAATTTATAAAAGAATTTACTAAAGTTGCACTATAACAGACATTTCGTCTTCAATTTTTATAATGTCAGACCATTCTAATTCATAGCATTCTTTCTAACAAATTATTCTATAGAACAATGAAGAGTAACACCAAGGGAACTCTATCGAAGAAATCAAATAAGACCAAGTCTCTAAGAACTACAAAAATGGAGATTGTTATGAAGGCTAGTGATAAAATCATTAAAGGCATGGAAAAGGCAAACTATAGAGCATAAAAGGAGAAGTTTACAAAGGGGATTGATTAAATGATAAAAAACATGGACAAGGAGTTTTCATTTAATAAAAGGGTAAAAAATATGAAGGACAATGATTCTAAGGTAAAAGATAAGGATAAGGAACTTAAATTTTCGCAACTGGCAAAAGATATGAAGGAGAATGGTCAAATGATAAAAAAGAAGGATTTGGTGTTCTAACATTTAAGAACGGATAATAATATGAAGGGTAATGAAAGAACAATAAAAAATGAGGAAAAGGAATCTTAATTTATAGAAATAAAGAAACATATGAAGGTGAGTGACTTAACGATAAGAAGCATGGAAAGGGAACTTTTTACTATTAAAACGGAGATAAATATAAGGGTTAATGAAATAGCAATTTAAGATAAGGCTAAGGAATTTAAGATTTTATCTCTGGAGAGAAATATAATGGGGAGTGATTTTAAGATAAAAAAAATGGAGAAGGAACATATAAGTATAGAAATGGTGAAATCTATTGTGGGTGTTGAGAGAACGATTAAAAGTAAGGAAATGGAATTTAATACTTTGAAAATGAAGATTAATATGAAGGTGATTGGATTAATGGCAGAATTTAAGGATATGGAGTTTATAAGAATAAAAATGGAGGGAAATACGAAGGCTATTGATTTGAAGGATTAAGATGAGGAAACGGAACTTTTTTCTACAAAAACGGTGATATTTATATAGGAGAATGAATACAAGATAAGAAATATGGAAAAGGTGTCTATAAATTCAAAAGCGGAGATAGCTATGAAGGATAGTTTGCTGCTGATAAAATACAGTGAAATGGAAAATTAATCTTTAAAGATGGAGGTATTTACGAAAAAGGATTGTTTCAATGTTAAAAAGATTTCTCTACACTAAATAAAGATGCAAGACAATCTTCATAAGTT
Organism: Loxodes magnus; assembly: GCA_946699065.1. Classification (NCBI taxonomy): domain Eukaryota; phylum Ciliophora; class Karyorelictea; order Loxodida; family Loxodidae; genus Loxodes; species Loxodes magnus. The sequence goes on from CAMPDV010000488.1 coordinate 57,481, forward strand.
TCCATAATATTAAATGATAGTAATCTCTCAATTTAAAAAAATAAAGAAAGAAATATTTAATAAAATTTCTGGGGAAGGAAAGATATTTTATAAGAGATATCGTAATTACTGAACTTAAAAAGTATCTGCTAGTTATAATAAGTTAGCAAATATTTCTAGTCACTTAACTATAAGTTCAGCTAATTGGAGATTAAAGATTAAAAAATAGACTAATCTAAAATAAAGAATTAAATAGAGTGAATATTTAAATAAATTTTATAATCAGATGTGAGGAAATTAGTAATCGATACTAGTAATCTTTCTAAGAGACTCTGCTCTTGAATAAATTTCTAGCTTTATAATGTAATTTTGAATAAGCTATGACTTGAAGTAAAAAGAGGAAAGAGCTATAAATTACAGGAATTTACTTTAATTGACAAACACAAGACAATAGCTTTACCTGACTTTTTATCTTGCTTAAATTTAGAAAATTTAACTCTTCGTTGTCATATAAAAGACGAAGATTTATACTTTTTAAGTAGTCTCTAAAAGTTAAAGCATTTAAAAATAAAAAGTTTATAGATGAAGGAAATAAATCTGAAAGGTAGCTTTCTTAATGAATTTTGCTTAGATCTAAATATCTAATCTTTAACAATAGAAGGTTCTTAAATTGATAATAACTAGATAAAGCATTACTTAGAAAGAAAAGGAAGAAACATTTAGTAGCTTAGAATTAATAAAAGCAATCAGTAGTTTATAGATTTATGTCCTAAATTATGCTAAATTGATTCAGATTGATATGATTCGGCTGAGTAAATACTAAGTAAATATAAGGACAATAAGAATATACAACTTTTAAGATTAAAAGGATAATTTGATAAATCAGACTTTAGTAAACTGGTAACTTAATAATTGATTTATCTTTAGACTGTTAGTATTGATAGCTGCTAATAATTCAATGATGAGCTTTTAAAGCTTTTACTCACATAAACTCCTAATTTAAAATCACTTGCATTGAAAGATTTATAGCAGCTTTCAAATTAGTCTCTTCGCTAAATAGGAAATAATGGACGTAAATATGAATAGTTGAGTATAAGTGATATGAAAAAAGTGAAGGATGAGGATTTAGCTTTCATATTTTAGAATTGCTAGAATCTAAGATCAATAGTACTTAACAATGCTGATGAAGTAAAGTCTAACTCGCTGAGAGTTTTAAAACAATCATGCTAGTATTTACATACTCTAAGCTTAATTTCTATCTAAATAAGAGAATAAAATTGAATAAGCGAAGTAGTTTAAATAAAAACTTTAAGGAATCTGTAACTTATTGGATTGTAGTTATTTAAGGAAGATATTCACTAAATAATATCTAATTGCAATGCTTTACATTCACTAGATTTCACATAGTTTAATCAGAATATGTAAGATTCTTTTAGATGTATTGGCGAAAATAATGAAGCTTATAAAATCTATAGCAACTTGAAAAGTTTGAAAATAAGAGCTAAGTAGAATATTAATTAGTTTCCCTATTTATAGAATAACTAGATGAATTAAAACCCTTTATTATATAGTAATGATTATTGCTGCATCTTAATAAAGTAGAAATTTATTAATCTTATAAGATTTAACGGAAAAGCAGCAAAAGAATATAACAAACTTTGGGAGTTAGATAGTCCTGATGCAAAATGAAATATGACTTATAACTTTCTTATTAAGTATTAAAATACTTGCTATTATATTGTTGATTTTTGTTTTTAATCTATATAATAATTATACTAATGATATTTAGATTCATTCTTAATTGTTTTATTAGTTATTAAGAAAAAGTTGCAAAAGTAAATGATACATAATATTTCTAAGGGGCTTATTTATATCTATTTAGTGTATTTATAAAAATAGCTACTAGTTCTTAATTGCTTTGATTTATTTACTACTTGTTACTATTTATAGCATGTTTATTATAGCTATTATGAGAAAAGCTAAGATATTTAGATTCCTATAGACTCCTATTTAATGAAAGGCATTAACTTTAATTTACACTAAAATCTAATGATTGCTTATTATTTAAATAAACTAAATCGTTCACAATATATTAAGCTTTTATTTAGACAATTGATTTTATAGAATTTACTATATTTAGTATACCTTCAGGTAGTAATGAAGAATATAAAGCTAAATTAATAAAAGAGAAGCCATATAAGAACAGCGATATATAAATCTTTATTGGTAATAATAGATATTCTTATTTATAAGTTTTTAAATAACTTAGGTAATAAAATAATTAACATTAAAGTTATTTAGTTAAAGTTTTAACTAAAAGAAACTTAAATTTATTAATTCACAGGAGATTTTACAGCAAGCATCCAATTTTAGAAGAAGATAATAGTTTAATAAATTAGGCACTTCTAAAACTTATTACTTAGATTCCTCCATTCAAATCTTAAATTCGAATATTCAATAGCATAACTTAAATATTTGTATATTTGAAGATATTAAGGATTATCTTAGTTATAAGCAAAATAAATAGAAAGATCAAATATAATATAAATATAATAGTTATAATCTTTATTATTCAATTATAAGGTATAAGATTAACAATCTTAATCAGTAACTAAATTGGAAGTCCTATTAAATTTGTGGTATTGGCAAAAGACAGCTGGATTTAATTTACAGATTGAATTTAAAGCTAGTACTTTATGGTTAAGCAATCACTTCTTATGCTTCTTCTATGGTTTTAACTATTTTGATTTATAAATATTGGCTTATTGTATATTTGCTTAAAATGATAAAGCTAGCTATTAGAGATTTATTATTAGGCTGTTTGATTAAAGATTTCAGAGTTAAAGCTAACTAATCCTTAAATTGAAGCATTTAATATATAGTAGCAAGAAAACTACTAGTATAGTGCTAGATGATTATAAATAATATAATCTGAAGATAAAAAGAAATTAAACTAAGGTTTGCTTTGAACTATATTAAGAATGGATATCTATTTACATTTAATTATATACAAAGTTAAACATATATCAACTAGAAAGCTTAATTGATAAAAGCTAGCATCTTTTATTTCTTTAAGAGAATATTTACTTTTAAAGACAAGAAATTCTAAAATAATTTCTTTTATAATTAATTCTAAAATAATTTATAAAAGAATTTACTAAAGTTGCACTATAACAGACATTTCGTCTTCAATTTTTATAATGTCAGACCATTCTAATTCATAGCATTCTTTCTAACAAATTATTCTATAGAACAATGAAGAGTAACACCAAGGGAACTCTATCGAAGAAATCAAATAAGACCAAGTCTCTAAGAACTACAAAAATGGAGATTGTTATGAAGGCTAGTGATAAAATCATTAAAGGCATGGAAAAGGCAAACTATAGAGCATAAAAGGAGAAGTTTACAAAGGGGATTGATTAAATGATAAAAAACATGGACAAGGAGTTTTCATTTAATAAAAGGGTAAAAAATATGAAGGACAATGATTCTAAGGTAAAAGATAAGGATAAGGAACTTAAATTTTCGCAACTGGCAAAAGATATGAAGGAGAATGGTCAAATGATAAAAAAGAAGGATTTGGTGTTCTAACATTTAAGAACGGATAATAATATGAAGGGTAATGAAAGAACAATAAAAAATGAGGAAAAGGAATCTTAATTTATAGAAATAAAGAAACATATGAAGGTGAGTGACTTAACGATAAGAAGCATGGAAAGGGAACTTTTTACTATTAAAACGGAGATAAATATAAGGGTTAATGAAATAGCAATTTAAGATAAGGCTAAGGAATTTAAGATTTTATCTCTGGAGAGAAATATAATGGGGAGTGATTTTAAGATAAAAAAAATGGAGAAGGAACATATAAGTATAGAAATGGTGAAATCTATTGTGGGTGTTGAGAGAACGATTAAAAGTAAGGAAATGGAATTTAATACTTTGAAAATGAAGATTAATATGAAGGTGATTGGATTAATGGCAGAATTTAAGGATATGGAGTTTATAAGAATAAAAATGGAGGGAAATACGAAGGCTATTGATTTGAAGGATTAAGATGAGGAAACGGAACTTTTTTCTACAAAAACGGTGATATTTATATAGGAGAATGAATACAAGATAAGAAATATGGAAAAGGTGTCTATAAATTCAAAAGCGGAGATAGCTATGAAGGATAGTTTGCTGCTGATAAAATACAGTGAAATGGAAAATTAATCTTTAAAGATGGAGGTATTTACGAAAAAGGATTGTTTCAATGTTAAAAAGATTTCTCTACACTAAATAAAGATGCAAGACAATCTTCATAAGTTTCCATAATATTAAATGATAGTAATCTCTCAATTTAAAAAAATAAAGAAAGAAATATTTAATAAAATTTCTGGGGAAGGAAAGATATTTTATAAGAGATATCGTAATTACTGAACTTAAAAAGTATCTGCTAGTTATAATAAGTTAGCAAATATTTCTAGTCACTTAACTATAAGTTCAGCTAATTGGAGATTAAAGATTAAAAAATAGACTAATCTAAAATAAAGAATTAAATAGAGTGAATATTTAAATAAATTTTATAATCAGATGTGAGGAAATTAGTAATCGATACTAGTAATCTTTCTAAGAGACTCTGCTCTTGAATAAATTTCTAGCTTTATAATGTAATTTTGAATAAGCTATGACTTGAAGTAAAAAGAGGAAAGAGCTATAAATTACAGGAATTTACTTTAATTGACAAACACAAGACAATAGCTTTACCTGACTTTTTATCTTGCTTAAATTTAGAAAATTTAACTCTTCGTTGTCATATAAAAGACGAAGATTTATACTTTTTAAGTAGTCTCTAAAAGTTAAAGCATTTAAAAATAAAAAGTTTATAGATGAAGGAAATAAATCTGAAAGGTAGCTTTCTTAATGAATTTTGCTTAGATCTAAATATCTAATCTTTAACAATAGAAGGTTCTTAAATTGATAATAACTAGATAAAGCATTACTTAGAAAGAAAAGGAAGAAACATTTAGTAGCTTAGAATTAATAAAAGCAATCAGTAGTTTATAGATTTATGTCCTAAATTATGCTAAATTGATTCAGATTGATATGATTCGGCTGAGTAAATACTAAGTAAATATAAGGACAATAAGAATATACAACTTTTAAGATTAAAAGGATAATTTGATAAATCAGACTTTAGTAAACTGGTAACTTAATAATTGATTTATCTTTAGACTGTTAGTATTGATAGCTGCTAATAATTCAATGATGAGCTTTTAAAGCTTTTACTCACATAAACTCCTAATTTAAAATCACTTGCATTGAAAGATTTATAGCAGCTTTCAAATTAGTCTCTTCGCTAAATAGGAAATAATGGACGTAAATATGAATAGTTGAGTATAAGTGATATGAAAAAAGTGAAGGATGAGGATTTAGCTTTCATATTTTAGAATTGCTAAAATCTAAGATCAATAGTACTTAACAATGCTGATGAAGTAAAGTCTAACTCGCTGAGAGTTTTAAAACAATCATGCTAGTATTTACATACTCTAAGCTTAATTTCTATCTAAATAAGAGAATAAAATTGAATAAGCGAAGTAGTTTAAATAAAAACTTTAAGGAATCTGTAACTTATTGGATTGTAGTTATTTAAGGAAGATATTCACTAAATAATATCTAATTGCAATGCTTTACATTCACTAGATTTCACATAGTTTAATCAGAATATGTAAGATTCTTTTAGATGTATTGGCGAAAATAATGAAGCTTATAAAATCTATAGCAACTTGAAAAGTTTGAAAATAAGAGCTAAGTAGAATATTAATTAGTTTCCCTATTTATAGAATAACTAGATGAATTAAAACCCTTTATTATATAGTAATGATTATTGCTGCATCTTAATAAAGTAGAAATTTATTAATCTTATAAGATTTAACGGAAAAGCAGCAAAAGAATATAACAAACTTTGGGAGTTAGATAGTCCTGATGCAAAATGAAATATGACTTATAACTTTCTTATTAAGTATTAAAATACTTGCTATTATATTGTTGATTTTTGTTTTTAATCTATATAATAATTATACTAATGATATTTAGATTCATTCTTAATTGTTTTATTAGTTATTAAGAAAAAGTTGCAAAAGTAAATGATACATAATATTTCTAAGGGGCTTATTTATATCTATTTAGTGTATTTATAAAAATAGCTACTAGTTCTTAATTGCTTTGATTTATTTACTACTTGTTACTATTTATAGCATGTTTATTATAGCTATTATGAGAAAAGCTAAGATATTTAGATTCCTATAGACTCCTATTTAATGAAAGGCATTAACTTTAATTTACACTAAAATCTAATGATTGCTTATTATTTAAATAAACTAAATCGTTCACAATATATTAAGCTTTTATTTAGACAATTGATTTTATAGAATTTACTATATTTAGTATACCTTCAGGTAGTAATGAAGAATATAAAGCTAAATTAATAAAAGAGAAGCCATATAAGAACAGCGATATATAAATCTTTATTGGTAATAATAGATATTCTTATTTATAAGTTTTTAAATAACTTAGGTAATAAAATAATTAACATTAAAGTTATTTAGTTAAAGTTTTAACTAAAAGAAACTTAAATTTATTAATTCACAGGAGATTTTACAGCAAGCATCCAATTTTAGAAGAAGATAATAGTTTAATAAATTAGGCACTTCTAAAACTTATTACTTAGATTCCTCCATTCAAATCTTAAATTCGAATATTCAATAGCATAACTTAAATATTTGTATATTTGAAGATATTAAGGATTATCTTAGTTATAAGCAAAATAAATAGAAAGATCAAATATAATATAAATATAATAGTTATAATCTTTATTATTCAATTATAAGGTATAAGATTAACAATCTTAATCAGTAACTAAATTGGAAGTCCTATTAAATTTGTGGTATTGGCAAAAGACAGCTGGATTTAATTTACAGATTGAATTTAAAGCTAGTACTTTATGGTTAAGCAATCACTTCTTATGCTTCTTCTATGGTTTTAACTATTTTGATTTATAAATATTGGCTTATTGTATATTTGCTTAAAATGATAAAGCTAGCTATTAGAGATTTATTATTAGGCTGTTTGATTAAAGATTTCAGAGTTAAAGCTAACTAATCCTTAAATTGAAGCATTTAATATATAGTAGCAAGAAAACTACTAGTATAGTGCTAGATGATTATAAATAATATAATCTGAAGATAAAAAGAAATTAAACTAAGGTTTGCTTTGAACTATATTAAGAATGGATATCTATTTACATTTAATTATATACAAAGTTAAACATATATCAACTAGAAAGCTTAATTGATAAAAGCTAGCATCTTTTATTTCTTTAAGAGAATATTTACTTTTAAAGACAAGAAATTCTAAAATAATTTCTTTTATAATTAATTCTAAAATAATTTATAAAAGAATTTACTAAAGTTGCACTATAACAGACATTTCGTCTTCAATTTTTATAATGTCAGACCATTCTAATTCATAGCATTCTTTCTAACAAATTATTCTATAGAACAATGAAGAGTAACACCAAGGGAACTCTATCGAAGAAATCAAATAAGACCAAGTCTCTAAGAACTACAAAAATGGAGATTGTTATGAAGGCTAGTGATAAAATCATTAAAGGCATGGAAAAGGCAAACTATAGAGCATAAAAGGAGAAGTTTACAAAGGGGATTGATTAAATGATAAAAAACATGGACAAGGAGTTTTCATTTAATAAAAGGGTAAAAAATATGAAGGACAATGATTCTAAGGTAAAAGATAAGGATAAGGAACTTAAATTTTCGCAACTGGCAAAAGATATGAAGGAGAATGGTCAAATGATAAAAAAGAAGGATTTGGTGTTCTAACATTTAAGAACGGATAATAATATGAAGGGTAATGAAAGAACAATAAAAAATGAGGAAAAGGAATCTTAATTTATAGAAATAAAGAAACATATGAAGGTGAGTGACTTAACGATAAGAAGCATGGAAAGGGAACTTTTTACTATTAAAACGGAGATAAATATAAGGGTTAATGAAATAGCAATTTAAGATAAGGCTAAGGAATTTAAGATTTTATCTCTGGAGAGAAATATAATGGGGAGTGATTTTAAGATAAAAAAAATGGAGAAGGAACATATAAGTATAGAAATGGTGAAATCTATTGTGGGTGTTGAGAGAACGATTAAAAGTAAGGAAATGGAATTTAATACTTTGAAAATGAAGATTAATATGAAGGTGATTGGATTAATGGCAGAATTTAAGGATATGGAGTTTATAAGAATAAAAATGGAGGGAAATACGAAGGCTATTGATTTGAAGGATTAAGATGAGGAAACGGAACTTTTTTCTACAAAAACGGTGATATTTATATAGGAGAATGAATACAAGATAAGAAATATGGAAAAGGTGTCTATAAATTCAAAAGCGGAGATAGCTATGAAGGATAGTTTGCTGCTGATAAAATACAGTGAAATGGAAAATTAATCTTTAAAGATGGAGGTATTTACGAAAAAGGATTGTTTCAATGTTAAAAAGATTTCTCTACACTAAATAAAGATGCAAGACAATCTTCATAAGTTTCCATAATATTAAATGATAGTAATCTCTCAATTTAAAAAAATAAAGAAAGAAATATTTAATAAAATTTCTGGGGAAGGAAAGATATTTTATAAGAGATATCGTAATTACTGAACTTAAAAAGTATCTGCTAGTTATAATAAGTTAGCAAATATTTCTAGTCACTTAACTATAAGTTCAGCTAATTGGAGATTAAAGATTAAAAAATAGACTAATCTAAAATAAAGAATTAAATAGAGTGAATATTTAAATAAATTTTATAATCAGATGTGAGGAAATTAGTAATCGATACTAGTAATCTTTCTAAGAGACTCTGCTCTTGAATAAATTTCTAGCTTTATAATGTAATTTTGAATAAGCTATGACTTGAAGTAAAAAGAGGAAAGAGCTATAAATTACAGGAATTTACTTTAATTGACAAACACAAGACAATAGCTTTACCTGACTTTTTATCTTGCTTAAATTTAGAAAATTTAACTCTTCGTTGTCATATAAAAGACGAAGATTTATACTTTTTAAGTAGTCTCTAAAAGTTAAAGCATTTAAAAATAAAAAGTTTATAGATGAAGGAAATAAATCTGAAAGGTAGCTTTCTTAATGAATTTTGCTTAGATCTAAATATCTAATCTTTAACAATAGAAGGTTCTTAAATTGATAATAACTAGATAAAGCATTACTTAGAAAGAAAAGGAAGAAACATTTAGTAGCTTAGAATTAATAAAAGCAATCAGTAGTTTATAGATTTATGTCCTAAATTATGCTAAATTGATTCAGATTGATATGATTCGGCTGAGTAAATACTAAGTAAATATAAGGACAATAAGAATATACAACTTTTAAGATTAAAAGGATAATTTGATAAATCAGACTTTAGTAAACTGGTAACTTAATAATTGATTTATCTTTAGACTGTTAGTATTGATAGCTGCTAATAATTCAATGATGAGCTTTTAAAGCTTTTACTCACATAAACTCCTAATTTAAAATCACTTGCATTGAAAGATTTATAGCAGCTTTCAAATTAGTCTCTTCGCTAAATAGGAAATAATGGACGTAAATATGAATAGTTGAGTATAAGTGATATGAAAAAAGTGAAGGATGAGGATTTAGCTTTCATATTTTAGAATTGCTAAAATCTAAGATCAATAGTACTTAACAATGCTGATGAAGTAAAGTCTAACTCGCTGAGAGTTTTAAAACAATCATGCTAGTATTTACATACTCTAAGCTTAATTTCTATCTAAATAAGAGAATAAAATTGAATAAGCGAAGTAGTTTAAATAAAAACTTTAAGGAATCTGTAACTTATTGGATTGTAGTTATTTAAGGAAGATATTCACTAAATAATATCTAATTGCAATGCTTTACATTCACTAGATTTCACATAGTTTAATCAGAATATGTAAGATTCTTTTAGATGTATTGGCGAAAATAATGAAGCTTATAAAATCTATAGCAACTTGAAAAGTTTGAAAATAAGAGCTAAGTAGAATATTAATTAGTTTCCCTATTTATAGAATAACTAGATGAATTAAAACCCTTTATTATATAGTAATGATTATTGCTGCATCTTAATAAAGTAGAAATTTATTAATCTTATAAGATTTAACGGAAAAGCAGCAAAAGAATATAACAAACTTTGGGAGTTAGATAGTCCTGATGCAAAATGAAATATGACTTATAACTTTCTTATTAAGTATTAAAATACTTGCTATTATATTGTTGATTTTTGTTTTTAATCTATATAATAATTATACTAATGATATTTAGATTCATTCTTAATTGTTTTATTAGTTATTAAGAAAAAGTTGCAAAAGTAAATGATACATAATATTTCTAAGGGGCTTATTTATATCTATTTAGTGTATTTATAAAAATAGCTACTAGTTCTTAATTGCTTTGATTTATTTACTACTTGTTACTATTTATAGCATGTTTATTATAGCTATTATGAGAAAAGCTAAGATATTTAGATTCCTATAGACTCCTATTTAATGAAAGGCATTAACTTTAATTTACACTAAAATCTAATGATTGCTTATTATTTAAATAAACTAAATCGTTCACAATATATTAAGCTTTTATTTAGACAATTGATTTTATAGAATTTACTATATTTAGTATACCTTCAGGTAGTAATGAAGAATATAAAGCTAAATTAATAAAAGAGAAGCCATATAAGAACAGCGATATATAAATCTTTATTGGTAATAATAGATATTCTTATTTATAAGTTTTTAAATAACTTAGGTAATAAAATAATTAACATTAAAGTTATTTAGTTAAAGTTTTAACTAAAAGAAACTTAAATTTATTAATTCACAGGAGATTTTACAGCAAGCATCCAATTTTAGAAGAAGATAATAGTTTAATAAATTAGGCACTTCTAAAACTTATTACTTAGATTCCTCCATTCAAATCTTAAATTCGAATATTCAATAGCATAACTTAAATATTTGTATATTTGAAGATATTAAGGATTATCTTAGTTATAAGCAAAATAAATAGAAAGATCAAATATAATATAAATATAATAGTTATAATCTTTATTATTCAATTATAAGGTATAAGATTAACAATCTTAATCAGTAACTAAATTGGAAGTCCTATTAAATTTGTGGTATTGGCAAAAGACAGCTGGATTTAATTTACAGATTGAATTTAAAGCTAGTACTTTATGGTTAAGCAATCACTTCTTATGCTTCTTCTATGGTTTTAACTATTTTGATTTATAAATATTGGCTTATTGTATATTTGCTTAAAATGATAAAGCTAGCTATTAGAGATTTATTATTAGGCTGTTTGATTAAAGATTTCAGAGTTAAAGCTAACTAATCCTTAAATTGAAGCATTTAATATATAGTAGCAAGAAAACTACTAGTATAGTGCTAGATGATTATAAATAATATAATCTGAAGATAAAAAGAAATTAAACTAAGGTTTGCTTTGAACTATATTAAGAATGGATATCTATTTACATTTAATTATATACAAAGTTAAACATATATCAACTAGAAAGCTTAATTGATAAAAGCTAGCATCTTTTATTTCTTTAAGAGAATATTTACTTTTAAAGACAAGAAATTCTAAAATAATTTCTTTTATAATTAATTCTAAAATAATTTATAAAAGAATTTACTAAAGTTGCACTATAACAGACATTTCGTCTTCAATTTTTATAATGTCAGACCATTCTAATTCATAGCATTCTTTCTAACAAATTATTCTATAGAACAATGAAGAGTAACACCAAGGGAACTCTATCGAAGAAATCAAATAAGACCAAGTCTCTAAGAACTACAAAAATGGAGATTGTTATGAAGGCTAGTGATAAAATCATTAAAGGCATGGAAAAGGCAAACTATAGAGCATAAAAGGAGAAGTTTACAAAGGGGATTGATTAAATGATAAAAAACATGGACAAGGAGTTTTCATTTAATAAAAGGGTAAAAAATATGAAGGACAATGATTCTAAGGTAAAAGATAAGGATAAGGAACTTAAATTTTCGCAACTGGCAAAAGATATGAAGGAGAATGGTCAAATGATAAAAAAGAAGGATTTGGTGTTCTAACATTTAAGAACGGATAATAATATGAAGGGTAATGAAAGAACAATAAAAAATGAGGAAAAGGAATCTTAATTTATAGAAATAAAGAAACATATGAAGGTGAGTGACTTAACGATAAGAAGCATGGAAAGGGAACTTTTTACTATTAAAACGGAGATAAATATAAGGGTTAATGAAATAGCAATTTAAGATAAGGCTAAGGAATTTAAGATTTTATCTCTGGAGAGAAATATAATGGGGAGTGATTTTAAGATAAAAAAAATGGAGAAGGAACATATAAGTATAGAAATGGTGAAATCTATTGTGGGTGTTGAGAGAACGATTAAAAGTAAGGAAATGGAATTTAATACTTTGAAAATGAAGATTAATATGAAGGTGATTGGATTAATGGCAGAATTTAAGGATATGGAGTTTATAAGAATAAAAATGGAGGGAAATACGAAGGCTATTGATTTGAAGGATTAAGATGAGGAAACGGAACTTTTTTCTACAAAAACGGTGATATTTATATAGGAGAATGAATACAAGATAAGAAATATGGAAAAGGTGTCTATAAATTCAAAAGCGGAGATAGCTATGAAGGATAGTTTGCTGCTGATAAAATACAGTGAAATGGAAAATTAATCTTTAAAGATGGAGGTATTTACGAAAAAGGATTGTTTCAATGTTAAAAAGATTTCTCTACACTAAATAAAGATGCAAGACAATCTTCATAAGTTTCCATAATATTAAATGATAGTAATCTCTCAATTTAAAAAAATAAAGAAAGAAATATTTAATAAAATTTCTGGGGAAGGAAAGATATTTTATAAGAGATATCGTAATTACTGAACTTAAAAAGTATCTGCTAGTTATAATAAGTTAGCAAATATTTCTAGTCACTTAACTATAAGTTCAGCTAATTGGAGATTAAAGATTAAAAAATAGACTAATCTAAAATAAAGAATTAAATAGAGTGAATATTTAAATAAATTTTATAATCAGATGTGAGGAAATTAGTAATCGATACTAGTAATCTTTCTAAGAGACTCTGCTCTTGAATAAATTTCTAGCTTTATAATGTAATTTTGAATAAGCTATGACTTGAAGTAAAAAGAGGAAAGAGCTATAAATTACAGGAATTTACTTTAATTGACAAACACAAGACAATAGCTTTACCTGACTTTTTATCTTGCTTAAATTTAGAAAATTTAACTCTTCGTTGTCATATAAAAGACGAAGATTTATACTTTTTAAGTAGTCTCTAAAAGTTAAAGCATTTAAAAATAAAAAGTTTATAGATGAAGGAAATAAATCTGAAAGGTAGCTTTCTTAATGAATTTTGCTTAGATCTAAATATCTAATCTTTAACAATAGAAGGTTCTTAAATTGATAATAACTAGATAAAGCATTACTTAGAAAGAAAAGGAAGAAACATTTAGTAGCTTAGAATTAATAAAAGCAATCAGTAGTTTATAGATTTATGTCCTAAATTATGCTAAATTGATTCAGATTGATATGATTCGGCTGAGTAAATACTAAGTAAATATAAGGACAATAAGAATATACAACTTTTAAGATTAAAAGGATAATTTGATAAATCAGACTTTAGTAAACTGGTAACTTAATAATTGATTTATCTTTAGACTGTTAGTATTGATAGCTGCTAATAATTCAATGATGAGCTTTTAAAGCTTTTACTCACATAAACTCCTAATTTAAAATCACTTGCATTGAAAGATTTATAGCAGCTTTCAAATTAGTCTCTTCGCTAAATAGGAAATAATGGACGTAAATATGAATAGTTGAGTATAAGTGATATGAAAAAAGTGAAGGATGAGGATTTAGCTTTCATATTTTAGAATTGCTAAAATCTAAGATCAATAGTACTTAACAATGCTGATGAAGTAAAGTCTAACTCGCTGAGAGTTTTAAAACAATCATGCTAGTATTTACATACTCTAAGCTTAATTTCTATCTAAATAAGAGAATAAAATTGAATAAGCGAAGTAGTTTAAATAAAAACTTTAAGGAATCTGTAACTTATTGGATTGTAGTTATTTAAGGAAGATATTCACTAAATAATATCTAATTGCAATGCTTTACATTCACTAGATTTCACATAGTTTAATCAGAATATGTAAGATTCTTTTAGATGTATTGGCGAAAATAATGAAGCTTATAAAATCTATAGCAACTTGAAAAGTTTGAAAATAAGAGCTAAGTAGAATATTAATTAGTTTCCCTATTTATAGAATAACTAGATGAATTAAAACCCTTTATTATATAGTAATGATTATTGCTGCATCTTAATAAAGTAGAAATTTATTAATCTTATAAGATTTAACGGAAAAGCAGCAAAAGAATATAACAAACTTTGGGAGTTAGATAGTCCTGATGCAAAATGAAATATGACTTATAACTTTCTTATTAAGTATTAAAATACTTGCTATTATATTGTTGATTTTTGTTTTTAATCTATATAATAATTATACTAATGATATTTAGATTCATTCTTAATTGTTTTATTAGTTATTAAGAAAAAGTTGCAAAAGTAAATGATACATAATATTTCTAAGGGGCTTATTTATATCTATTTAGTGTATTTATAAAAATAGCTACTAGTTCTTAATTGCTTTGATTTATTTACTACTTGTTACTATTTATAGCATGTTTATTATAGCTATTATGAGAAAAGCTAAGATATTTAGATTCCTATAGACTCCTATTTAATGAAAGGCATTAACTTTAATTTACACTAAAATCTAATGATTGCTTATTATTTAAATAAACTAAATCGTTCACAATATATTAAGCTTTTATTTAGACAATTGATTTTATAGAATTTACTATATTTAGTATACCTTCAGGTAGTAATGAAGAATATAAAGCTAAATTAATAAAAGAGAAGCCATATAAGAACAGCGATATATAAATCTTTATTGGTAATAATAGATATTCTTATTTATAAGTTTTTAAATAACTTAGGTAATAAAATAATTAACATTAAAGTTATTTAGTTAAAGTTTTAACTAAAAGAAACTTAAATTTATTAATTCACAGGAGATTTTACAGCAAGCATCCAATTTTAGAAGAAGATAATAGTTTAATAAATTAGGCACTTCTAAAACTTATTACTTAGATTCCTCCATTCAAATCTTAAATTCGAATATTCAATAGCATAACTTAAATATTTGTATATTTGAAGATATTAAGGATTATCTTAGTTATAAGCAAAATAAATAGAAAGATCAAATATAATATAAATATAATAGTTATAATCTTTATTATTCAATTATAAGGTATAAGATTAACAATCTTAATCAGTAACTAAATTGGAAGTCCTATTAAATTTGTGGTATTGGCAAAAGACAGCTGGATTTAATTTACAGATTGAATTTAAAGCTAGTACTTTATGGTTAAGCAATCACTTCTTATGCTTCTTCTATGGTTTTAACTATTTTGATTTATAAATATTGGCTTATTGTATATTTGCTTAAAATGATAAAGCTAGCTATTAGAGATTTATTATTAGGCTGTTTGATTAAAGATTTCAGAGTTAAAGCTAACTAATCCTTAAATTGAAGCATTTAATATATAGTAGCAAGAAAACTACTAGTATAGTGCTAGATGATTATAAATAATATAATCTGAAGATAAAAAGAAATTAAACTAAGGTTTGCTTTGAACTATATTAAGAATGGATATCTATTTACATTTAATTATATACAAAGTTAAACATATATCAACTAGAAAGCTTAATTGATAAAAGCTAGCATCTTTTATTTCTTTAAGAGAATATTTACTTTTAAAGACAAGAAATTCTAAAATAATTTCTTTTATAATTAATTCTAAAATAATTTATAAAAGAATTTACTAAAGTTGCACTATAACAGACATTTCGTCTTCAATTTTTATAATGTCAGACCATTCTAATTCATAGCATTCTTTCTAACAAATTATTCTATAGAACAATGAAGAGTAACACCAAGGGAACTCTATCGAAGAAATCAAATAAGACCAAGTCTCTAAGAACTACAAAAATGGAGATTGTTATGAAGGCTAGTGATAAAATCATTAAAGGCATGGAAAAGGCAAACTATAGAGCATAAAAGGAGAAGTTTACAAAGGGGATTGATTAAATGATAAAAAACATGGACAAGGAGTTTTCATTTAATAAAAGGGTAAAAAATATGAAGGACAATGATTCTAAGGTAAAAGATAAGGATAAGGAACTTAAATTTTCGCAACTGGCAAAAGATATGAAGGAGAATGGTCAAATGATAAAAAAGAAGGATTTGGTGTTCTAACATTTAAGAACGGATAATAATATGAAGGGTAATGAAAGAACAATAAAAAATGAGGAAAAGGAATCTTAATTTATAGAAATAAAGAAACATATGAAGGTGAGTGACTTAACGATAAGAAGCATGGAAAGGGAACTTTTTACTATTAAAACGGAGATAAATATAAGGGTTAATGAAATAGCAATTTAAGATAAGGCTAAGGAATTTAAGATTTTATCTCTGGAGAGAAATATAATGGGGAGTGATTTTAAGATAAAAAAAATGGAGAAGGAACATATAAGTATAGAAATGGTGAAATCTATTGTGGGTGTTGAGAGAACGATTAAAAGTAAGGAAATGGAATTTAATACTTTGAAAATGAAGATTAATATGAAGGTGATTGGATTAATGGCAGAATTTAAGGATATGGAGTTTATAAGAATAAAAATGGAGGGAAATACGAAGGCTATTGATTTGAAGGATTAAGATGAGGAAACGGAACTTTTTTCTACAAAAACGGTGATATTTATATAGGAGAATGAATACAAGATAAGAAATATGGAAAAGGTGTCTATAAATTCAAAAGCGGAGATAGCTATGAAGGATAGTTTGCTGCTGATAAAATACAGTGAAATGGAAAATTAATCTTTAAAGATGGAGGTATTTACGAAAAAGGATTGTTTCAATGTTAAAAAGATTTCTCTACACTAAATAAAGATGCAAGACAATCTTCATAAGTTTCCATAATATTAAATGATAGTAATCTCTCAATTTAAAAAAATAAAGAAAGAAATATTTAATAAAATTTCTGGGGAAGGAAAGATATTTTATAAGAGATATCGTAATTACTGAACTTAAAAAGTATCTGCTAGTTATAATAAGTTAGCAAATATTTCTAGTCACTTAACTATAAGTTCAGCTAATTGGAGATTAAAGATTAAAAAATAGACTAATCTAAAATAAAGAATTAAATAGAGTGAATATTTAAATAAATTTTATAATCAGATGTGAGGAAATTAGTAATCGATACTAGTAATCTTTCTAAGAGACTCTGCTCTTGAATAAATTTCTAGCTTTATAATGTAATTTTGAATAAGCTATGACTTGAAGTAAAAAGAGGAAAGAGCTATAAATTACAGGAATTTACTTTAATTGACAAACACAAGACAATAGCTTTACCTGACTTTTTATCTTGCTTAAATTTAGAAAATTTAACTCTTCGTTGTCATATAAAAGACGAAGATTTATACTTTTTAAGTAGTCTCTAAAAGTTAAAGCATTTAAAAATAAAAAGTTTATAGATGAAGGAAATAAATCTGAAAGGTAGCTTTCTTAATGAATTTTGCTTAGATCTAAATATCTAATCTTTAACAATAGAAGGTTCTTAAATTGATAATAACTAGATAAAGCATTACTTAGAAAGAAAAGGAAGAAACATTTAGTAGCTTAGAATTAATAAAAGCAATCAGTAGTTTATAGATTTATGTCCTAAATTATGCTAAATTGATTCAGATTGATATGATTCGGCTGAGTAAATACTAAGTAAATATAAGGACAATAAGAATATACAACTTTTAAGATTAAAAGGATAATTTGATAAATCAGACTTTAGTAAACTGGTAACTTAATAATTGATTTATCTTTAGACTGTTAGTATTGATAGCTGCTAATAATTCAATGATGAGCTTTTAAAGCTTTTACTCACATAAACTCCTAATTTAAAATCACTTGCATTGAAAGATTTATAGCAGCTTTCAAATTAGTCTCTTCGCTAAATAGGAAATAATGGACGTAAATATGAATAGTTGAGTATAAGTGATATGAAAAAAGTGAAGGATGAGGATTTAGCTTTCATATTTTAGAATTGCTAAAATCTAAGATCAATAGTACTTAACAATGCTGATGAAGTAAAGTCTAACTCGCTGAGAGTTTTAAAACAATCATGCTAGTATTTACATACTCTAAGCTTAATTTCTATCTAAATAAGAGAATAAAATTGAATAAGCGAAGTAGTTTAAATAAAAACTTTAAGGAATCTGTAACTTATTGGATTGTAGTTATTTAAGGAAGATATTCACTAAATAATATCTAATTGCAATGCTTTACATTCACTAGATTTCACATAGTTTAATCAGAATATGTAAGATTCTTTTAGATGTATTGGCGAAAATAATGAAGCTTATAAAATCTATAGCAACTTGAAAAGTTTGAAAATAAGAGCTAAGTAGAATATTAATTAGTTTCCCTATTTATAGAATAACTAGATGAATTAAAACCCTTTATTATATAGTAATGATTATTGCTGCATCTTAATAAAGTAGAAATTTATTAATCTTATAAGATTTAACGGAAAAGCAGCAAAAGAATATAACAAACTTTGGGAGTTAGATAGTCCTGATGCAAAATGAAATATGACTTATAACTTTCTTATTAAGTATTAAAATACTTGCTATTATATTGTTGATTTTTGTTTTTAATCTATATAATAATTATACTAATGATATTTAGATTCATTCTTAATTGTTTTATTAGTTATTAAGAAAAAGTTGCAAAAGTAAATGATACATAATATTTCTAAGGGGCTTATTTATATCTATTTAGTGTATTTATAAAAATAGCTACTAGTTCTTAATTGCTTTGATTTATTTACTACTTGTTACTATTTATAGCATGTTTATTATAGCTATTATGAGAAAAGCTAAGATATTTAGATTCCTATAGACTCCTATTTAATGAAAGGCATTAACTTTAATTTACACTAAAATCTAATGATTGCTTATTATTTAAATAAACTAAATCGTTCACAATATATTAAGCTTTTATTTAGACAATTGATTTTATAGAATTTACTATATTTAGTATACCTTCAGGTAGTAATGAAGAATATAAAGCTAAATTAATAAAAGAGAAGCCATATAAGAACAGCGATATATAAATCTTTATTGGTAATAATAGATATTCTTATTTATAAGTTTTTAAATAACTTAGGTAATAAAATAATTAATTAAGTAATTAGTAAAATAATAGCACTTTTACTATAAGCTATTTCTATTTAAATAAGACATATCTAGGAGTAAACTGAAAAAAATGGTCGAAGATTTCAAGTCAGGCTTCTATACCACCTCTTCCTAAGCCGAAAAGGAAGGGAGGAAGCGAGAAACCAAGTCTTAATAATCTAAACAATCTTCTCAATCACAACCTTGGCCAACACTGAACTAACAACTTGGAATCTAACAAAACGAACGAAAGCCAACCTTGAAGAATATACACACGGAAAGTCCAACCTCAAGCGAGAAACCGAGGAAACAGATGAAGTCGTTTCTCCACCAGGAGGTATCAGAGTTCAACCCTTCTGGCCAGATGAGCATGGAGTAGTTCATCAAAGTGGTACTGAACCTTTAGGAATGGTCAAGAGATTGAAGAAGGACAATGATATGCTGATGGCAAAGCTAGACCTAGCAGAAGGAATTGAGTCAAGACTTATTTCCTAGGAAAGAGATCTTAACGCCTTTTGGAATATTTCACAAAGTCAGACTAACAAATCCTAAAATTAGCTTTAGAAACAGACTGAACTAGATAACAGATTCGGAAAAGTAGAAGAGAAATTGTAAACTTTTAAGAAAGAGTAAAGCGAAACTGGAGCTATACAAATGGAAATCGAAGCCTAGAAAGAGCAAACAAATCGAGGATAATAATTCAAAATAAAAAAGAAATGCTTCTGCTGTGGAAGCGTATGACATTTTTATCGGAAGTGTTAGAAATTCTAATAGAAATAAAGAAACTATTGGATAAAAGAACAACAAAAGAAAAAAAAAGAAGGAGCAAGAATGAAAATAATGTATTGCAACCCGGATGGTTCAATATACAAGATCAAGATGGAACCAAGCAAGTTAAAGGAGGGAAGACCTGGAAAAATCCGAGTTCCCAATCTCACTAAAATTGGGCGACCCGAACTTTTATATTTAACAGCAGGGAGCATGAACTGCTGTATTCCTGACGGGGTTGGAAATCCCTAAAACGGAAAACTTAAAATTAATATTATTATTATAAGACATATATAGATAATTTTTTAGAATAATGCTCATTATTTAATATTAATTGGTATCTTAAAATGAATAAAAATATTATAATTTAAATATAAGATTGCATTTTAATATAGGTAGGATAAAGTAAATAAATAATTGATAGCTATTTATATATCAATTTAATCTTCTAATTTATTATTTAATTATAAGTATATTGGTTTTCATTATAATCAGATTATTTTACACTTGAATATATCAAAATATTCAATAAAAGTATTCCTACATTTTAACTTAAGTTTTGTTTTTTTATAGTTAAATTAAATTTAATACTATTTAAAATGCTTTTATATTTAAATCCTCTGAAATTTTAAATTAATTTTAATTATTGGTTTGATTTGAATAATTAATTAAAATATATGAGTATTATTTTAAATAGTAAGCATGCTATAATTTATTTCTATATTAAACTTTTAAGCCGCTTTTTTAATATTAACTATCTATCTAAATGAATTTTTAAATATTCCTATAAGTTTTAAAGCTTTAACAAAAATATTAAACTAATTCAAAAATTTAAATTAGCTAATGCAATAAATCAATTAAGTGAAAAGCATCAAATCATACAAAGCTTCCAATAAATCATATATAAATGCTTTAAAATCCTTAAAATTATAAAATCTAGGTTAAATTACTTAGATCATTATTAAGGTTAAAAACTATTTTGTCGATATTAGTTACTTTTTATATTGTTGGAAATTTATCACAACAAATTATTAAATATAAAATAACCATATCATAAAGTGTTACCATAACTATCTTTTAAATAAAATATAATCAGATCGAAATTTTACTTATTTAAATTAATAAAAATAAATTAAAAAATAGTGAATAATAATAATAATTAATTTTAGTGATTCCACCTTTAATAGCATCATCACTGTATTAAAATTTAATTGTTTTCTTAAATCTTAAATTTCCAGTTTTCATTTGGATTGCTTTCCTGAAAAACGTATCTACTTATACTGATTTAATCCTCTTTTATAATTGGAATCTTGTTCAGTCAAATTCCCTTTCATTTTTTCGTTTCTTCTTTGTTGTGAAAATATTATGTCTCTTAAAATTTTACTCTCTATATACATTCTCTTTCTGTATAATGTCCCCTTTGAAGTGAAATATAACTAGTGAATGATTGCCATAATTTAAAGTTTTCTTATTATTTTCGTTTAAAACATCTCATTATCTAACCTTATGATTAATTCTCCTGCAATATCAGCATTGTTTTATTCTTTTAAATAAAGAAAAATTTCCCAAATAATCTTTAGGTTATACATATATTTTAAAGAATTAAGCTTTCAGGCAAATTGGTAAATTAATTGAATTTAGTTTCTAATTACTTGATTCTCATTTTTGTTAAATATCTATTGTCAATTATTGCTTCTATCTCTTGTACGTATCTTAAAAATTTATGATTTTCTTCTTTCGTATTTTTAAGTTCTTTAAATGTATTTTGTTAATTTTATCCGAATTAGATGACTCCTTATTACAAAGACTTTTTGGAAGAAGTTTTAGATTTTATAGCCATAATAAAAAGTATAGATGATAAATTAAAATAATATGAAATGAAAAGATACATAAATAATTACAAATATCTCTTTTATAATTATATAAGATCGTAAGAGTGAATTGGCTAATAAAGATAAAACTATAATAAACTAAATAGCTTATATACATTTATAATTTTATCTAGTTTATTTTATTTCCCCTATCTTTAAATATATAAACAACCTATATTTTAGATTAATTAATAAGTTATAATGAAAGGCATTTTATATTTTATTCTTTTAAATATAATATTTAAAATAATTGACTGTCTTTTAATATTAACTAAATTAATAAAATATTTATACAGTATTAAGAAACTAGTTTATTCAAAAATTTAAATAGGAAAATAATCCAATTATTTTACACTTCACTACTTAATTTTTTTCTTATATATTTTTAATTTAAATATTAATATTGTTACTATCACCTTTTATTTATATATTGGTTTGTTTTATTTTACTAGATATTTATTACATTATTTAAAAATGTAATCCTTCTAGAATTAAAATATAAGTGAAGAGATAAACTGGTATAGAATATGAAGATATTTATATATAGATAGCAATTAAAAATTATATATTAAGCATATTTATTCATACACACATTTTTATTCTTTATTTAATAGTTTAATTTAAACTAATAAAAATCTTTATTTGCAAAGCTTTGTTATTTCTATGCTTTTAAATATCTTTAATTATTCTTTTTTATTACTCTATTTTAAAAATTAAAAATGACAGCGGTGGGATTTGAACCCACGCCCCGAAAGACTAGCGCCTTAAGCTAGCGCCTTAGACCACTCGGCCACACTGTCTGCTATTTATGTTGTATTCACTCCTTTAAATATCTTAACTAAAAATTAGTGTTGATATATAATTTAATAATTAGTCATCTTAAATAATTACAAAATAGCTTATTAAAATATAACTAAATATCTTAGAAATTATATAAATAATTAAGATTAATAAAAACTTATAAAAGCTAAAATAAATGCTTCAATAACTAAATAATATTAGATATTTCATAAACTTTTTAAAATAATCTATGCTTGTTAGGATATTAAAACTGAGGAATTTATCTTTATTTTCTAATTTTAATAATAGAAAACTATATAAATAAAATAGAATAATCTTTATCTTAGGCATTCGTTATGCTTTATTATTTTTAATAAAATAATATGAGGAATGTAATTTACTTATATATGCTAAACATATAAGCACTAATAAAAATATAAAGCTTATAATAGAGGTACAATACATTTTATTTAGATAGCTAATTTTATATTTTATTTGTAATAAAGTTTATAACTAAAAGGTACTTTAATTATTTTTAATAAATAAAATAACTAAATTAATATGCTTTAGAACTATATAAAGAGTAATTTAATATTTTATTATTTTATTTCATCTATTCAATATTGTTAATCTTAAAGAGCAACTAAATTTATATAATACTTAGCATAATCTAATTCTAGTAAGCAATATTTATTTATAAATAATTATAAATTTTAATTTTTTCTTTAATCTTTAAATATTCTAAAACATTAAGTTAATTCTTTATAAATATAAGCATATCTTGCTTTTGTAAGTTTAAAGTTATTTAATTTAATAACTTTCAATTTTCTTTAGATAAAAGATAAAATTAGTATTTATTCAATTTCTTCTAATTAGATATTTTATACAGGAAATTTAGGAAAGACTAACTGAATGTGAATTTAATTAATTAGAAAGAATAAAAAATAAATAGTTAGTTAAAGTAATTTTAAGGAATAAGGATATTTATCTAGATAGACAAAAACTTAATTTTTATTAGGTTTAACTTGTATCTAAATGTAGCAGACATAGAGAATATCTCTAATATTAATTTCATAAATTATAGCTTAAGTTTAACATATATAGTAAATCTATCTAAATTGGGGGTATTTGATAATACAGCTAAATCTTATCTGTTGAATTCCAAATTATAGAGGAGTAATAATTTTAATAGTTGATTAATTAAAATTATACTCTGGAGATCTAAATAGGATTTGTGATATGGAAGTATTTTTGCTACTATCTAAAAATTAATTTAAATATCTAAATACTCCAAATATACTCAATATCAAGGAAATAAAATTTCAAGGCAAACTTTTCAAGATTTCTATATGAATTCAAATATGATTACTCTGATCTGGGGATCATAGAAAAGTATCACAGATATGTGATGAGAAAGACATTTATGAAAATTAATAAATCAACAGGAATTATCTTAGATCGAATAGAAAATGGATAAGTAAGAACATTCAATAAATTAGAAAAAGGAATCGGAAATAAATTATTGCTGAACTTTTGTTGAT
Organism: Loxodes magnus; assembly: GCA_946699065.1. NCBI lineage: Eukaryota > Ciliophora > Karyorelictea > Loxodida > Loxodidae > Loxodes > Loxodes magnus. Next base: position 81,841 of record CAMPDV010000488.1, read on the forward strand.
TTAAATTTGATAGGCATTAAATCTATAAACTATAAACTTAAAAGGAAATAAGATATTAATGAAAATGAGAATGAAGTATAACACTACGCTAAAATGAGAAAAATAAAAATCTTAGATTTAGCAATTAAAGCTATAATAAAAAAATCCTTTTATCCAATTTATAATTGAGAAGGTAAAATGTATCTATATTTTTATGCTTCACTAAAAAAGTAAATTAATTAATACTGAAAAATTCAATTAAGATAGCTTGAAATAAGTGGAAAATTGAAAACTGATCTATAAGAACTTAATGTTAAAATCACTGATGAGAACTCAGGTCATGAGTTTAAGAACAGATATAAAGTAACATAAAAGAAATAAATGAATATTTTAGTTAAATTAATTATAAATTAACCCATATATCTCTAAAATGTTTTATCATATAAATTGAAAGGTATTAACTAAGTTCTTCAAAATATAATCAATTATATAATGAGAGTAAATAAATAAAGCAATAATTGTAAAACTTAAGAAAATTTTTCTTTTTATTACATTAAAATTTCTTAAATCAATAAGAATTATAATCAAATCTAGAGTATAAAGGGCTAATAATTATCTTATAGTATTTATTAGTTTATCACAACTTTAAGAAATACATTTTTTTACTGATCAATCATACTGTAAAATAAAGAAAAATTCAGATAAAAAGAAAAGGAAAAACTAAGATCATAAAACTATAGCAATATACAAAGTTTTGAAAAAGCAAATACCTCATTTTATATTTTAAAGTGTAATAAACTTTTCATCTCAGATATAAAATAAAAGAAATATAGAACCAATCAATGTTAATAGTTTTTTCTATTTTAATACATAATTAATTAATTTAAATAGTTACAAGATCCCTATATTAGCCCATTATTTTTTTCTAAGCTTTTATTATTTTAAAATTTTATTAATTGAACATTTAAAAGCATGAATATTAAGTTATTAAGAATTTATAATAAGGTATTTACTTTATAAGAACAAAATTTACATTTGAATATACTAAGTAAAATAATAAAAAACTTTATATTTTAGTTTTTGTATTTTTAGTCTGAATTTTTAATTGACTAATTAAATTCTTTGATATTTTGTTTAGCAATCTAATCAAATATGATTGGATGAAATTTTATAAATAGAGCTTATAAATAAAATAATAGAAAATCTAAATTTTATGTGTAAGAAAATATTAAGCTATTATAGATTTTTTAGACTATAAAGTTATAAAGTATATAGCTTAGAGATTTAAGAAAGACATGTGTGATTTCTCATATTATAGCTGCTTTTTTAATAAGCTTAAAATAGAATATTGCTATCGTAATAAATTTATATAAGCTAAATTTAAATTCTTGTATTCATCTTATTTATGAAAAATTTGCTTAATATCTCACTAATAACATCTTTATTATAGAAAATGCAGCAAACAATTAAAATAAAGGGTAAAGAACAGAGAACAAATAAATGAAAATCAATAAATTGAGAATCAAAGAGAATACCAAAGAGTAAGATAAGAATACATTTAATCAAGAAAAAAAGATAAAAGAAACTAACTAAACCTATTTATGGACAATGTAAATAAAGGAAGTCTAACAGATATGTGGAAGAAACTAAAAAGCTTACTTAATAGAAAAAATAATTAATGAGTACCCTTATTAAAAGAAGATGTTAATACTTTCAGGGATGAATGGTAGAAACTGTATGAAGATGGCGATAATACGCTACCAACTGAATTCTTAAACAAGAGATAAATAGTGGTAAACGAATATGAAATTTGAGAAATCATCAACTAATTGGCGAAATGAAAAGCAGCAGGACCTGATGAAATACAAGTAGGCACAATATTAGCAGGTGGGAAAAAACTAACAGAAGTAACATGTAAAATGATAGTTAAGATGATTTAAGAGGGAGTAATACCTTAAGAGATGAAATAATAATACATAATATTAATATACAAAAAAGGAGGACAGATGAACCCGATGAATTATAGACCAATCTCTTTACTGAATCATGCTTTAAAAATAGTAGATGCATGAATTTTCTAGCAACTATAAGGATATCTGCATAATGATGAAAGCGAATATTAATATGGCTTTAAAAAAGGAAAATCATGCTCACTATAAATTTTCAACCTAAGAACAGTATAGGAATGATCAATACGGAACAAAAAAGATGTTTTCGTAATATTTGTTGATATTAAGAAAGCGTACGACTCGGTGCAAAGAAAAGATATATGATAAATCCTAAACGATCTAAAAGTACCGGAATAGATAATTAAACTCCTAGCAAACTTCTACTGTGAAGAAGAAATTAAACTTAAAATCAATGAATAAATAGCAAAATCATTAGCGACAAATAAAGGACTAAAACAGGGAAGCATAACGTCGCCAAGACTATTTAACTTAATAATAGCAAGACTTCTCCATAGCTTGGAAGATTAAAAGTTAGGAATTACGATAGACTTTAAAAACTAAGAGGGATGAACACAAGAAATATATGCAGGATGTTTTGCATATGCAGATGACCTAGCCTTAATAAGTGAATGAGAATAATTAGAGGAAGTAATCAAAAATTTAACCTCATGGGCAGAAAAATACAAACTGGAAATTGCAGATAAAACAAAATGAATGATATGAAAAGCAGCAGAAAATAGAAACTGAGAAAATATAGGCAATACTATTGAGGTGGGAAACTTAAGAATCGAAAGAGTAACGTCCTTTTAGTACTTAGGGCATATAATAGAAGAAACCATCAGCTTTGAAAAACACATGGAGAACAGACTAGAAGCAGCATAAAAGATGTTTACATGAATACTGGGTAAAATAACAATGAATAAGGGATTAACAACATATAACGCAGGTATAGTGATAAAAACGTTCGTAAGCTCAGTATTCAGCTATGGGACAGAAGTTATCCCATATTGTGAATAATTTGTAGGAAAATAAGTGATGGAACAATTAGAAATAATATAGAGAAGATCTTTACGAGCAATCATAGATGCCCCTTTCTAAGTGTAAAATGAGATGCTAGAATACGAGTTACAGTTTATGAAATTTAAGCATTACCTATGGCAGAAAACGCAGAGATTAAGAGGCAGATTAATAGGTAATTAAGGAAAAACAGTAGATGGATTAATGTTCAACCTAAGTAAAGAAGAGAACTTTATTTTTGAACAATACTGCACGACAATAAAATTAGAATTAAAAATTGAAGACAAAAATATATTTATAGATGATGGTAATAATAATCAAAAAGGGGAGAAAAACATTAATCGTGCAATTTGAGAACATAGAGTATACATAGAAGATAGAGAAAGAATGGAGTAAATGATAACAACTCTACAGTATAGAAAAACATGATTTGATGAATATGTAGTAGGACCACCCAACTACCTGAGATACAATAAAAATAGAAAAGAAGAAATATGCTACATATTTAGAATAAGAACGAGATGTAATGGGAGCCAGGATTGTTTAAAAGAAAGACACCTAGTTGCGACAAGCAAATGCCCTTTCTGTAATGATGCAAGAGAAAACGAAAGGCATATCATAGAAAAATGCTCAGAATACAAAGAAAGTAGATAAATATGTATTAGAAAGTTAAGAACAATATGAGTAGAAAGACAAGGAATGGAACTATTTGATATAATATGAGGTACGGCAAAATTCGAAAAATTCATTAGAACCTAAGAAGAGTAAAAAAGAGCTAAAACTGACTTGATAATAAAAGATTATATCAAAAACATATTAGAAAAAAGAAAAAAAGGATATTTAGAAAAGAAAATTGAATGAAAAAAAGAAATAGGAAAAGATTATAGAGCAGGAAAAGGATAGTTTTTATGAGTTTATAAAAGCTTGATTAAGAAGAAAAGAATTAGAAACGAAAATTAGCAAAGTATGTAAAAAAATAATGGACGCTTGTAACAAAGAATCAATAAAACGTAGATAGATAGAAGACAGAAGAACAAGAGATATTGAAGAAGAAAATGATGAAGATATGGAACTAATAAGAGAAGAATTTTTATTACCTGAAGGCTTACTTGAAGAAATAGACATGTATTGAAACATTTATTAAAGAGCTGCGCACCAACGAGGTGCTACGCGCTCTATAATCAAATTTATTTATTTATCGAAAAAATACCTTTTTAAATTTCAAACCTACATAATTATTTAGTTAAAATAGAAAATATACGCCTTAAAGAGATAATTATAGACAAGTGTAAAAAGAAAGCTAATTAAGAGAAATAACCTTAAAATAGAGTTTCTAAATAAATAATTAAAATTAAGATTAGAAATTTAATTTTTACTTGTAAGGACTTAGAATCAAGCTTTAAGGGTTATTTTTATTTATTTCTTAGTTTTTTATTTTAATTTCTTAGATTTATCTTTTTCATTTTTTGCAAAATACAATATCTATTTTACAAGTCGAATATCTATAACTTTTTGTTAAATTTCACAAAAATAAATTGATTATTAACAGGGATAGATAATTAGATATATTCTATCCTACTTTTTGTATTTATTTCTTTATTTTCACTATTTATTACTTAGTTATAAATTATATAAACTCTTATAATTTAAAAATATGATTCTAACTTTTTCATTTTACCTACTATGAACTTATAGTGCTTATCTAAAATTGTTTAATATAGTATTATTTAAAAAATCCTAATTTAAGAGTATTCTATTACACTGCAAAATAGTATGCTAAATTTTTGCTTTTTGCTCTAATTATTTTTAAGGAAAATTCATTAAAGTTATTTTTTAGTAAAAAATGTTGATTACTAAATTTTTAAATCAGACTTAGCAACTTATATTTACTAGTAGACCAAAAAAAGAGTATTAAGATATCTTTAGTTTATCCATATAATTTATATAAAATATTTAGAGTTTAGCTTTACTACAAGTTAAAATGCTATATATTTGCAATATTAGAGTAAATATTAAACTTTATTAATTATTTTAAAACCGCCATAGTTGTTCGAAGGTGAACAACAAGGTCGTCTTCATCAGAGGTTGGGGAAGTTAAGTACCCATAATCGACTTTATGTCTTCCTCTGCTTTGGTTTGGCTTCGAGACATAAGATTCTTAGACCTTCGGCACTGGTTTCGTTTATTTTTAATGCTGGAACTAAAAAGAAATAATATTGCGAGCTTCATCAGAGGTGGGGAATTTAAGTACCCATAATTGACGCATGTCGTGCTCTGCTTTGGTGATGCAATGAGACACAATCCTGCCATGTCCTTGAACCTCCAGCAAGTATTAAAGATTACGAGTATTCTAAAATTATATCAGTATTGAACATTTTTATCAGTATTGAATAATTATACCAGTATTGAATAAGGTTTATCAGTATCTGATAATTTTATCAGTAACAAACATTCTTGTCAGTATGAACATTTTTTTTAAAGAGCTGCGCACCAACGAGAGTGCTACGCGCTCTATAATCAAATTTATTTATTTATTTAATTAAGAAAGCATAACAAAGCACTAGTTAAAAATACAGCCAAGTCTAAGTCTTAATATATTATATAAGTATGGTAAACCATCATCTAAGACTAATAATTTCATAGTCCTCTTATAGTTTTGTTTTTCCAGTTGATATAAATCTTTTTAATGCCTGATTGAGGTTTACTTAAACAAGTTAAAAAGAGAGATATATTATAATAAAAAGATAAGCATTTCATGTTAAGCTTTATTGATATATTCTCAAATTTTAACTTTCTCTTTACATGGAAAATTAATTTTTAATTTATTGGCTTAATCATTAGTTAAAAAATGTAAGTATTAGAATTTCAGCTTTTTCTTTCAATATTCACTGATTTTAATGATACTTTATTACTCTAATTTTTTCTTGTTTATTGTTTTTTGTAATTTCTTATTTAGCTTTAAATAGCAATGTGATTTATTTTTTAAATTAGAATATGCATCTCTAGTTATTAGCAAAATGCTTTTATCTTTAAAGACTAAATTAATTAAATAAGTTTATACATGCTAATTATGTTGACTCATATTATATGATATGCTTCAGCCTCTCTTTAATTTGGCAAGTAAATTTTATGTTAATGATATTTTCATATCAAAGTATTTTATTTCCAGTGTGAATAAATAATTTATAGTAGAATCATAAGTTAAGATCTTAATTTTCATCTTTTAGCATAGCAAAATCTATCAACTAGTAAAAGAAATAATTAATATACCTAATATAAAAGGATTGATGCATATAAAGAACTTAATAAAAATTATTTAGAATAGTCAGTTTAAACTAATTTATAGCTACTAAAATGAAAGTTTAATCATTTGCTCAATAGCTTTATCTTACCTTATTTAAGCTAGCAGATACCAGCATAATGATTATTAATTTAACATTAAAATTAAAGCTAAGAACAATTTATGATATAACATACAAGCTTATAAAAGTTATCAAATATAGATATATCTAATTAAAGTATTTCTTCCATATCAATCCTTTTTATAAGAGTAATTAAATTATCATTTCAACTTTTTATCTAAAACTCCTTCTAAAACCCAGAAATTATTTGCTTGGCCATTTAATAAGACTCTTAAACCATAACCTAAATTCATTGAGAAAAAAATCTAGTGAAGATTTTTGTTAAATAAATTAAATTTAAATTTAATTTTTAGTGTAAGAACTAAACTAGAATATTTAGAAGAATGCTATAGATTTGGCTTGAAAAGTAAATTTTAGAAATAATCTAAAATAGAAGAGAAGTGTAAGTTATTATTTTATGCTAGTTAAAAATAAAAAATTATACCTTTAAAAGAGATTAATAATTAAATTTATCACTTCCTGAGATTAAATTTCTTTATAAATTAATCTAAAAATGAATTTTAAGATTTTAGATTATAAAAATCTACTAGCAATCTCATTTGAGACCATACTTAAATAGAAGCACAGAAAGAGCAGAGATAATTTGTTATTATACTCTCAGTATGTTTTATAAGAGTGATCGAGGTTAAAAAATAACTTGAAAAAACATAAAAAATTGAAAAACAATACTTTATAAACAAGCTTATTTACGTATATAGAATTTTTTATATTATAATAATTTAGATTATAATCAGCTTATACCAATTGAAAATATGATGAATAATGAAAGCATTTCAAAAATATTCAAATGAGTGTTTTTGGTCATCTTGCGTTTCTATTTTCATACTATGTAACTAAGCTTTTCTTTGTTTCATCAAATTAGCAATAAGACTTGATAATTTTAAGATGGATTATTTAGTTGAATTATATCATTATGTCAATTTAAAGTGGAAAGTTTCCAATTAATTAATAAGGTAGTTGTTCATTCTCAGATACTAAAACTCGGTCTCCCTAGGTTAAAACAGTTGGAATTTCTATATCATCTAATAACTTTCTCAAATTGAATTAATTTTTGCCATTCAAAGTAATTTGTATGTTGTTATATCATTCTCTTACCATCACTACTTCATTCTCCTATATAAGCTTTAAATCTAACACTGTATTTTGCATTTTTTAATTACTGTAAATCATATGCTATATAAACAAATAGACTAGTCGTTTTTATTTTATAATTGAAATGTTTAATTTCTTTATTTTTAATTTTAAATTACTTATCGTTTTAAGATTATAATTAAGCTTAAAAGCTTATTGTCTAATTTAAATTTTCTAAGTTTTATCTTATTTATAAAAGATTAAATTTTGTAAGTGTTTTTTATTTGTTTAAAATTTTGTAATTTTTATTAATAAATCTACTTTAAGACTTGTTTATGCAAATACTTTTATAATATAATTGATTTTTAAACAGTTTATTGCTTTAGATTACTTTTTAAAGAGCCAATAGGGATAAATTAAATGGCTAATTATTTTCTAAGTTAAAAAATTTTGCATTTTATGAATATTTTTCACTCCTTTCATCCTCCAATTCTTTATTATTCTTCTTCAAGCCAAGATATATTCTTTTTTTGATCCCTTCTCGCTATTTCAGAAGTTGTAAAGAATGTTCTAAATTTGTAACTTTTTTATTTTATATATCCTATTTCATAAAATTAAATTAAAAAAAAATATAAAATTTAAATTTTTTGCTTGGATAAATATGCTTGCACATATGAAAATAAGCTTATCTCTTAGTAAATTATATCTCTTTTACTAATTTTAATTTATTTTTATATGATACTACCATTTTTATTTTTAATTAATAGAGTTATTAAAAGAGATTTAGATTTAATAGATACCTCATTATAATTTATATCCTTTTTTTAATTATCTATTTTTGCTTCACTTTAAAGAATGTATCGATATACCGCTTAATCAAGTAATTTGCCTTTTTATCTTAATTTTGTGTTTTCATTTTGGTAACTTATTTAATTTTTTAAAATTTGGTTTAATAAACTCTTTGATATTAATAATTTTGGGTAATCTAGCACTCTCATAAGATTTGCTATATTAGATATAGAGATTGATGAATGAATATTAATTAAATAGTAACAATTGCTTGAAGATATCAAATAGATTTGGTATATTCTATGATACCTATAATATTATAATCTTATACTTGCGATATTAATATATTATAGAATATCTTGTTATTAATAGCATACTAGTACACATTTTATAAGAATTTGCTAGATTAAATCAATAATACCAAACATTTGCGAGTACTTCCTTCTTTTCTATATTGCTAAAGCATTTTGTCACTTTGACTGAGTGTTCAGAGAGATTACTTAAAAAATATTAAAGAAGAAATATCTATATTAAGTTATTTAGTCTTAAGCTTATAAAAAGATAAAATAAAATCTTATTTCTTTTAATGCAAGTTTTCAATATTATATAAGCTTTTTAAAGCTTCTTTTCAAAATTTATGATATTTCTTATTATATTTCAGCATTATTTTCAAGTATTTGCAAATAATTGTAAATTCCTTAATGATCAAACATTTGTTTATAAAAATTGGTTTATATTTTCTATGTATAGCATTAAATTATTTATAGTATATAGCTTGCTTAAAAACCAAAAAGAAGTATTAAATCTTGTTAACTAGCAATAAAGGAACTAAATCATTAACTTTTTAGCTTCATATTCATTATTCTTTTATATCATACCTTTCTTATTAAACCTTTGCCTTAAGCAATAAATCTAAAGGGCTTAGTTGAATAAACTTAATTACAGAAATGGGAGAAAATACAAAGCTCTAAAGTTCTAAAACTAATAATTTATTAATAAAAAATAAATTATATATACCTTTAGCATTAGTAACTACTATAAAAATAAATTAAGCAATTAGATTAACTAAGAAGAACTATAAATTCCACTTAAAATTATAAAAAAATATATTCTTTAGCTTTTTCATAAATTAAGGTATTTATTGGCAAAAGTTAAAAAAATGATTAAGTAAGGATTTATCCTTTTTATATAGTTGGTCTTAAAATAAAATGCTTTATGGTTTGGAAGTAACTAAATTTAAAGTAGATAAAGGAAATAAATGATCCTAAAAAGGAAACATTTTAAATGTAATAGTATGAATAATATCTGAATGTAAAATCATGAAATATATGAATGAATAAAGTTACTCTTATGTATCTTGAAAAGAAAACATATAAGAAACAATCTCCTATATAAGCTTTACAAATTCATTTAAGGAAGTTTAAATCAATTTTTACAAGATTAAATTTTTGATTTTAAGCGAGATAAATTTTTTTCCAAGCATGCTAAAATAATCCAAAAGACTAGAAGATATATCTTAAATTTACGAAATGGAATTTTAAGAAGCTTACGTAATAATAAAAACTTGTGCAATAAGATGTTTTTATTTATCTTTTTATATGCTTAAGACCAAATAACTTTAAATGGATATTTCTTAGGAATTTCTTCTTTAAAGCTTGTTTGTTAGTTGAGTGATCCCTCTGAGCACTCACTCAAAGTGATGCAAATGTTTAGTCTTCTTGCTTTAATCTAATAGATTCCTATAAAATAAGTACTAGTAAGCTTAATAGCAAGGTATTCTTTAATATATTATATAACAAGCATAAGATTATAATATGACAATTAGCAAAGATCTATTTGCTATCATCAAACTAGAGCTACTATTTATTTAATATTCATTCATATCCTCTATATCTATTTAAGGCTGTTTAGCAAATTTAATTAGAGTGCTAAACTTACTCAAAATTACCAAAGAATTGATTAAGCCACTATATTATTAATGGAATAAGCTGCTAAATTAAAAAGCAGAACTATTATCAAAAGGTAAATTTAGTGAACTTAATTAATTACTATATTAACACATTCTTCGTAGCGAAGCAAACTTGAGAATTAAAAAAAGGATTTAAACTGTAATGAGGTATCTATTGGATCTGAGTCCCTTTTAATAACTAAAAGTAAGTTAATTATAAGTGGTAATATAATATTAAAATAAGCTAGAGCTAGTAAAATAATTATTATTTGATAATAATCAAGCTTAACTTCATATGCACTAGACATATTTTCCAAACATAAAACTCAAAATTTATATCTTATGAAATTTAAAATCCTTTGAAATGGGATATATAGAAGGAAGAAGTTATAAGTATAAGAATATATTTATACATCTTCTGAAATAGCTAGAATGGATTACAAAGAAGGGTATATCTTGATATACAGGAAAGGAAAAATTAGAAAAGATACGTATATATGCAAAATTATTCAACTGAAAAATAATAAGCCATTTAATTTATTTCTATTCACTCCTTAAAAAGATAATCTCAAGTAATAAACTATTTAAAATCAGTTATATTATTACAAGAATTTGGTTAAAAAACCTTAAATTAAATTTATTAGCAATAACCACAAAATGTTCATGAAATTAAATGCTTAAAAGGATTTGATTTTAAGATGTAAGAATAAGCTAAGAAAATTAAAAAAGGGATAAAACTTTTAAGTTTATTTATAATCTATAAACGATAAGTAATTTAAATTAAAAATAAACTAATTTTAAATTTTAACTGTAAAATTAAAACGGCTAGTCTATTTGCTTATACAACATATGGTTCACTAGTATTAAAAAATGCAAAATACAGTGCTAGCTTTAAAGCTTATTTAGGAGAATGAAGTAGTTATTGTAAGAGAACGATATAACAACATACAAGTTGCTTTGAATGGTAAAAATTAATTAAGCTTGAGAAAGTTATTAGATGATATAGAAATTCCAACTGTTTTAACCTAGGGAGACCGAGTTTTAGTATCTAAAAATTAGCAACTACCTTATTAATTAATTGAAAACTTTTCACTTTAAATTGACCTAATGATATAGTTCGGCTAAATAATTCATCTTAAAATTATCAAGTCCTATTGCTAATTTGATGCAACCAAGGAAAACTTGGTTGCATGGTATGAAAATAGAAACAAAAGATGATCAAAAACACTCATTTGAATGGTTTTGAAATGCTTGAATTATAATAATATTTTCAATTGTTTAAGTTGATTATAATCTAAAATATATAATATAAACAATTCTATAAATGTATATAAGCTTGTCAATGAGGTCTTTCTTTTCAATTTTTTATGTTTCTTCAAGTTATTTTGTAACCTCTATCACTCTTATAAAGCATACTAAGAGTATAATAATTTAGTTATTTTGGCGATTTCTGTATTTTTATTTAGTTATGGATTAAAATGAGATTATTAGTAAATTTTAATAATTTAAAATATAAAATCTTAAAATTAAGTTACAGATTAATTATATAAAGAAAGATTATATCAGGAAGTGATAAATTTACTATTAATCTCTTTTAAAAATCTAATTATTTATTTGTTATATAGCTTAAAATAATAACTTATACTTGTCTCTTCTATTTAGATTAATTCTAAAATTTATTTTTTATACCAAATCTCAAATATCTTTCTAAATATTCTAGTTTAGTCCTTCTTGGGGTATCTTGAAATTAAATTTACTCAAATAAACTCTTCACTGGATTTTAAACTAATAAACTTAGATTATAATCTAAGTGCCTCATTAAACAGCTATACAAAAAAAATGTATAAACTTTTAGATTTAATTTTAATGCTAAATTAGTAGTAAATAAGCTTGTAGCTTAAATAAGTTACTCTTAATAAGGTAAGATAAAGTTGTTGAACAAATGACTAAACTTTCATTTTAGTAGCTGTAAATTAGTTTAAACTAACTATTTTATAGATTTTTATTGAGTTCTTTATATCCATCCTTCCTTTTTATAAAAGCATATTCATTATGCCTTTTTTCTTTTAGGAAATTTTAGTTCTGCTAAAAGATGCTTATTAAGACCTTATTGTATGGTACTGTTGTAACTTATTTATTCGGATTGAAAATAAAATAATTTGATATGCTAATACCGTTAACACTAAATTTACTTCCCAACTTAAAGAGAAATATAATAATATCTTATAATAAGAATCAACATAATTAAAGTATATAAACTTACTTAATAAATTTAAAAGTTATAGGAGTAAAATAAAAACTAAATGATTATAATAAGATTAAGCAGTTTATAACTATTTATAAATATAAAGAGTCTATTATGCATAATATCCTGTCTAATAATTAAATAGCATACTTTAAATTCTTAAATCCTTCAAGCATTAAAATATTTATAGCAGTTGTATTAAACAGTAAATTTAGGTTAAATAATAATTGATAGATAAATTAATTAATGCACTCTTACAAAGCTAATACTTTTATATTTTATATTTAATAACTTTATTTTAGATAACTTTCTAATTATTTTAGCTTTTATAAATTAAAGGTTCTAAATAAGACTCTTAGATTAAAGGTATATTTAGATATTAGAGACAAAGAATAATAATATAAAGAGATAAATTTATTTTATTAAATATTATTTTTTAAAACCGTCATAGTTGTTCGAAGGTGAACAACAAGGTTATCTTCATCAGAGGTTGGGGAAGTTAAGTACCCATAATCGACTTTATGTCTTCCTCTGCTTTGGTTTGACCTCGAGACATAAGATTCTTAGACCTTCGACACTGGCTTGACTTGGCTTCGTTTATTTTTAATACTGGAACTAAAAAGAAATAATATTGCGAGCTTCATCAGAGGTGGGGAATTTAAGTACCCATAATTGACACATGTCGTCCTTTGCTTTGGTGATGCAATGAGACACAATCCTGCCATATCCTTGGACCTCCAGCAAGTATTAAAGATTACGAGTATTCTAAAATTATATCAGTATTGAACATTTTTATCAGTACTGAATAATTATACCAGTATTGAACAAGGTTTACCAGTATCTGATAATTTTATCAGTAAGAAACATTCTTGTCAGTATGAAACATTTTTTTAAAGAGCTGCGCACAAACGAGAGTGCTACGCGCTCTATAATCAAATTTATTTATTTATTATTTTTTAATAAAATGTAAATAAGCTTTAATACAAAAAACTATCTACATTTATTGCTTTTATAAATTATAATATGATATTCATAGCTTACTTACTCATCTAATTATAATCAAGTATTTATTATAGACATACATACATCTGCTTCAGTCTTAATTAACATTTCTAAATCTATGAAATTAAGTTTTGCTAATTTAATGTTTATGAAAATAAAAAGTAGAAGCTAATAAGGATAAATAAATTTAAATAAAGATAAAGTAAAAGCACTATTTAACAAAATAATTAGTTATAATACAACTTTAGTAATCTAACTTTTATTATTATTAATCCTCTTACTTTTCTTTAAGAAATCTATGATGTTTCCTTATATAATTACTAAGAAACTATTACTGAACAACTATTTTTACTAATATACTGAGATGCTTGTTATTATCTTTAATTAATTCTCTATATAATGTTTGCTTAATAAGTAATATTAAGAAGATATTTATAAGTTCTAAACTAAGATACTTTTAAACTATTAATTATAATAACCTTCTCTATAATAATAAAATAGCTTACTATTTTATTAATTTAGTCATTATAAGAGACTTTTAATCCTTTTTGTATAATTAATAACTAAATTTAATAACTTAAGTTTATTATTAGATAAGTTTGCTTCTATGCAACTTAACTAATTATTAGATTTATTAATATAATCTCTTAATATTTTAAATAATTAGAGTACTAATCATTATATATATTTAAGATATTTATTATACTATTATTTTCAATTCAAACTCTATTCTCTCTTTCCTTCTTAATACGCCTTTATAGTTTTTTTGTTCTAACTAAAATTTTATCAATCATGCAAAATATTTCTTAGTTAGCTAAGCTTTTTTATCTTATTAAACAAAAGCTTTATTGAATCATACCTATTTATTTATCTAGCTTTATCATATGAGAAATATCTTAAAAATTAAAAAAAAACTGCAAAAGTTAAAATTTTCTATTACTTACTTAGTTGGCAAAGTTATACAGTAGCTTTTGCTTCTTTTCATAAACCCTTTTCCATTATCTGTAACTTAAAAATTACATACTAATGCTATTTCTCTCTCATTTAAAAATGATTCTCATATATTGTATGCTTATCCTTAAGCTTATAAATAAATTTATACTTAAACATCTTTTTATATTTTACTTTGTCCATTTGAATGGAAGTTCTATATCATAATTTTAAAATATCTTACAGTCAGCTGGTATTTTCTCTTGTATTTTACTTCTTATATTGCATATTAAGAATAGCTCCTTTCGCATCTTTTTATAGATAATTTATTTAATCCTAGGGTAACTTAAAAAGAAAGAATTGAGCTGAAGTTAAACACTATACAATGTAAATATTTATCAGCTATTATGCTAGTAAATTGCTTACTTGCATAATTATTTTAATTACTTAAAGTACCTTTAGCTTTAAATATATGTGACTTTTCTATTAATTTCTTTACTTTTTGGTGTTAATATTGGAATTTATTATATGGAGTCTTGTTTCATAGCTCAGAGTGCATATTAGCATTCCTTTATAGATATTTTATAAATGTTCTTGCAAGTTCCTTATAGATTTATAGTATCAAATAATTCCTCTATAATCTACTATATTATTTTCATCCCATTTCAGCGGGCTGAGATTAACCATTCTGAGTTTATTTTAACTCTCTGAAGAATTTTTATGAAACTGATTATAGCATTTCTATTAAATGAGATTTGAATCATTAATGATAATTATGCTTTTAGTTTGTATCTAGGTATTACAATCACGCTATTAGGTAATTTAGAAGAACTACTAACTATATAGTATTTTGGCTGACTGTAAGATAATTTTAAATTTTTAGGAATTTAGAATAACTCAAATTATATAAAGGGGTTGTTATTCATAAATATCCTAGATTTCTAGTTAAATGCTTGTAAAAAAATTAGTAGATATCTAAATAATAATAATAGCTTTAATTAGCTTCTTTATTAATTACCTTTCATTATAAATTAGAAATTTTATTTGAATTTGTAAACATTCAATAAAGCTTCCTCTTGCAAATCAAGCTCTCTTATTTCTTGCTAGTTACTAGCATAATTAATTCTATTCTACAGTGCCTTATCTTAATAAGCTACCAAAATCACTCTCAAAACTAATTATTTTATAACCACACTAATTTGAAAATATTCTATTTTCTTCTGCTATTTACTATAAACCGCCAAAGAATGAAGAGAATATTCAAGTAAATATGTTATAAGCTATTGATAATTTCAACTGAAATTAATTTAATAGCCATTGATTTATTTAGAATATTTGTTTATATATCTAAACTTCTTCATATAACTTGACTATCACTTTAATTACCAACTTCTCTATTTATTTTAGCAAATAAAGCCTTTTTAATATGCATAAGAGTATTTTAAATACCTTAGCTTTCTTTAATCCTTAAATAGATATACGAATACCTCTTCACTGTTAGTTAATTTGAAATATGAGAGTTAGTTATTTAGCTAAGGTGCTTAATTAAATATAGCTATAATATATCAAATTAATAGTAAAATTAGATTCAAATCCTTATGGTTTGATTCCTTAACTCTTCATTACTTATATGGAGAAAATTCTATTTTATCCATTTGAAAACTTCTTTACTTTTGTCTACTATTTTGTCACAGTTAATGGAGTTGAATGCGATACATGGAGTTTGTAATCCTTTAAAAATTAGCTTCTTTTTGAAATTTTGTATATCGTAGAATTTAGAGGAAGGGAGCTGAACGTTTAGCATTTTCTTTTGCCTCTTTGTCTGTTCATCTTCTTTAATTCGCTTTTTTGTTTAAATTTAACTGTAAATTTGGTTATTTACCTCATGTCTTGAGGAAGAGTTAAGAGCTAAATGAACTACTCTTCAAGTAAGGCTGACTATGATGAGCTTGTTGTAAGTAAAATGGAAAACTTGAAAAAATCACTGAGAATGATCTTCTCATTAGTAGTTCAGCAAAAATGTGTCAAAAGAATATTTAGGAAGCAAATATGCAGCTGCAGGCCAACCTAAGCTAAAGCAATTTCATCTTCTGTTCAAGTCTCAATTCTTCCCTTAGCATTTTTTAAAATATTCTGAACCCAAAGAAGCAAAGGCAATTGTTTTACCTAGATAAGGATTTTATAATCAAAACCTATAAGTATAATCCATATATTCATAAGCGTCTTGAGAAAAAGCTCAGTCATCCTCTGTATAAAGTGCAACAGGTGCTTTCATATATCCAATTGTAAAGTTAAGCAGGAATACTTAGTGTCTATTTATTCTATGCAGTCACTAGTAAAATATTTTCTATCAAGCAGTTTTTATAAATTTATGGTCTGGATAGTCTGGGTAATATAAATGCACGATGTTCAATTTTTAGGAATATTTCTTAATAGTTTCTGTCATCTCGCTTGAGTTCCCCTGTTGTGATATTACAATCAAAGTTTAATTTATTTCTCTCACTTTTATCAAGGATTCAAGAACTTAGGTAATGAAGTAGGTTCTTTTATAGGTTATCATGCATATTGGAATAAAAAACTTAGGTAGTCTCTCAGCAATTTTTAGATATTCTTTTTAATACTGCTAGTAGATAGGAGTAGGATCAAGATCTCAGAAATTAGTAATATTTTAAGTTTCTTTACTTTAAGAACTGTAGTATTCCATGCCTTCGTTGTTTTCCCTTTCAATAAAATATGTATCCTATGCTAGCTAAAATGACTTTTCGGTTGTCAAATTGACACTTCATGGATTTTTTTAGTACCCAAAATCAATTTTTTTTTGTTTATATTGCTGTTAGAGATTTTTATCATGATAGTAAAAAATACCATAAGGTCATAAATCTAAAGTAGTTACATTTTCTACTTCAAAATTAGTATAAAAAATTTACCTAGCTTCGATCACATTTTTTTCGACAAGTCTAATAATTTACTAAACGCTTAGAATTGTATCAATGAGAATGAAATTATCAAATCAGCCTGTAAAGTGATACCCAACTACTTCTTTTAAATTTCTGTTAACAGTCTCTTTAGATACTATTCAACTTCCTAGCCTTAAAGCTTGACCTCCTTATATTAGCCTGTTTAAATTTCCTTTTTAATAAACCAGCTTTCCATTAATATAGAATCTAACAATCTATTTCTTAGCATAGCGTCCTCCTAATGCTGTAAAAGCGATTGCAAGATGGTTTCATTATTAAGGTACAAAGTTTGAAGTGATGTTAAGAGTTTAGCATTACTCATCGTTTCCAAGTTCCATGAATAGTTAGTCTTAGTTTAAATAGATGGAATAACCTCAGTGAAATAATAAGTTCCCACATCCATATAAATTGTTACTAGCTAATGTCTAAATTTTTGTTTTCATCTCTTTTCTTTTAACTCAAAAAAGTAAAGTAATCTCTGGAAAATCTAAAGAAGGAAATTTAGAAGCAACTCTAAGTTATTTTTTAGAGCTAGAAAAATAAGTTTTAGTCTCCTTATATGAGATAAAGCCTTATTCAGTTTTATTATTATTGATAACTTGGTTCCTAGTTTAATTAGTGTCTTTCTTAATTACCTAATATTCTCTAGTAACTGGAATAAATCCTATCTCTTACTTATAATTTTGGTACTATATATTCTTAATATTTTAGGCATCTTCTATTTAATTTAAGTCTACCTTATATATTTTAAATGTCTAACTCTATACTTTTTAATTTTAACCTAAAAATCTAAGAATTAAGGTAAATGTTAGTGAGAGAATAAACAGGAAAAACACTAAAAATAATTTAAATTTGTTCCCCATTTTTATGATTGAAGTAAAGTGTATTAATTTCAATAAACCATTCTCTTTTATATGCTTTTAAAGCTATAAAGCATACTACTGTTTTAATTTGACTAACTCTATACAATACATCTATAGTTGATAGAATTTACAAGTTTAAAAAGAAAAAAGAATCTAAAAGCTTTAACTTTTATTAAGTCAGTTTTAAAGCAATTTAACTTAGTTAGCTTTTCTTATTTATTTGATTTTAAATTACAATTTTTATGAAGAATCTACTTTTGAAAATTGAAATAAGAGAAGCATAGGTGATTCTTTTAGCTGTTAGTTGCTTATTTAGATATAGTCCATTAAAATTTTATTTGATTTTCGCTTCTTTTTTTAACTATCAACTTATGTAATTTAAATGAAAGATTTTTGTTTCTTTATTCTTTTTTCAAGTTAGAATTTTTAGTTTAACTTTCATTAGAATTCTCTGCTGTCTTTTAATTTTAGCTTATTTAAAAATGCTCTAATCCTTCTTATTTTCTAGTTTGTTCTTTCTGATATTATCATAGGTGATTAAATATAATTAATACTCTGCCATTTAGCTTTCTTAGATATATCCATTTTTTAGTTAAGCTTTTTATTATTTAACTAGCAGCATAAATAAGTTTGAATAATTTACTTATGAGTCTCAATTTAAGTAAACTTAGTAAAACTAGAATGAATGTTTATGGAAATTGCTTCTATAAATCTTTCTTAGTTTTATAAAAGTTTTTGTTTAATTATGTTGAGTTACTGAGTTGAATCCTCAGATAAGCTTTAGTATTAATTTTATAAATTCCTTAATTTTAGATTGAAACATCCAAATTTAAAGAACTATCTAAAAGAGGCAAACTATTCAGATACTTTTTAAATATATTGCAGCATTGCTCAAATAAAATAAATGGACAATAAGACAATTATTTGATTTTCGATGACTTGCTTAATAACTAATTTGCTATACTTAATGTAATTTTGGATTTTAATATTAGCTAAATTGTAAATGGTTTCTATGCTTAAGTATATAAAGAAAAGGCTTATTCTTTGTGTTTATTTCTTAGTATCTTTGAGAAAAAATATTAGATTGATACTACTTCTATGATAATTACAAAATAGCTAAGGAATTTATTTATTATATATTTGAGAATAATTCTAGTTTAATTATAACAATCTAGTCAGAACCACTTATTCCCCAAGCGTCATCGAAACCTCCTGCTGGGAAAAGTGCGTTAATCATCTTCCTAGATTGGGTTGGAGTCTCGTTTGTTGGAGCAAACGAGTAGAATCTCCTATAGAAGTGATCCTGTACGAGTACAGTCTTACTCTTTTCTCTCCTTACTCCTTTTATTCTATTATCTCTTTATTTCATTAAGGTTTTAAAGAAAAAAATTTTAAAGACTAACTTACATCAAGCATATTAAAAAAGATAATTCATAAAGTAATTTCTAAGAAATAAAAATAAAATAAAAGGAATTAAATAAAATTACACTTTATAACTAAAACTTTTAAATTCGATAATTATATTTTCAGACTTCAAAGAATTTAACAATATAAATGATTAAACTTTCTGAATATGATGTCAACTTTAATCTAGGCTAAGTTATCTTATAAACGCCAGGATAAATCCTTTATACTAGTCAATTTATCTTTTAAATTAATTTTAAATAGTAGCTATTGTCTGCTAAGCTCGCTTTATTAATTTAAATTCTGATAGCACAGAATGACTATACTTATTTATGATTCCATTCTTTTATTTTAAAAACTGAAAAGTAAACGAAGAAAGAATACACTTTTCTCTCAAATTATTTAACTTACAAATATAACTTTCCTAATATGTTTAATACTCTTGACTCCAGATTCGTTAGTATTTAGTAAATATACAAGTAATATGGTATAAGCAAAGGTAAATACTTCTATGTAGAGACTTAAGAGTAAGTTTTTTTATTTGAGTTAATGATAATTTATAGTTATAAAATTAAGCCAATTATAAAGCAATTTTCATATAAAAGAAATCTAAAATTTTATTAGATTAACTTATCAATAATAATCTTCCCAGTATTCGTTGCTTTCTTTGCTTTTTTCTTTATTTGGCTTATAAAGTTTCTGAGATTTCTCTGATGGAACTTCAGCATGGCATGTTGGACAACTAAACTTAAATTTCTAACTTATATCCTACCCTTAATTAAATAGAATTTGAATTTTATAATCATATCCTTATTCTCGTTATTATGCTGCTAGAGCCTCTTAAATACAAGGAAAACAATAAAGGTGCTTGCATTTAAGTTTAACGATTTTCTACTTGCCTTTACAGAAATTACATTCTGATTCTTTATCTTCATAAATAAATAAGAAGTTTGCACTAACCTAAACCTACTTACCCTGTATGTTTTTTAATATTAAACTAACTCCTCATTTTGCTGCAGATCTAGAAAGCATCTTATGATTATTTTAGGTTAAATTATCTACTTAAAGTTCTAAAGGAAAAAGTTCTTCCTTAAGTCCCTTAATTATTTGTCTTTAATGGCTTGAACTAATTTTATGCTTTCTAATATCTTCCTAAAGGGACTGGTTCTTTTGCTTTAGAACAGCCAGTTATTACTGGCATTGAAATATAAGAAAATTGCGCTGATTTAATAAAATGTCATATCTTTTGCTTAGTTATTAAGTCATCTAATCTAAATTAAGCTTGTACTTTTACTTCTGCTGCTCTAGTAATTGGTCAGCTCTTTATAAAGCATTTTAAGCTTATATGCTGTATTTTTATTAGTTTGACTTTCAAATAAGAATATTAGGGATAATTAAGTTTTAAGGCTGTTTATCGATTAGAAGGAATAGCTGCAAAGTATTAGAGTTAAGGGGAAGGAAAGAGATAATAGCCAAGTTATCTAGTATCTACTTATAAGTTTAGCTTAGTATTCATAAATCACTAAATGAAGAGAAAGTTTAAGGATTCTATTAATTAGCTAAGCTAACTAGATGGCTTTTTAGGTTCAGCAGTCTTTGCGTGCAAAACTGGATCTAGGTGTAGATTGTAACTCATTCTTACTGGGTCTAGTTAGTTTATTATTATTTTCTATAATAAGAGTCTACATTTTTAGTATTTGAGTCATAAGTAGATATCAAGCTATCAATGTTCTAAATATGTTAGAGGAATCCTTATCTAAAAGATTAAATGTAAGAAACAAACAATCTAAAGGAGTTTTCGAAGTCTAAATACTTATGTGTAGAATGCTAATTACTCTTTAAGCAAATCTCACAAAAGAAGTAATTAGAATTCTAAGTATTACTACTTTGCTAAAGGCAGAAGATACATATCAAAGATCTTTAAATCTAGTGTTCAGGACAAATTAAAAGAAAAGTGTTTAGGTTCATTTTTAAAGCTTTATTATAAATCAAATCATTTCTAAACAAATCCTATTTATGCAAATAACACTATAACAAATCTAACTTCATGTAGAGATATACAACTGACATTATAGATAGATATAACAAGCATAAACAAATTAAAAGAAAGTGTAAAGTCTATTATACAGAAACAGTCCTTTAATGAGAATTAGTAAAGAAGCTATATAATTTAATAAGCTTTTAGTTAAACCAAATACATAAATAGATAAAAGTTAAATTTACATTTTTATTTTAGAATTTATTTCTTAAATGTATAAAGAAAGTAATTAGAACACTAATTCTAGACTAACAATTAAATTATCCATGATGCTAGTTATTCCAATGTAATTTATCATAAATATATAATAAAGTAGTTTGAATAGCTTTTATTTAAAGATTTAATAATATAATAATATAATAATAGTTAATAGTTACAATGCTATTATAAATAATAACTATATAATATTAATAAATATAATAAGTGATAATATCTTTAGTGCTATATATAGCTTATATATTTCTATTCTTATCTAAATAACTAAAAGTTATCTAGTTAGTATTCTTTAACTATCTATCTTTATTATATTCCACACTTTTTATATTTACTAACTATCATTTCTTCTGTATACTTCAAACATTCCTCATTAATTATTTATCTCTAACTATTTTGTTTCTTTATCATGTAAAATAATTTAAAAAGTTTAATAAAATGTTAAAAGTAAATAAGTAATATATAGAGATATGTATAGTATAAAGAGTGTATTAGATAAGCATATAAGATTAAATCATTCCTAATATATAATAATTAAAGCTTATTAAATAGCGCATAGCATCTCTTTGATGCTAGCTCTTTCAATATTAATATTAAAATAAGTTTATTCATACCTCATATTGTTACTCTAGTTGTCCAATGAGTCACATCAGCTTCTCTAAACAGGAATCTCCTTATTAAAATTTATTTTCGATTCTTTAACTAAATGCTCCAGTCTTCTTGAATAAGATTCTAATAAGAATTAGTAATTAAGGATATTAGATAGCCCGTCAGTCAAACTTTCATACTGCTAGCGAGAACCCTTGTACAAATTAGGTTTACCTCTTCCGAACTTTTCCACCCTTCTCCGTGGATTTAGTGCAAGATTTTTTCAATGATATATACACTGCATCAGATTACCTACTAGTTCTCCCTATCGTATTTTCATAATTTGCTATATATAATAAATATATTTCCTTACTGTTTATAGTTATACTTAGGATTTAATTATCTAATTACTTATTATTTATTTCCTAAGTATATCAAACATAATTTCTTATTAATTAGCATCAAGTATACAATAATAATAATCAGAGTATTCAATAGGAAGATGTCATATCAAATAAAAAATAAAATAGAATTTAGATATTTATAGTTATAGAGTAGCAGTAATAGGAATAGGGATACTTATAATGCTTATAACCTAACTTTAACTAATTTAGTAGAGCTACAATTTCTATAGAAGCAACTAGATGATATGAGGTAATCATTGAATGATACAAAGACTAAACTTTTTGAAGCAATAAACTAAATTAAGGAGCAAAATAAGAAAATAGAGATTTAAATGGAAAATAATCTAATTAATATTCTAAGATTTGCTCATTAGAGGATCAAATACTTATTCAAACTGATCTTAATTAAAACCTTATTTATTCTAGATAATCTTAATAATTGTAAAAAACTTAAACATTAGAATTATTAGGCTCTTTTGTTTTGGTAACAAGATTAAAAAAATATTCCTTTAGAATGGTAGGCTTTATAGATATAATTTTATAGGAAGATTCTCACAACTCTTTAATAATAAATACTTCTACTATAAAAAATAATGAAGATCATATAAAGAAAAAGGTCTTACGAGAATATATCTTATTTAGCCTAACTATATTTGCAAGCTTTTCTTCTAATTAAATTATAATCTTACTCCATCTATCATAATAGACATCCTTGATTATTAGAGAAACTGAAAGAATCGTGAATAATGATTTATAGATGATGAGAATTTATATAGCTTTTATTTATTAAATAGTATGAAAGTAAATCACAATAAACCTAACTTTATATGACTCAAGCTACTAAAATAAAAGCTAAATAGTTGTTATGGAAATAGGTACTCTATTAGGAAATATTTTTACTCATATGAAGATCAAAACTTCTTTGTTACTTTTTCTAAATAAATTCGCAGCAAACAATTATTATCCTGCTAGTTCAAGGAGTTATATAGGAGATTAAATTAATTTAGTAAAAAAGCAAACAAAAAATCATAGTTATATAACTAGTTTTAAAGAAGACAAGCAAATAACTTTCTTTACAAAATATTGAGTTTAACATCACATCAATACATGATAAATGGATGAATGTATTATTTCTGATCTAGCTATATCAACTAGCAGTTCAGATGCATAGAATGTAATTGTTGATAATCTATGAGATATATTTACAAAATAGCACTAAGAACTAACTATACTGAAAATAATTTAGATATTTATATAGGAATAAATGATAACCATAACAAACATTGATGAGAAGAAACTAATTCTTTTGGAAGTAACTTGTATGGTTATGGCTTTTAAATAAGTACAGGATAATTGCTTAAAGACAACTATTACATTAACATTGTACCTAAAAGGTAAAATTAGATGAATATATTTAATGTAGACTCTATAGATTACTAGCTAAAATTTAAATTAGGAAATTAAAAGTTAAGAGTATCTTTAGAAATACCTTAATCTCTAACATTTAAATTTACTCTGCTATAGCTTTGAGTAAATAAGGAGTCTAAATAGAGATCTTAAAAGCAGAATTCCGTATTCCTTTGAGGAATAAAAAAGGAAATATAGCTTTAATATATTTAGCTTAAAATCTAAATAAATAATAAAACAATCTAATATAATAATAAAGTTAAAGTCACTATATCCAATAAATTATAATAATTAAGGAGAAAATAATTATATACTTTATATTTAGATCTCTTTTTTAAATATGATAGCTAATATTAGCAGTTTATCTTAATATACTTAGATTAAAGGATAAAGAAGAAACAGAGCAATAAAAAGAAAATTAAAGTTATTTTCTTTAAATAAATAAAAGTTAAATTATTTAACTAATTAATAAACTTTAGTCTCTGTTCCAAGCAAATTGTTTCTAGTAAATAGAAATTTATAAGCATTATTAAATATTTCTTTATAGTGAAATCTTTATAACTATTGTTAAGAAAGGAAATAGCTAAATTAAAAAAAATTATCCTAGTAAATCTATTAAATTAGTGAAGTTCAAAGAGATTTAGTAAATATAAATCTAAAATATTAAATAAATTTAGATACTTAATAACTTTAAAGAGAGGCTTTAATCTTACAATCTTCTATTCTATATTAAGATATATTGCTCTTAGTATTAAGATCTAGAAATTTAATCTGCTTATATATTAATAAAGACAATAAACTAACTGCTTAAAACTAAAAGGTATAGCAATAAATATAATTCTAAATAAAGCTTATAACTAATTATTTAGTAATTAGTTACTAATAATTAGAAGTTTATAATAGACTTAATAATTAAATAGGTTATAAGTAAATATTATACAAGAAACTTATAGAAAACAAGTTATCATATCTATTTAAGCTTATCAGTCAATTTATTCAATCACTCAAATATATCAAATACAATGAAAAATAGCTCTTTGGGTTTGTCTAGTTAGAACCAATAAAAGTAAGAAAATTAGTCTTTTTAGTAAGATAAATAAGTACTTTCTGACTCTAAAAGTTTGACTAATAATTTATAGCAAGAAGTTCATTAAAGAGATATGAAAAGCGAAGAATAATGAGGTTTAAAAGAAAGATAAGGTTGTAGTTAGAACTAATAATAGAGAGATTAGAATAATTATTAGCGTAAAATATGATAAAACGAGTACATTGTTCAGGAAATAGCTTAATATCTAAAATGTAGAGATATATGTAAATTACAAATGGTTAATAAATGACTTAATGATCTTGTCTATCATTTTGGTTTACTAAAGATTAGTCAATATTCTTCACATGAAGTCTACGTAGAACATAAAATGAAGTGAGTTATTAAGTAAATAGAAAAATCAGATGTAAGTAGTTTAGTTATAAATACCTTTAACATGTCAGATTAACTTTGCGAATAAATATAGAAAATATTTGACTAGTGAAATGAAATGAAATAGAAGAACTATAAAAGGAAGATTCTACTTAAGTTAGAATAATTATAGATTACATATAAAATTCAGAATAGAAACCTATTACCAAATTTATCCATCTGCTTAAACTTAAAGAAGTTAGTACTAACTAACATGTGCATCTATGATTAAGATTTATCTTTTATTAAGTCGTTAGAGAAGTTAGTGGAAATAGAAATAGATGATCATTTTCATAACAAAATAACAGGAAGTTTTCTTAGTAATTATTGTAAAGGATTGAAAGTTCTGAAAATAGAAAGTTAATAGATAAATTATGACTTCATAAGGAAATATTTACAAGTTTATGGAAGATACATTGAAGAAATAAATATTAACAGCAACTAATCAATCGCTTAGATTATAGACTTTTGTCCAAACTTAACTAAAGTGGAACTGTTCTTAAATAGTCATCACTAGATACTCAAGAAAGCTTCAAACTTCAATCTAAAACTCTTAACTATTACAAAATCCAACTTTTATTCTTAAGCATTTTCAAATCTCTTATCTCGCTAGTTTGCGGATTTAGAATAGGTGGAAGTAAATGGTTGCTAACATTTTAGTGACTTAAATATGAAGTAACTGATATAAAGTTTACCTAAACTAAAATAATTAACTTTATCTTAGTTACCTTAAATCTAAGATAGCAGCTTTAAGTAATTAGGTGGATAGTTATATGAATAAATACGACTAGTAGATCTTAAATAAATTACAAATCATTCATTAAGTCAAATATTCTAAAACTCTAAAAACCTAAAAACTCTACAACTTATTGATATGGGCTAAATTCACACTATGACACTCAGAACAATCTAAGAAAGCTGTAGTAATCTGGAGCACTTAGATTTATCTTAGTGCAAGTTTTAAGATCAAAACTGAATAAATTAGATTGTTAAACTAAAACAATTGAGAAATCTATAACTTTCTGAATGTGATGTGACTGATGAGGATTTAAAAGAAGTTATTAAGAATTGTGATAATCTACATTTTCTTAATTTGAAGTTTAACGGAAGAATCACATAAGAAGGCTTCATAACTGAAGATTAGAAAGGTTAAGTATATCGAATTTATAGTAAACTCAAAGTGCTGAATATATTCAAGGTGAGCATAAATAGCGAATAAGTCTACCAACTAAAAGAGAAGTTTAAGAGAATAAAAATAATACACAGTAGTTACAAAGAAAATGCCCTTAATTTCAATATAATAGCTAAATGAAAGAAACTAGAATTTTAATAATTTTTATATTTAAAAGAAATTAATTTATAAACTTTATTAATTGAAGTACTTATAAAATAACTATCTAGCTATTAAAGTGTTAATTTAAATAATATCTATATTAAATAGAATAAAGACTAAACAAAAATAATAAACACATAGTTAATTAAATGCTTCTAAAGTTAATTTATTCAAAGCATTAAGCTAATAATAAATAACTTAGATATTGAAAATTATTTATTTTTATCATATTTTTTTTTAATTTAACCAAAAAACCTTAATGAAATAAAGGGATAATAGAATAAAAGGAGTAAGGAGAGAAAAGAGTAAGACTGTACTCGTACAGGATCACTTCTATAGGAGATTCTACTCGTTTGCTCCAACAAACGAGACTCCAACCCAATCTAGGAAGATGATTAACGCATTTTTCCCAGCAGGAGGTTTCGATGACGCTTGGGGAATAAGTGGTTCTGACTAGATTCTTATATTTTTTAAAGCTAACTAAAATGGAAATCGATCAAATTTTTACTTCGATGGAAATACTTTTAAAAATCGATATTTAAAATTGTAAGATAAATGACAATACAGAATATATAGAAAATACAAATTTAGTCTAATAGAATAATTTAATAAGTCTATTTTAAGTTTAAATATTCATTAAGCTAAACTTTATATAAATAAAATGTTATATAAGAAAAAAATTTATAATTTATAATATCATAAAAATAAAAATTTAATTAAATTTAAAAATATTTAAATGGTTCATATATATCTATATTTGTAATACTCTATTTTTAATTTTTTATTCTTAAAATATTATGCTTACTTTAATTTAAATTATTGATATATTATTAAAATAATAATAATAGAAATTAAGAGAAATATATTTTTAAATAAATATCTTAGCTTAATTATTACTATAACGAATTAATTATTTTAAAGTAGATATATATTTTTATAATTATAATACTAGTAAATAACTTAAATAATCTTTACTATTATTATATAATATATTTTCTTAAGTCAAATTATAATTATTTCTTGCATATCTAAAGATGAATTAGATGAATAATTTAAATTAATTCCCATATATATGATAAACACTCTTGATACAATAAAATTAACTGTTATTAAAGTAAATTACTACTATTAATCTCAATATCCTTTACTTGTAAGTTGTTAAGCCTATTAATTTAATAATATATTAATATAATTATTTTACTTAATTAACCTTAATGTAATTAAATTTTAATGTAATTAAACCTTTATGTAATAAAAAGTTATTAATATAAATTGTATATCTCATATAGTCTTCATTCAGAAAAGAATCCTTCACTTCCCTTCCAAGTCTAAATCAACGTAGCTGGTTGCGAGGAAGGCACCAATTACGGCTGCTGAGCTCGTTTCATAAAACAGAAAAAGAACTAAATTTGGTAAAAGAATTAGTTATAAATGTGTTAGGAAGAAAGGCTTCAATTGAATAGATTGATAGCTATTTATCTTAGGAATAAAAGAAATATTTTACTTGCTTAGTGTATCTCTTTAAAATAATGGTAATGATTTATACTTAATATATTTAATTTTGATATGCTTTTAGTAAATATTTGTATTTTAAATTTAGATATATTTTAGATATATTTTAATTTAAATATCTTTAGTACAATATTATTATTTCATAAATATTTAGTAGCATAATAAAAAGCTAGATTAGATAATTTTATTATTATGATATAATTAATAAATTATTAATGCTTAAATAAAATAGACTAATAATAATCTTAATAATGGATTTTTAGTTATTATAATATTATATTTTAGTTTAAATATATCAATTCTATTTATTCTTCTTTACTTTATTATTATAACAATCTAGTCAGAACCACTTATTCCCCAAGCGTCATCGAAACCTCCTGCTGGGAAAAATGCGTTAATCATCTTCCTAGATTGGGTTGGAGTCTCGTTTGTTGGAGCAAACGAGTAGAATCTCCTATAGAAGTGATCCTGTACGAGTACAGTCTTACTCTTTTCTCTCCTTACTCCTTTTATTCTATTATCCCTTTATTTCATTAAGGTTTTTTGGTTAAATTAAAAAAAAATATGATAAAAATAAATAATTTTCAATATCTAAGTTATTTATTATTAGCTTAATGCTTTGAATAAATTAACTTTAGAAGCATTTAATTAACTATGTGTTTATTATTTTTGTTTAGTCTTTATTCTATTTAATATAGATATTATTTAAATTAACACTTTAATAGCTAGATAGTTATTTTATAAGTACTTCAATTAATAAAGTTTATAAATTAATTTCTTTTAAATATAAAAATTATTAAAATTCTAGTTTCTTTCATTTAGCTATTATATTGAAATTAAGGGCATTTTCTTTGTAACTACTGTGTATTATTTTTATTCTCTTAAACTTCTCTTTTAGTTGGTAGACTTATTCGCTATTTATGCTCACCTTGAATATATTCAGCACTTTGAGTTTACTATAAATTCGATATACTTAACCTTTCTAATCTTCAGTTATGAAGCCTTCTTATGTGATTCTTCCGTTAAACTTCAAATTAAGAAAATGTAGATTATCACAATTCTTAATAACTTCTTTTAAATCCTCATCAGTCACATCACATTCAGAAAGTTATAGATTTCTCAATTGTTTTAGTTTAACAATCTAATTTATTCAGTTTTGATCTTAAAACTTGCACTAAGATAAATCTAAGTGCTCCAGATTACTACAGCTTTCTTAGATTGTTCTGAGTGTCATAGTGTGAATTTAGCCCATATCAATAAGTTGTAGAGTTTTTAGGTTTTTAGAGTTTTAGAATATTTGACTTAATGAATGATTTGTAATTTATTTAAGATCTACTAGTCGTATTTATTCATATAACTATCCACCTAATTACTTAAAGCTGCTATCTTAGATTTAAGGTAACTAAGATAAAGTTAATTATTTTAGTTTAGGTAAACTTTATATCAGTTACTTCATATTTAAGTCACTAAAATGTTAGCAACCATTTACTTCCACCTATTCTAAATCCGCAAACTAGCGAGATAAGAGATTTGAAAATGCTTAAGAATAAAAGTTGGATTTTGTAATAGTTAAGAGTTTTAGATTGAAGTTTGAAGCTTTCTTGAGTATCTAGTGATGACTATTTAAGAACAGTTCCACTTTAGTTAAGTTTGGACAAAAGTCTATAATCTAAGCGATTGATTAGTTGCTGTTAATATTTATTTCTTCAATGTATCTTCCATAAACTTGTAAATATTTCCTTATGAAGTCATAATTTATCTATTAACTTTCTATTTTCAGAACTTTCAATCCTTTACAATAATTACTAAGAAAACTTCCTGTTATTTTGTTATGAAAATGATCATCTATTTCTATTTCCACTAACTTCTCTAACGACTTAATAAAAGATAAATCTTAATCATAGATGCACATGTTAGTTAGTACTAACTTCTTTAAGTTTAAGCAGATGGATAAATTTGGTAATAGGTTTCTATTCTGAATTTTATATGTAATCTATAATTATTCTAACTTAAGTAGAATCTTCCTTTTATAGTTCTTCTATTTCATTTCATTTCACTAGTCAAATATTTTCTATATTTATTCGCAAAGTTAATCTGACATGTTAAAGGTATTTATAACTAAACTACTTACATCTGATTTTTCTATTTACTTAATAACTCACTTCATTTTATGTTCTACGTAGACTTCATGTGAAGAATATTGACTAATCTTTAGTAAACCAAAATGATAGACAAGATCATTAAGTCATTTATTAACCATTTGTAATTTACATATATCTCTACATTTTAGATATTAAGCTATTTCCTGAACAATGTACTCGTTTTATCATATTTTACGCTAATAATTATTCAAATCTCTCTATTATTAGTTCTAACTACAACCTTATCTTTCTTTTAAACCTCATTATTCTTCTCTTTTCATATCTCTTTAATGAACTTCTTGCTATAAATTATTAGTCAAACTTTTAGAGTCAGAAAGTACTTATTTATCTTACTAAAAAGACTAATTTTCTTACTTTTATTGGTTCTAACTAGACAAACCCAAAGAGCTATTTTTCATTGTATTTGATATATTTGAGTGATTGAATAAATTGACTGATAAGCTTAAATAGATATGATAACTTGTTTTCTATAAGTTTCTTGTATAATATTTACTTATAACCTATTTAATTATTAAGTCTATTATAAACTTCTAATTATTAGTAACTAATTACTAAATAATTAGTTATAAGCTTTATTTAGAATTATATTTATTGCTATACCTTTTAGTTTTAAGCAGTTAGTTTATTGTCTTTATTAATATATAAGCAGATTAAATTTCTAGATCTTAATACTAAGAGCAATATATCTTAATATAGAATAGAAGATAGTAAGATTAAAGCCTCTCTTTAAAGTTATTAAGTATCTAAATTTATTTAATATTTTAGATTTATATTTACTAAATCTCTTTGAACTTCACTAATTTAATAGATTTACTAGGATAATTTTTTTTAATTTAGCTATTTCCTTTCTTAACAATAGTTATAAAGATTTCACTATAAAGAAATATTTAATAATGCTTATAAATTTCTATTTACTAGAAACAATTTGCTTGGAACAGAGACTAAAGTTTATTAATTAGTTAAATAATTTAACTTTTATTTATTTAAAGAAAATAACTTTAATTTTCTTTTTATTGCTCTGTTTCTTCTTTATCCTTTAATCTAAGTATATTAAGATAAACTGCTAATATTAGCTATCATATTTAAAAAAGAGATCTAAATATAAAGTATATAATTATTTTCTCCTTAATTATTATAATTTATTGGATATAGTGACTTTAACTTTATTATTATATTAGATTGTTTTATTATTTATTTAGATTTTAAGCTAAATATATTAAAGCTATATTTCCTTTTTTATTCCTCAAAGGAATACGGAATTCTGCTTTTAAGATCTCTATTTAGACTCCTTATTTACTTAAAGCTATAGCAGAGTAAATTTAAATGTTAGAGATTAAGGTATTTCTAAGATACTCTTAACTTTTAATTTCCTAATTTAAATTTTAGCTAGTAATCTATAGAGTCTACATTAAATATATTCATCTAATTTTACCTTTTAGGTACAATGTTAATGTAATAGTTGTCTTTAAGCAATTATCCTGTACTTATTTAAAAGCCATAACCATACAAGTTACTTCCAAAAGAATTAGTTTCTTCTCATCAATGTTTGTTATGGTTATCATTTATTCCTATATAAATATCTAAATTATTTTCAGTATAGTTAGTTCTTAGTGCTATTTTGTAAATATATCTCATTTAATTAGATTATCAACAATTACATTCTATGCATCTGAACTGCTAGTTGATATAGTTAAATCAGAAATAATATATTCATCCATTTATCATGTATTGATGTAATGTTAAACTCAATATTTTGTAAAGAAAGTTATTTGCTTGTCTTCTTTAAAACTAGTTATATAACTATGATTTTTTGTTTGCTTTTTTACTAAATTAATTTAATCTCCTATATAACTCCTTGAACTAGCAGGATAATAATTGTTTGCTGCGAATTTATTTAGAAAAAGTAACAAAGAAGTTTTGATCTTCATATGAGTAAAAATATTTCCTAATAGAGTACCTATTTCCATAACAACTATTTAGCTTTTATTTTAGTAGCTTGAGTCATATAAAGTTAAGTTTATTGTGATTTACTTTCATACTATTTAATAAATAAAAGCTATATAAATTCTCATCATCTATAAATCATTATTCACAATTCTTTCAGTTTCTCTAATAATCAAGGATGTCTATTATGATAGATGGAGTAAGATTATAATTTAATTAGAAGAAAAGCTTGCAAATATAGTTAGGCTAAATAAGATATATTCTCCTAAGACCTTTTTCTTTATATGATCTTCATTATTTTTTATAGTAGAAGTATTTATTATTAAAGAGTTGTGAGAATCTTCCTATAAAATTATATCTATAAAGCCTACCATTCTAAAGGAATATATTTTAATCTTGTTACCCAAAACAAAAGAGCCTAATAATTCTAATGTTTAAGTTTTTTACAATTATTAAGATTATCTAGAATAAATAAGGTTTTAACTAAGATCAGTTTGAATAAGTATTTGATCCTCTAATGAGCAACTCTTAGAATATTAATTAGATTATTTTCCATTTAAATCTCTATTTTCTTATTTTGCTCCTTAATTTAGTTTATTGCTTCAAAAAGTTTAGTCTTTGTATCATTCAATGATTACCTCATATCATCTAGTTACTTCTATAGAATTTGCAGCTCTACTAAATTAGTTAAAATTAGATTATAGACATTACAAGTATCCCTATTCATATTGTTGTTACTACTATAACTATAAATATCTAAATTCTATTTTATTTTTTATTTGATATGACATCTTCCTATTGAATACTCTGATTATTATTATTGTATACTTGATGCTAATTAATAAGAAATTATGTTTGATATACTTAGGAAATAAATAATAAGTAATTAGATAATTAAATCCTAAGTATAACTATAAACAGTAAGGAAATATATTTATTATATATTAAATATGGTTATAGGCAACTGTAGGGAGAACTAGTAGGTAATCTGATGCAGTGTATATTACATTGCAAGAAATCTTGCACTAAATCCACGGAGAAGGGTGGAAAAGTTCGGAAGAGGTAAACCTAATTTGTACAAGGGTTCTCGCTAGCAGTATGAAAATTTGACTGACGGGCTATCTAATATCCTTAATTACTAATTCTTATTAGAATCTTATTCAAGAAGACTGGAGCATTTAGTTAAAGAATCGAAAATAAATTTTAATAAGGAGATTCCTGTTTAGAGAAGCTGATGTGACTCATTGGACAACTAGAGTAACAATATGAGGTATGAATAAACTTATTTTAATATTAATATTGAAAGAGCTAGCATCAAAGAGATGCTATGCGCTATTTAATAAGCTTTAATTATTATATATTAGGAATGATTTAATCTTATATGCTTATCTAATACACTCTTTATACTATACATATCTCTATATATTACTTATTTACTTTTAACATTTTATTAAGCTTTTTAAATTATTTTACATGATAAAGAAACAAAATAGTTAGAGATAAATAATTAATGAGGAATGTTTGAAGTATACAGAAGAAATGATAGTTAGTAAATATAAAAAGTGTGGAATATAATAAAGATAGATAGTTAAAGAATACTAACTAGATAACTTTTAGTTATTTAGATAAGAATAGAAATATATAAGCTATATATAGCACTAAAGATATTATCACTTATTATATTTATTAATATTATATAGTTATTATTTATAATAGCATTGTAACTATTAACTATTATTATATTATTATATTATTAAATCTTTAAATAAAAGCTATTCAAACTACTTTATTATATATTTATGATAAATTACATTGGAATAACTAGCATCATAGATAATTTAATTGTTAGTCTAGAATTAGTGTTCTAATTACTTTCTTTATACATTTAAGAAATAAATTCTAAAATAAAAATGTAAATTTAACTTTTATCTATTTATGTATTTGGTTTAACTAAAAGCTTATTAAATTATATAGCTTCTTTACTAATTCTCATTAAAGGACTGTTTCTGTATAATAGACTTTACACTTTCTTTTAATTTGTTTATGCTTGCTATATCTATCTATAATGTCAGTTATATATCTCTACATGAAGTTAGATTTGTTATAGTGTTATTTGCATAAATAGGATTTGTTTAGAAATGATTTGATTTATAATAAAGCTTTAAAAATGAACCTAAACACTTTTCTTTTAATTTGTCCTGAACACTAGATTTAAAGATCTTTGATATGTATCTTCTGCCTTTAGCAAAGTAGTAATACTTAGAATTCTAATTACTTCTTTTGTGAGATTTGCTTAAAGAGTAATTAGCATTCTACACATAAGTATTTAGACTTCGAAAACTCCTTTAGATTGTTTGTTTCTTACATTTAATCTTTTAGATAAGGATTCCTCTAACATATTCAGAACATTGATAGCTTGATATCTACTTATGACTCAAATACTAAAAATGTAGACTCTTATTATAGAAAATAATAATAAACTAACTAGACCCAGTAAGAATGAGTTACAATCTACACCTAGATCCAGTTTTGCACGCAAAGACTGCTGAACCTAAAAAGCCATCTAGTTAGCTTAGCTAATTAATAGAATCCTTAAACTTTCTCTTCATTTAGTGATTTATGAATACTAAGCTAAACTTATAAGTAGATACTAGATAACTTGGCTATTATCTCTTTCCTTCCCCTTAACTCTAATACTTTGCAGCTATTCCTTCTAATCGATAAACAGCCTTAAAACTTAATTATCCCTAATATTCTTATTTGAAAGTCAAACTAATAAAAATACAGCATATAAGCTTAAAATGCTTTATAAAGAGCTGACCAATTACTAGAGCAGCAGAAGTAAAAGTACAAGCTTAATTTAGATTAGATGACTTAATAACTAAGCAAAAGATATGACATTTTATTAAATCAGCGCAATTTTCTTATATTTCAATGCCAGTAATAACTGGCTGTTCTAAAGTAAAAGAACATGTCCCTTTAGGAAGATATTAGAAAGCATAAAATTAGTTCAAGCCATTAAAGACAAATAATTAAGAAACTTAAGGAAGAACTTTTTCCTTTAGAACTTTAAGTAGATAATTTAACCTAAAATAATCATAAGATGCTTTCTAGATCTGCAGCAAAATGAGAAGTTAGTTTAATATGATAAAATTTATATGGCATTCAAATATAAATTAGAGCTGCTTTCTTATTTTTTAAAGGAAATAAAGATTCAAAATGTGAGTTCTGTAAAATCAATTAGAAAATCATGAAACTTAAATGCAATCACCTTTATTGTTTTCCTTGTATAAAAACTGCTCTAGCAGCCTAATAACGAGAACAAGGAGACAATCCAAAATTACAAAGCCTATGATTTTAAGGGTAGGATATAAGTTAGAAATTTAAGTTTAGTTGTCCCACGTGCCATGCTGAAGTTCCATCAGAGAAATCTCAGAAACCTTATAAACCAAAAGACAAAAGCAAAGAAAGCAACGAGTACTGGGAAGATTATTGATGCTAAGTTAATCTAATAAATTTTTAGATTTCTTTGATATGAAAATTGTTTTATAATTGGCTTAATTTTATACTTATAAATTATCATTAACTCAAATAAAAAAACTCACTTTAATGTCTCTACATAGAAGTATTTACCTTTGCTTATACCATATTATTTGTATATTTACTAAATACTAACGAATCTGGAGTCAAGAGTATTATATTAAGAAAGCTATATTTGTAAGTTAAATAATTTTAGAGAAAAGTGTATTCTTTCTTCGTTTACTTTTCAATTTTTAAAATAAAAGAATGAAATCATAAATAAGTATAGTCATTCTGTGCTATCAGAATTTAAATTAATAAAGAGAGCTTAGCAGACAATAGCTACTATTTAAAATTAATTTAAAAGATAAATTGATTAGTATAAAGCATTTATCTTGGCGTTTATAACTAGAACTTCGTTTTTATACTGAGTAAAGCTAATAAATTATCTAAGATAACTTAGCCTAGATATGAGTTGACATCATATTCAGAAATTTTAATCATTTATATTGTTAAATTCTTTGAAGTCTGAAAATATAATTATCGAATTTAAAAAGTTTTAGTTATAAAGTGTAATTTTATTTAATTCCTTTTATTTTATTTTTATTTCTTAGAAATTACTTTATGAATTATCTTTTTTAATATGCTTGATGTAAGTTAGTCTTTAAAATTTTTTCTTTAAAACCTTAATGAAATAAAGGGATAATAGAATAAAAGGAGTAAGGAGAGAAAAGAGTAAGACTGTACTCGTACAGGATCACTTCTATAGGAGATTCTACTCGTTTGCTCCAACAAACGAGACTCCAACCCAATCTAGGAAGATGATTAGCGCACTTTTCTCAGCAGGAGGTTTCGATGACGCTTGGGGAATAAGTGGTTCTGACTAGATTTTTATAATTAAACTAGAATTATTCTCAAATATATAATAAATAAATTCCTTAGCTATTTTGTAATTATCATAGAAGCAGTATCAATCTAATATTTTTTCTCAAAGATACTAAGAAATAAACACAAAGAATAAGCCTTTTCTTTATATAATTAAGCATAGAAACCATGTACAATTTAGCTAATATTAAAATCCAAAATTACATTAAGTATAGCAAATTAGTTATTAAGTAAGTCATCGAAAATCAAATAATTGTCTTATTGTCCATTTATTTTATTTGAGCAATGCTGCAATACATTTAAAACGTATCTGAATAGTTTGCCTCTTTTAGATAGTTCTTTAAATTTGGATGCTTCAATCTAAAATTAAGGAATTTATAAAATTAATACTAAAGCTTATCTGAGGATTCAACTCAGTAACTCAACATAATTAAACAAAAACTTTTATAAAACTAAGAAAGATTTATAGAAGCAATTTCTATAAACATTATTCTAGTTTTACTAAGTTTATTTAAATTGAGATTCATAAGTAAATTATTCAGACTAATTTATGCTGCTAGTTAAATAATAAAAAGCTTAAACAAAAAAATGGATATATCTAAGAAAGCTAAATGGCAGAGTATTAATTATATTTAATCAACTATGATAATATCAGAAAGAACAAACTAGAAAATAAGAAGGA
Source organism: Loxodes magnus (assembly GCA_946699065.1). NCBI lineage: Eukaryota > Ciliophora > Karyorelictea > Loxodida > Loxodidae > Loxodes > Loxodes magnus. The sequence goes on from CAMPDV010000488.1 coordinate 119,560, forward strand.
TTAGAGCATTTTTAACTAAGCTAAAATTAAAAAACAGCAGAGAATTCTAATGAAAGTTAAACTAAAAATTCTAACTTGAAAAAAGAATAAAGAAACAAAAATCTTTCATTTAAATTACATAAGTTGATAGTTAAAAAAAGAAGCGAAAATCAAATAAAATTTTAATGGACTATATCTAAATAAGCAACTAACAGCTAAAAGAATCACCTATGCTTCTCTTATTTCAATTTTCAAAAGTAGATTCTTCATAAAAATTGTAATTTAAAATCAAATAAATAAGAAAAGCTAACTAAGTTAAATTGCTTTAAAACTGACTTAATAAAAGTTAAAGCTTTTAGATTATTTTTTCTTTTTAAACTTGTAAATTCTATCAACTATAGATGTATTGTATAGAGTTAGTCAAATTAAAACAGTAGTATGCTTTATAGCTTTAAAAGCATATAAAAGAATGGTTTATTGAAATTAATACACTTTACTTCAATCATAAAAATGGGGAACAAATTTAAATTATTTTTAGTGTTTTTCCTGTTTATTCTCTCACTAACATTTGCCTTAATTCTTAGATTTTTAGGTTAAAATTAAAAAGTATAGAGTTAGACATTTAAAATATATAAGGTAGACTTAAATTAAATAGAAGATGCCTAAAATATTAAGAATATATAGTACCAAAATTATAAGTAAGAGATAGGATTTATTCCAGTTACTAGAGAATATTAGGTAATTAAGAAAGACACTAATTAAACTAGGAACCAAGTTATCAATAATAATAAAACTGAATAAGGCTTTATCTCATATAAGGAGACTAAAACTTATTTTTCTAGCTCCAAAAAATAACTTAGAGTTGCTTCTAAATTTCCTTCTTTAGATTTTCCAGAGATTACTTTGCTTTTTTGAGTTAAAAGAAAAGAGACGAAAACTAAAATTTAGACATTAGCTAGTAACAATTTATATGGATGTGGGAACTTATTATTTCACTGAGGTTATTCCATCTATTTAAACTAAGACTAATTATTCATGGAACTTGGAAACGATGAGTAATGCTAAACTCTTAACATCACTTCAAACTTTGTACCTTAATAATGAAACCATCTTGCAATCGCTTTTACAGCATTAGGAGGACGCTATGCTAAGAAATAGATTGTTAGATTCTATATTAATGGAAAGCTGGTTTATTAAAAAGGAAATTTAAACAGGCTAATATAAGGAGGTCAAGCTTTAAGGCTAGGAAGTTGAATAGTATCTAAAGAGACTGTTAACAGAAATTTAAAAGAAGTAGTTGGGTATCACTTTACAGGCTGATTTGATAATTTCATTCTCATTGATACAATTCTAAGCGTTTAGTAAATTATTAGACTTGTCGAAAAAAATGTGATCGAAGCTAGGTAAATTTTTTATACTAATTTTGAAGTAGAAAATGTAACTACTTTAGATTTATGACCTTATGGTATTTTTTACTATCATGATAAAAATCTCTAACAGCAATATAAACAAAAAAAAATTGATTTTGGGTACTAAAAAAATCCATGAACTGTCAATTTGACAACCGAAAAGTCATTTTAGCTAGCATAGGATACATATTTTATTGAAAGGGAAAACAACGAAGGCATGGAATACTACAGTTCTTAAAGTAAAGAAACTTAAAATATTACTAATTTCTGAGATCTTGATCCTACTCCTATCTACTAGCAGTATTAAAAAGAATATCTAAAAATTGCTGAGAGACTACCGAAGTTTTTTATTCCAATATGCATGATAACCTATAAAAGAACCTACTTCATTACCTAAGTTCTTGAATCCTTGATAAAAGTGAGAGAAATAAATTAAACTTTGATTGTAATATCACAACAGGGGAACTCAAGCGAGATGACAGAAACTATTAAGAAATATTCCTAAAAATTGAACATCGTGCATTTATATTACCCAGACTATCCAGACCATAAATTTATAAAAACTGCTTGATAGAAAATATTTTACTAGTGACTGCATAGAATAAATAGACACTAAGTATTTCTGCTTAACTTTACAATTGGATATATGAAAGCACCTGTTGCTCTTTATACAGAGGATGACTGAGCTTTTTCTCAAGACGCTTATGAATATATGGATTATACTTATAGGTTTTGATTATAAAATCCTTATCTAGGTAAAACAGTTGCCTTTGCTTCTTTGGGTTCAGAATATTTTAAAAAATGCTAAGGGAAGAATTGAGACTTGAACAGAAGATGAAATTGCTTTAGCTTAGGTTGGCCTGCAGCTGCATATTTGCTTCCTAAATATTCTTTTGACACATTTTTGCTGAACTACTAATGAGAAGATCATTCTCAGTGATTTTTTCAAGTTTTACATTTTACTTACAACAAGCTCATCATAGTCAGCCTTACTTGAAGAGTAGTTCATTTAGCTCTTAACTCTTCCTCAAGACATGAGGTAAATAACCAAATTTACAGTTAAATTTAAACAAAAAAGCGAATTAAAGAAGATGAACAGACAAAGAGACAAAAGAAAATGCTAAACGTTCAGCTCCCTTCCTCTAAATTCTACGATATACAAAATTTCAAAAAGAAGCTAATTTTTAAAGGATTACAAACTCCTTGTATCGCATTCAACTCCATTAACTGTGACAAAATAGTAGACAAAAGTAAAGAAGTTTTCAAATGGATAAAATAGAATTTTCTCCATATAAGTAATGAAGAGTTAAGGAATCAAACCATAAGGATTGAAATCTAATTTTACTATTAATTTGATATATTATAGCTATATTTAATTAAGCACCTTAGCTAGATAACTAACTCTCATATTTCAAATTAACTAACAGTGAAGAGGTATTCATATATCTATTTAAGGATTAAAGAAAGCTAAGGTATTTAAAATACTCTTATGCATATTAAAAAGGCTTTATTTGCTAAAATAAATAGAGAAGTTGGTAATTAAAGTGATAGTCAAGTTATATGAAGAAGTTTAGATATATAAACAAATATTCTAAATAAAGCAATGGCTATTAAATTAATTTCAGTTGATATTATCAATAGCTTATAACATATTTACTTGAATATCCTCTTCATTCTTTGGCGGTTTATAGTAAATAGCAGAAGAAAGTAGAATATTTTCAAATTAGTGTGGTTATAAAATAATTAGTTTCGAGAGTAATTTTGGTAGCTTATTAAGAAAAGGAGCTGTAGAATAGAATTAATTATGTTAGTAACTAGCAAGAAATAAGAGAGCTTGATTTGCAAGAGGAAGCTTTATTGAATGTTTACAAATTCAAATAAAATTTCTAATATATAATGAAGGGTAATTAATAAAGAAGCCAATTAAAGCTATTATTATTATTTAGATATCTACTAATTTTTTACAAGCATTTTACTAGAAATCTAGGATATTTATGAATAACAACCCCTTTATATAATTTGAGTTATTCTAAATTCCTTAAAATTTAAAATTATCTTACAGTCAACAAAATACTATATAGTTAGTAGCTCTTCTAAATTACCTAATAGTGTGACTGTAATACCTAGATACAAACTAAAAGCATAATTATCTTTAATGATTCAAATCTCATTTAATAGAAATGCTTTAATCAGATTCATAAAAATTCTTCAGAGAGCTAAAATAAACTCAGAATGGTTAATCTCAGCCCGCTGAAATGGGATGAAAATAATATAGTAGATTATAGAGGAATTATTTGATACTATAAATCTATAAGGAACTTGCAAGAACATTTATAAAATATCTATAAAGGAATGCTAATATGCACTCTGAGCTATGAAACAAGACTCCATATAATAAATTCCAATATTAACACCAAAAAGTAAAGAAATTAATAGAAAAGTCACATATATTTAAAGCTAAAGGTACTTTAAGTAATTAATATCATTATGCAAGTAAGCAATTTACTAGCATAATAACTGATAAATATTTACATTGTATAGTGTTTAACTTCAGCTCAATTATTTCTTTTTAAGTTACCCTAGGATTAAATGACTTATCTATAAAAAGATGCGAAAGTAGCTATTCTTAATATGCAATATAAGAAGTAAAATACAAGAGAAAATACCAGCTAACTGTAAGATATTTTAAAATTGGGATATAGAACTTCCATTCAAATGGACAAAGTAAAATATAAAAAGGTGTTTAATTATAAATTTATTTATAAGCTTAAGGATAAGCATACAATATATGAGAATCATTTTTAAATGAGAGAGAAATAGCATTAGTATGTGTAACTTTTAAGTTACAGATAATGGAAAAAGGTTTATGAAAAGAAGCAAAAGCTACTGTATAACTTTGCCAACTAAGTAAGTAATAGAAAATTTTAACTTTTGCAGTTTTTTTTTAATTTTTAAGATATTTCTCATATGATAAAGCTAGATAAATAAATAGGTATGATTCAATAAAGCTTTTGTTTAATAAGATAAAAAATCTTAGCTAACTAAGAAATATTTTGCATGATTGATAAAATTTTAGTTAGAACAAAAAAACTTTAAAGGCGTATTAAGAAGGAAAGAGAGAATAGAGTTTGAATTGAAATAATAGTATAATAAATATCTTAAATATATATAATAGGTATTTATAATAATAATGAAATTAAAATGTTCAACAGTGCCAATCTGGACACCGTTTAAAATAAGTTGTTTTATCAGCAACACTTCTCATCATTCTTGACTTTCTAATGAAATTATCTTCACTAAGGTCTTCTCAGTTTCTTTGATTTTTTGTTTTTATTATTTCAAAAGGTACTTCACATCATTTTCTTCTGTAAATATCTCCAAGCTAGTTACAATAGAGCCTCTAGTATTTTTCTTATTCATTACGCCAAAATTTTCTCTTTAAATTCTAAAATTTTTAGCAATTCTTGTACAAATGTCACTTACTCTTACAGTAGTAGCATTTCTTCCTTACTTATCTGATTGGTTTTCGATTTATAACCTCTTTTTATTCTATCTCCATCTAATTTATCTAATTAGTTATGTTTGTGCTAATATTGTTTTGCTTAATAAACTCCAACTCTTGTTTTTATACGATATTTCCAAGCCTTGCTGTTTCTTATCTATGTTCAGTTTAAATGTTCCAATATGCTTGGAGTTCCCTTTCTTAATTAATAATTCTAATCTCTAGGTTATCTTATCTAAGCGATAATAAGTTTCTTAGTTCTTAATTTTCCTACTTAAGCACTTTAATCTCTTCCTAGAGATTGGATATTTCAAATACTAACTGTTAAATATTGATTTAATTATCTTTGATGGAAGTTCTTTTCCTGCTATTATATTAGATTCTTTTCTTTTTATTACTTTAGGAGGTGTTTATTATAGTTATTAGGTTCTTTATTAGTTTTGAAGTGAGGAGAAGAAGACTCTTGATACTTTTTTTATGCCTGCTTTTTCTCTAGAGCTTTTTTCTCTTCTTTGCTCAAGAAAAAGCCGGGAACAAGATTTTAAGACTCCATTTTTATTTATAATAGGTATTTATAATGATTAGTAGTCTAATTATTTAAAATATTAAGAGATTATATTAATAAATCTAATAATTAGTTAAGTTGCTTAGAAGCAAACTTATCTAATAATAAACTTAAGTTATTAAATTTAGTTATTAATTAAACAAAAAGGATTGCAAGTCTCTTATAATGACTAAATTAATAAATAGTAAGCTATTTTATTATTATAGAGAAGGTTATTATAATTAATAGTTTAAAAGTATCTTAGTTTAGAACTTCTAAATATCTTCTTAATATTACTTATAAAGCAAACATTATATAGAGATAATAACAAGCATCTCAGTATATTAGTAAAAATAGTTGTTCAGTAATAGTTTCTTTATAATTATATAAGGAAACATCATAGATTTCTTAAAGAAAAGTAAGAGGATTAATAATAATAAAAGTTAGATTACTAAAGTTGTATTATAACTAATTATTATGTTAAATAGTGCTTTTACTTTATCTTTATTTAAATTTATTATCCTTATTAGCTTCAACTTTTTATTTTCATAAACATTAAATTAGCAAAACTTAATTTCATAGATTTAGAAATGCTAATTAAGACTGAAGCAGATGTTTGTATGTTTATAATAAATACTTGATTATAATTAGATGAGTAAGTAAGCTATGAATATCATATTATAATTTATAAAAGCAATAAATGTAGATAGTTTGTTGTATTAAAGCTTATTAATAGTCTATTTACATTTTATTAATAAAATAAGTTTATCTCTCTATATTATTATTATTTGTCTATAATATCTAAATATACCTTTAATCTAAGAGTCTTATTTAGAACCTTTAATTTATAAAAGCTAAAATAATTAGAAAGTTATTAAATATAAAATATAAAAGTATTAGCTTTGTAAGAGTGTATTAATTAATTTATCTATCAATTAATTTTTAACCTAAATTTACTGTTTAATACAATTGCTATAAATATTATAATGCTTGAATGATTTAAGAATTTAAAGTATGCTAATTAATTATTAGACAGGCTATTATGCATAATAGACTCTTTATATTTATCAATAGTTACAAACTGCTTAATCTTATTCTAATCATTTTGATTTTATTTAACTCTTATAACTTTTAAATTTAATTATAAACAAATAGATTAAAACCTCATAGTAGTCTCTAGTTATGATTATATTAGTAATGCTATATTAGTTTTTAACTATTTCAATTATTTATCATTATAGTCAATGCTTTTATTATTTTAACTTTAGAAGTTTCGTATTTTAGGAAATTTAGTTTATCAAAAATAATTAACTGATGGTTAAGAATTAATTTAATAAAAAGCATATCCTTCTTTATGCTTTACTATTTAAATTAATGAAGAGACTAAAATACCCTTAATATAAGCTTATTTGATTTCTTTGTATATTATTTACATTAATTTCAAAGATTTGCTATTTTATCCTTTTATCATTCGAAATTTTCTTAACTATTATAGATGAGTAGTTTACTCTTAAATAAAAGCTTCATTTAATAAATTATCTCCATCTATTAAACTTCTTAAGCTTTAAATCTTTTAAATTATCAAATTTAAGTTCCAAAAGCTTAATTATTTTCTAAAGCTTAAGAAGCACTAATAATTCAATTTTAAACATGGTATGAATAATCTTTTTCAAAGTGAAGGTTTAAAGACAAAAGATACTAGAAATTTAATTAATTTTTAATTAAATAAAACTATAAACTGGATTATATAGCTTCTTGTCATTAGCTTTTGACGATCTAGTTGCTAATAAATAATTCTACTTCATTAGAAAATTGTTATGCTTTATAATAGTAGCAGACAAATTAATTTAGCCTTCATTTGCAGAAATGATTCGACAAAAGTATATTGCTTTAACACTTAAATTCTCTATAATTCTTTATTAAATGCTATTTATATTAATATTTCTGAAATAAAACTTATTGGCTGTTCATCACTATGTTTCTGATTTTTCTAATTTTATAAATCATTCTATAAGAAATATTTAACTATCTAAGCTTAATAAAGGTTATATTAAAGTAATTAAAAATGCTTCCATTAACGTAAAAATATTCTCTTCATTTAAGAATATTTGATGGGTATTTTCCTTCTTGATCATCCAAAGTTTGATTTTATAAATTAGAATTATTACTAAAATGAGGATTGATTAAGTATATGAAATAAATATAACAGATGTAGTTGCTCTCACAGTCAGTATGTTTTGACTTAAACTCCATGTGATATTAGTAATATTATATTACTATTTTATATCACTATTTATTTTTAACTCCGAATTATCCAACAAATATATATATGCATGATAATTACATATTCCACTTCCAAAAACATCTACCGGTATCTGTATTTATTAGATATTCATAAATATATAGTTATATATCGAATTCTTCACTTTCAACTATATCTTTTATTTTTGACTAATGTTCACTATAGTAATATATAGAAACTCCAGCATTTATATATATTAAATCTTTTTATCAAACTAGTTCTATGAAATATTAGCTTCTATATTTGAAATCGCATGCATTCATACACAAAGAATAGTAAACTTTGTTATCAGCTTATTATTTCTGCCAGATATAATAATTACTTCTTCTTGTATTTATTCTATTTAAGTATAGTAGCTATCATTTATTCTTTATTTAGTAACTGTCTAAGTCCCGTCATAATTAGTTTATGCATCTGAATCAACTCTCAGAGTTTAAATTTATTTATAGTGGCAATTTCTTACCAAGCTAGGGTAAAATTCATATTTAACACTCCATTTCCCTACTTTCCAAAAATACAACTACTATCGAAATTTTTTATTTTCCTCAGCCTTTTCTCAAAAAAAATGTAATAATAGCACTTAAAGAATTTTTTTGCATATTATTACACAAATCTAACCATTTTTTAAATTTATTGCTATACCCTAATAAAAAATTAAATTGCTCAATGCTGAAAAATTCAATAAAGCTAGCTTGAAATAAACGGAAAATTGATAACTGATCAACAAGAACTTAATGTTTAAATCATTGATGAGAAACTCAGGCCATGAGTTATAGAATAGATATAGCATAAACATAAGAAAGCTAAATAAATATTTATTTTAGTTAAGTTAATTATGATTTAACCCAGATATATTTAAAATATTCTATCAAAGTTATTAACTAAGTTCTGCAAAGTGGAATCGATTGTATAAAGAGAGCAAATTTAAAAAGTTAAATTGTAATAATTTAAACTTAGCAAAAATAATTCTTTTATTACACTAAACTACCTAAATCCATAAGAAATTATAATCAAATCTAGAGTATAAAATATTCACAATTATCTTATAGCACCTCACCAGCTTATCAAGCAAAAGAAAAAAATGCTTGTTGTCCATCATACTTTGAAATAAAGTCAAAATTATATAAAAAGAGAGGGCGAAATTACGAATATAAAGCATTAATTATATACGAATTTTTGAAAAAGCAAGAGCCTCATTTTATGCTTTAAAGCTAAATAAACTTATAGTATCAGATATGAAATTGAAAGAAGCATAGTATTAATAAAAATTACTAGATTTTAGCATCTTAATACATAATTAATTAATTTAAATAGTAGCATAATCCCCATCTTAGCTCGTTATTTTTCTAAGCTTTTATTATTTTAAAAGTTTATTAGCTGAAGATTTAAAAATATGAATAATAAGAAATGAAAACTATTAATTATGTATATACTCTATAAGCACTTATTTGCATTAGAGTATACTCAATAAAAAAATAGGAAACTTTATATATGAGTTTGAGAATTTTTTAAGCTGAATCTTTGATTAATTAGATAAACTTTTTTAATAGGTTATTAAATGATCTAATAAAATTTGATTATTCTAGCAATATTTTATTCTTTAAAACTTTTAAAGTAGATATATCAAATAAAACAAAACAAAATCCTAATTTTTTGTTTAAGAAAAAAAGTTTAAACATTATAGAGTTTTTAGACTATACAGTTTAATATTATAAAGCATAAGGCTATGAGATTTAAGGAAGACACTGTCGTTTTTCATATTATAAATGTTTGTGATATATAAATAAAATATTGCTATTGCAATTAATTTATATCAAGCTAAACTTAAATTAAGCAAGCACCTGATTTATAGAGATTTGCTTATATTTCTAATATATCTTTATATGTAAAAGAATACCTTTTTAAGTTTCAAGCCTATATGTTTATTTAGTTAATATAGTAAAAAATATGCCTTTAAGAGATAATCCTAGATTCGTATGAAAAACAGCTAAATGAGAGTAATTACCTTAAAATAGAGGTTTTGAATAAAATTATTAAAACTAAAATACAAAAATTTAATTTTTTTTTTGAAAAGACTTCTTAGTATCAAGCTCTAAATGGTGATTTTTTGATCTTTTCTTTTCTTTTTTTATTTTAATTTCTTAGATATCTTTCCTCTTAAAGCGAAAATACCAAAATCTATTTTATAAATCAAACATCTAAAATTTTTGGTAAATTTCACCAAACTAAATTAGAATATCAACTCAAATATATAGCAAGAGATATTCTAACCCGCCTTTTGCATTTATTCTTCTCTAGCTTTCAATTTATTACATAGTTATAAATTTAATTAACGCTTATAATTTAAAATTATGACTCTAACTATTTCATTTTATCTTCTATGATCTTATAATGCTTATCTAAAATTGCTTAAATATAGTATTATTTAAAAAATAATCATTTAAGAGTATTCAATTTCACTACAAAAATTATTATTATTTTTTTGGATTTTATTCTTAGTATTTTCAAGGTAAATTTCATTAAACTATTTTTTGCTTAATAATAGTTGATTACTAACAAGATAAAGGCAGAATTATAAGCTTATATTTGCTAGTAGATAAAAAGAGAGTATAAAGATATTTTGTAAGTTTATCCTAGTTTATATCATAAATTTACGACAAGCCTAAAAGTTATTTATTTGCTTCATTAGAGTAATTATTAAAATCTTTTTTATTAGATAGCATAGCAAAGCACCAGTTAAAATTACAGCCAAGTTATAAATCTGAATATTCTATAAGTATAATAAAGTATCGTCTAATATTATAATTCTCATAGTTCTCTTATATATGTCAAACTATTATAAATTTATTGTTCTACGTAAATTGAGATTTTCTAAAACAAGTAAGAAGGGAAAGAATAACTATAAAAAGATAACCATGTTCATATTAAACTTTATTAATTTATTCTCAAATCTTAACCTTCTCTTTGTATGGAAAATTAGTTTTAATTTGTTGGCTTAATCATAGGATAAAAAAGTGTAAGTATTAGAATTTTAGCTTTCTCTTTTAGCATTCTCTTATTTTCATGATGCCCTATATTTTAATCTTAATTTGTTAGAATTTCTCATTTAGCTCTTAATAAAAAAAATGGCTTATTTTTCAGATAGATTATATATTTCTAGTTATAAGCAAAGTACCTTTATCTTAAATTCATTATTTATTAAGTAAGCTTATACATTTTAATTATGTTTACTCATATTGTAAGATATGATTCAATTTCTCTTTAAGTTGGGAAGCAAATTTAATGTTAATGATATTTGCATACCAAAGTATTTTATTTTCAGTCCGAATAAATAAGTTATAACAGTACCATGCATTAAGATCTTAATTAGCATCTTTTAGCAGAACTAATGTTTCCTAAAAGAAAAAAGGCATAATGAACACACCTTTAAAAAAGGAAGGAGGCATATAAAGAACTTAATGAAAATCATATAAAATAGTCAGGTTAAATTAATTTATAGCTACTAAAATGAAAGTTTAGTCATTTGTTCAACAGCTTTATCTTACCTTATTAAGAGTAACTTATTTAATCTTCAAGCTTATTGACTATTAATTTAACATTAAAATTAAACCTAAGAACAGCTTATGATATAACATACAAGCTTATAATAGTTATCAAATGTAGATAATTCTAGTTAATGTATATCTACCAATAAAAATTTGAAAAGCAAGATTTAATTAGCAAGTTTGTATACGTATATAGGAATTGTTTATATTATAATAATTTAGATTATAATCAATTTAAACTATTGAAAATATGATTAATAATTTAAGCATTTCAAAATCATTCAAATGAGTGTTTTTGATCATCTTGTGTTTCTATTTTCATACTATGTAACTAAGTTTTTCTTTGTTGCATCAAATTAACAATAGGATTTTATAATTTTTAGATGGATTATTTACCTGAACTATATCATCAGGTCAATTTAGAGTGGAAAGTTTCCAATTAATTAATAAGGTAGTTGTTCATTCTCAGATACTAAAACTCAGTCTCCCTCGGCTAAACCAGTTGGAAATTCTATATCCTCTAATAACTTTCTCAAGCTGAATTAATTTTAACCATTCAAAGCAACTTTTATGTTGTTATATCGTTCTCTTACCATCACTACTTCATTCTCCTAAATAAGCTTTAAAGATAGCATTGTATTTTACATTTTTTAATACCAGTGAACCATATGCTATATAAACAAATAGACTAGCCGTTTTAATTTTACAGTTAAATTTTTAATTTCTTTTTTTTAATTTAAATACTTATCGTTTTAAGATTATAAATAAACCTTGAAAAGTTTCATCTCTCTTTTAATTTTCTTAGTTTGATCTTACATCATAAAGAACAAACTTTTTAAACTTTTTTAATTTTTAGAAAATTTTGTGGTTATTATTAATAAATTTGATTTAAGGTTTCATTAACCAAATTCTTGTAACAATATAACTGATTTTAAATAGTATATTACATAAGATTATCTCCTTAAGGAGTGAATAGAAATAAATTAAATGGTTTATTATTTTTTCAGTTGAATAGTTTTGCATATATACGATATTTTTTCTAATTTTTCCTTTTCCTGTATATCAAGATATGCCCTTCTTTGTAATCCATTCTAGCTATTTCAGAAGATGTATAAATATATTCTTATACTTATAACTTTTTCCTTCTATATATCCATTTCAAAGGATTTTAAATTTCATAAGATATAAATTTTGAGTTTTATGCTTTGAAAATATTGCTAATGCATATGAAATTAAGCTTAGTTATTAACATTATAACTCTTTTACTAGTTTTAGCTTATTTGAGTATAATATTACCACTTATAATTAAGTTTCTTTTAGTTAATAAAAGTGACTCAGATTCAATAGACAATAGATACCTCATTATAGTTTATATCCCTTTTTTTAATTCTCAAGTTTTGCTTCACTACAAAAAATGCGCTAATATACTGATTAACTAAGTTTAATAAAGTTGTCTTTTGATGTAAATTCAACTTTTTAATTTAGTAGCTTATTCCATTTATAATAAAGTGGTTAATAAAGCCTTTAATAATTTTGAGTAACTTAGCAGTCTCATAAAATTCGCTAAGCACACTATAGTAGATATAGAAATTGATGAATGAATATTAAATAAAAGTAGCACTAGTTTGATGATATTAAATAGATTTGGTATATTCTATGCTAATTATCATATTATAATCTTATGCTTGTGATATTAATATATTATTGAATACCTTGCTATTAGTAGTATACTAGTACTTGTTTTATAAGAATATATTAGATTGGATTAAGAAGAATAAATATTCGTGAAACTTAGAGTGAGTGCTCTGAAGATTCACTCAACAAGGAAGCTTTAAATAAGGAATTCATAAGAAATATCTATTTAGAGTTATTTGGTCTTAAGTATATAAAAAGCTAAATTAAAAAAATTCTTATTGTATTAGTTTTTACTTTTACATAAGCTCCTTAAAGCTCTATGTCTAAATTTAAGATATGTCTTTATGTATTTTTGGATTGTTTAGCATGCTTGGAAATTTTTTTAAATCTAGCTTGAAAACTAAATATTTTTCTAATAAAAGATAATTGAAATTTACTTATATAAATTTGTAAAGCTTATATAAGAGATTGTATCTTATATGTTTTCTTTTCAAGATACATGAGAGTAACTTTAATCCTTCATATATTTCAGATTTTATACTCAGAAATTATTCATACTATTACTTTTAAAAAATTCTCCTTTTTAAGATCATTTTATTTCTTTTATCTACCTTAAAAATTAAGTTACTTCAAAACCTTAAAGTATTTTATTTTAAAACCAACAATATAAAAAGGATAAATCCTTGCTTAATCATTTTTATTTCACATTTGTTGAATAAATACCAAACTATTAAAATAATCTAAAGAGTATCTTTTTTATTACTTTAAGTGGAATTAATAATTCTACTTAATTAAATTATCTTCTAAAGTTTAATTTTATAGTAGTTACTAATGCTAAAAGACATTTCTAACTCTTTTTTTTCATTAATCAATTATTAGTCTTAGCTCTTTAGAGCTTTTATATTTCTACCATTTCTGTAATTAAGTTTATTTAAGCAAAACCCTTTAGATTTATTATTTAAGATTTATCTATAAAAACTTGTTAACTATCAATTCTTCTTAGCTCTCAACTTAAGATATTATTAGGTATTAAGCTTAAATTACTTTGCTTAAGTACATTTATTAACTGTATAAGTATTTCATTCCCTTCCTGTCTTTTAGCCTATTTAGGACTTCTGTACTATATTGAATTATACCAAAGGTTTAATAAGAAAGGTATGATATAAACTGAATATGAAGCTAAAAAGCTACTGATTCCGTTCCTTTATTGCTAGTTAATTAGATTTAATACTTCTTTTTGGTTTTTAAGCCAGCTATGTACTATAAATAGTTTAATGCTATACATAGAAAAACAATCATTGATAATTAAGATCCAAATAATTAAAGGATTAAGATAGTTAATAAATAACATGCACTATCTATTCATAGCAAACATAAGTTAAACTATTGAAATTTGAAATTTAGAGATTAGAGGGGGAAAAATTTGATTATACGGCTGAGAGTGATTATAATATCTTAAATATAGTTAGTAAGCAAAGTAAAGAATCATTAAGGAAGAGATTTTATTTATTATGTGAAAAACCAATTTTGAACTTTATTAATAAGTCAACTAATTGGTTCTGTTTAATAAATTTTTCATAAAACAAGCAAGAAATATTTTCGAGTTATTTACCCATTAAAAAATACTCAAGCACATACTTTTAATTATATCTTAAGCTAATTTAAATACTTCGAAACCTTAATTTTACATACTTACTTTTTAATTAATAATTGCTAAGAAACCCATCTTTTCTCATTTTTCTTATTGATGAGATTACTACTCTCTTTCTCAATGACATTACTAGGAATTTAACTTTTCTAATATATGAAATTTTTAACTTAAAATTACTATAATCTTGAAATTTCTTTTCTACCAGTAATAATTTTAAAGATTATAAGCAATCATTTCTTATTGTATCTAATGAGAAAAATAGTCAGCTAACATTTTTTATCAATTGATATCAGGTATATCAGTGTATATGTTCTAGACGCTGCTTACCAGCAGTATTGTAATCTTGAAAATTTTAGCTTTATCTATAAATCTAATTTATTACCAATAACCAACTTAATCTCCTTTGATAAACGAACCCTTTTCATAAAGTTACTTCTCTATTGATTTTTTCATAGTCAGATGATTATCTTCAACTACATTAAATCTAAAAAGGAAAATATTTTTATTAGCAAAATGGCTTTAATAAAGAAAGTTAATTATTTATTCTCTTTCCGTAATAGTAAATAAGCATTTCTTTAGGATTCCAACCTCCTATATTAATAACCAAATCTTTTAAGTATTTAACTCTACAGTTTTCCTTTTTTTATTCGATGTCCAAACCGTATTTTTAATGGTTTGCAAAATAATAAATTAAATGAATACTTTCTATCGGAAAATAGCTTCATACCCCTTACTTACTTTCTATTTAAGTATTCTAAAGTTAATAGATAGAAGTTAATGGATTTTCCTTCTGAAGTGTTGAGTGGTCTCTATAGGTTTATGCTAGGATTTCTTGAAGCCATAATTAAATTACCTATAATAGTTATTTTTATGATTATAATGCAAAATAATAAGGCTATTAACGTTAACCTTATATAGAGAAATCATTAAGTTACTCTATGTGAGATATACTAGAATTTCCAAGTTACTGCTAACTCCTAGCAATAGTTCTGCTTGAATTAGTTATTAGAAGCTTTAGAGATGCCAAGTGGAATGAATAAAGGGGATTTTATTTTAGTATTTGATTATGACCTAAATCGCTATAATTTAGTAGGGAAATTTCCTTTGGAATTGAAAGTGATGATACAGTACTAATAGACTATACATTTAAAGCTTATAAAATATTATTGCTTGTATGATCCTACTATACATGATTTAGCATATAAAAGAAGTGAAGACAAGAGAGACACAGACTGACCAACTATTAACTATATTAATTTAATCTAAAATTAACTTCCCTAAAGCTATTTTTGTAATACATACTCAGCTTCTAGCTAAGTAGGAATCTAAGGGTATTTTCAAAATACACTACACATCTTATTATATATTTTTCCTTACCTACACAAAAAGCTATAAGAGATATATTTTATCCATAAGAAATTGGAGATACTGCATTGAAAATTTAAGCATCAAATATCTAAAGAAATTATTTAAAGCATATCAAGCATAACTAAAGAAAGGCTTTAGTAGATAAAAGGAAAAGCATGAAGTTAGCTAAAATAAAACTTAAAGAATATAATAAAAATCTCACTTATCATATTTAAATAGTTTTGCTACCTAAGAAAATATTGATAAGTTCTAATGAGATCAGTTTATCATTATAAGACGTAAGAATGTAAATCTTATTCTTAGAAGTATAATAAATTCTCCTTATTATATTAATAAATTAAAAGCTAAGAGAAAGTTAGTTTTTAAAAGTAGTTATAGGTAATTCAGGAATGGAATAGAAAAGAGTATTAAGAGAGGATATAATAAGAAGATATAAGAGTATTAAAGAAGCTTACTAAGTCAAGTTTATAAATATCAAATCAATGAATTAGAATATAGAAGCAGGATATATAAGAAAGGATTAGAGAATACTAAATAAACGATTTTTAAATAAAGGAGTTTCATATAAATGATAAGACATAAGCTATTTGTAAATATTATCTTTGTCTTTACTCAAAAATATCCAATCAGTTAGATAGAAAGCGTTAGTATAAAAGATTGTTTAATGAAAAAGAATATAAAAATTATAAAAAATTGCCTAGAAACTTATTTTTCAATATTCTACTTCAAGTTGATCGAACTAGAAAACTAGAAAATTACTCTAATTAGGATTCTAGAGAAGGATTTCTTGACTTTAGTAGAAATTTAAATTTTTTGCTTACTGAAAGAATAGTCAACTGAATAAAGCTTGCTCTGATAGCTTGGTGGCTTGTAAAAATGATAGAGAAAGTAAAAAAATGAGTAATCGTTATTAGTAAATCCTTTGCAATATTTGATTACTCCGCAAATTAGTAAATTTAGATTTGGAAACATTCAAATTATATAAATGAAACTTTCGAAATGATATAATGCGCTTAATAAAAGCATGAAGAAAGCTAAGTAAAACTGATATAAGATTAATGAGAAGCAAATGGTAATAGCAAGTACATCAGTTCAAATCAAAAGACATGCTTCTAAATATTACAATTCAAATAATAGAAAGTGGCAGAAAAGAAGGAAACTCATGAAGAATTTGTATGAGCAAGGTTAAGAAGCAAAATAAGTTATAAATATAAAGAAAATTGAGCTTAAGGTAATTAGTTATCCTAAGCAAAATAAATTTTTTTAACAAAGGGATATGATAAATAATAAACATCAGAAACAAACAAGAGCTCATAATTTCAAAACTACTAGGATTTACCATTTTAAGAGATATTAGAAGATTAATAGCTTATCATATTAAACAACTATGAGAAAGAAGATGAATAAGAGCGTTTATCATTAGCATTATATTAAAGCATAGAGACTAATTAAATATAATAAAGACTAAAAGATGAAGTAATTAATAATAATATATTAAGTGTGAAAGTTAATAAATATAGGTCATTATTAACTAGCAGGGAAGCTATAATAATATAAATAGCTAAGCTAAATATTGCTGTAAAATAGTTTTCATTATGACTATTAATCTTGAATAATCTTCAAATAATCAAATAATTTAATCATTATCTATTATAAGCAAGATTAATAGCACTCTAATTGATGTTACCAATCAAATAGAAGATACTTAATAAGCATGTTAATATAAGATATCAGCTATCTAGTTAAATCTATTCTTATAATATGAAAACGATAGCTAATTAAGATCTAATCTCATCTCTTTATAAAAAGCTCCTTTAAGTTAGAATTTCTGCTTTATTTTAAACTTGGCTAGTTAAATGCTAAATCTGGAATGACGCTAAGGAGCTAGTATCGTTACTTTTTTATTTTGCCTTAGAACTTTTTGGATGTTTTAGTAAGAAATTAATTTAAGAATAGAGCTACTAAAAGGCTAATCTTTTTAGAGATCAAAGCAATTTAAGGAAAATTGAATTGAAAAAGTAACTAAAGTGTGTTTTATTATAGTCGAGCTGTATGAGGTTTATGACTTAATATTGGTAAAGAAAAGCATAAGGGCTTTCACCTGATGATATGAAACCTTAAAAGTATAATCATTATAATAGACAATTAATCAAATGATTTAAACTATAAATTAAGGATCGATTTTAAATCCTATTCTATCTAAATCTCCATTACAAGCATTATAATAAGGTTGAGTCAAGATATAATAACAAAGGATATAAAATAGCATCTTATTATGCTGTCTACAATAGATGTAGCTTAAATGTAGCTAAAATAATAATAAAAGTAATCAGATTTAATAAAATAGATAATGAGAATTTTATAAGGGTATTAAGTTAAAATTTTCACTATTAAAAGCCAAAAGCATAAGTTACATTTAACACTAATATAGATTTAAACTGATAGAGAGACAAACTTAATTTATGGCTTTAGAAGATAATTTTATATAAATATATTAGAGATTTTTTAAATTTGAGATGTGGTAGGAAGTTGCAGAAAGAGGTAAAAAGCTAAATTTATAAGGATTAATAATTTAAAAACCAAACTCTAGCTTAAAAAATTGTATTTTATAAAGTTTATTACACGCCACTAAAATAAATGCCAACACTTTTTTCAGTTGGATCAGATTATAAAAAATATATTAATCCCATTTTCAATTTATTCCATTAACATGCTTCCATAAAATTAATAAAGCAAAAGAAAGAAAAGCTAAAGATAGAGGATAAGTAGTTATGCTATCTAGGAAAAATACAATCTTAGCTATTCTTGTCTAAGTAAAATTATTTGAGATATGTAAAGCAATAGATTTTTGTGACTCTTAGCTTGTAAAATAATCTTTACGTAGCATACTTATAAAAAGCTTCAGAGATAAATAATAATTTTTTGGATTGGGTATATAAGAGTTATAATATAGGCTAATCACTTAAATAATAATAAGCTAGCTTAAACTTAAATTTAGGTAAGAAAGTTTCATTAATACAATAACCAAAGTTTATCAAAGGTAATATAGACTGAGTTTACTAATAGCGGTACTTATTGCTTTCTATGCTTTTGATTATTTTATTAACTTTTTGATTATCTTAGCTATCCTTTTTAATAATAAAGCCTTTGTTAAGTTATATTCTCAAAAAGCTTAAAGTTTAAACGTGCTAACTTTCTGACTAACTAAGTAAAATTTTAAATCATGCCTCTTAATGTAAATATCAAGTTTATTCCTTTTTAAAGCTATATGCTTGATAATAATCATCATACTACAGATTGGAAAGGCAAGTATTTTTAATAAGTTTTATTTAAGAAAGGCAATTAAGAAATTGCAACTCAGTCTTAATTCAAAACGTTAGCTAAGACGAGGAGAGTATGCGTTCTATAGATTTTTAAGTATTAAACCTATAAGAAAACTTTTCGATGTATTTTCATACTCAATCTAAAATAATACAAACTGAGTCATTAAGCTCTAGTAGTATTTCAATAAACCTAGAAATAAAGAATCAAGGTAAGATACAAATATCTCAATTTATGGATTTATAAGCTAAAATTGCTATACTAGAAATCTTTGATTTATTAAGATTAGTAAAGTAATTAGGTAAATTAAATCTTTAGAAGCATAAACCTTGTGTTTATAGTTTCTTGGTTTAGACATGAAAATAGAAGAAAATAAAAAGCTTTAGATTAAAAAATCTTAATAGGATGTTGATTAATGGAATAACTAAAGGGTTTATATATGAGTCATCAACTATGATACACTGAATTTAACTGTATATATAAAATCTGATTTATCTTAATCAGATTTTCACTAAAATAACCAAGAGATTAAATATTAGAGTAGTGCTCACTTAAAAATTGATGAATCTTCAAAATGAATTTTTTAATTTTTCCCTAAGCTCATAATTTAATTTTTATATAAGACGCTTATAAAACCCAGTTAAAAACCTTAAAGATTTATAGAGTAGAAAGAAAAAAAGGAGTAAAGTAAAAAAAGAGTCCCATCTAAGAAGACGATTAACGCACTTTTCCCAGTAGGAAGTTTTGATGGCGCTTCAGTAAGAAGTGGTTCTGAGTAGTTCCTCAAAATATCAAAATAATATTACAAACCAATTGAAAAATCTATTTTTCATAGAATTTCCAAAAGTATATTGAAATCAAATTTACAAGCTCTAAAAAATCTTTCATGCTAAACATTTTAATTGAGTCTAGAAAGGGAATTCTCTTATAACCAGTTCCACTTTAAAAGCCTAAGGTAATTTCTATAGTTTAACGATCTATTTATTTACCTTCTTTAGCTCCTGCTTTGCTTCTTCTTTTATGCTTGCTCATCACATCCTATAATCATCATTTTAGATAGTTTAATTTTATTCAGTACAAGGAAATTAAATTTGCATCTTCCTAAGGATTTTCTATTATATTAGAATTTAGATAGATCACATGCATGAAAGGTTAGTTCAGAAAAAAATGGGATTAATAGAAAGATGAATAAGCGAGATTTGATGGAACTTTTTAATTGAATAAAAAGTGTAATCTAAGCAAGCTTAATGTTACTTTACTTTTAAAGAGGCTAAGATAAGAGCTTAGAGCATTAGTCTTGCCTATAATATTTATTGTCATTTTTAAAAGACGCTAGCAAAGATTAAGAACTAGATATTAGCGATATTAGTTATCAAGCTTAGCTTGAATTAGACTTGCTAAATAGAAAAAGACAAGCAGCATTAAAGATCTTTCCAAGGTATAAGAACGTCAGGTAAGAAAACAAACCATTAATGTCTTGGAAAAAAAGGTTACTACAAAGACTTGAAAGTAAGTCGCAATAGATATAAAATATATATAAAGCAAGTCTGATTTAACTTTTAATAATCTAAGTTAAGAAATAATAAATTAGCCTTAGCTGATATAATAAGCAGGCTAATAATTCATCTTAATATATTTCTTAAATATATTATTAATCCTCAGGCTATTCTGCTAAATATCTAATTGCAAAACTAATGCTTCTTCAAGCTATATCCAGAATGAGAGGTAGAAAGCCTAATTTCTGTATATTTGATGCTTCCTTTTTTCTGATAAAGCTTGGTTCTTTTTAGTTAAGATATACAGGATGACTTTTAAAGGCTTCTATTCTATTTTTTAAATATAAGATTAGCTTTCAAGCGATTATCTTAAGTATAATTTAGCTTTTTAATATGATAGAGCTTATAGGAGATTTGGAAATAGATTAAGGAAAATGAAGTTATATGGATTGTTATAAGAGAAAGGATTTTTGACTGCCTTTATTTGAAATTTACCTGGAATTAAATTTCTTGTTGTGTTTAGATAAGATTATACAGTAATTTGTGGCCTTATATCTAAAGGGAAAAAGTAAAGGAAGTATTAAGAAGAATCAAGTACTTTTTATCCTTTGAAAGTGAAAAATGAATTTATCAAGGTGTCCTTTAAAAGAAAAATTTCAAGAAAGAAATTTTTTGTCTTAGCTGCAAGACTTAGGGTAGAGATAGGATTTTTAGTGATAAGAATTTAAATCTTTGGAACATAAAACTAAGAAGAGTATTTCTTGCTATTATTCTTTAAACAAGATTATTTGAAAGCACATCTATAAAACTTTCTATTCTTATAAGTTAAAAAAACTGATAGAGCTTAAATTCCTTACTCATTTTCAAAAAATTAGTTTCAAAAGATTAAAAATGCTAAGAGGCACTTTCTAATGAAATTTTGCTAGCAGTTACAGAAGTAAGGAAGTCTGTCTGATTTCCAACATGCAAGTTATATGCATTTATTAGTTTTGACAATTTAGTGACAAGAATTAAAAATAAGCTCCTTAGCATCAAATAGTTTGAAAGCACGAAGATAAATATTACATAGAGCTGTAAACTTTTAAGCGAAAATGATAAAATTTTTTAAATAAAGGAACATTCTGCAATTTTAGCAAAGTCATAAAGACTTGCTTTACCTTATAGCTTAAGTTATTAACTTAAATATATTAAATATAGTTCAGATTAAGTATTTATATCTCCTCTTGAACTCATTTCCCTCTTCTTACTTGTTTGCTTCCTCTTCTTCAATATTTAGTTAAACTTAGCTCATTTAAATTCAATCTGAACATTTGTCATTATTTTGGCTTTCATTTGATAATTGGCAAATTCCATCAAAGCTATACTGTTAATTTGAGATTTCTTCGCTTTCTTCAGGTATTTTTTCCATTTAATTTTTTACTCCTTAGCTTTAATTTAAGAAAGATATGTCTTCAACTTTCATCTGATTTAATTACTTTGTACTTTTCTTTTTTATCTTTCAAGGCATGCTTTTATCTCATTTTTATTGCTTCTTCTACCTTCCGTTTTATCTTTTTTTCATTTAGAGTGATAAATCAAAACTTTCGACTTGTCTTTCAGCTAAGATCTCTCAGTTATCTAGCAAATATGCTGGGGATTCAATACTTGAAAGATTACTTTCCTCTTCTTCAATAGAAAACAAGTCATTTTCTTCAATATAGGGATACTTTTTCCTTAACTCTTTAACCCTGTTTCTTCAATATTGCTATTATGTATACTCCAGACTTTTAACATTCTACACATATAGATCTATTAAGCTTCTATCCTTCAGAAGGTAAAATTCTATTTTCTTCAGCAGCTTCATTATATCAGGTTTCACATTCAAATCTATGAGCTCTTAGTTATAAACGTTAAACTGGTCTAGATCGTATAAGTCATCTTGAATGCTCTAGAACCCATTTCTCTATCCAAGCATTTGCTTAATTCTACCACAGAAATAGCTTTTGACTTTATATCAGCAATTCGTTTAGTTAATCTACTTGGTAAGCTCATCTTCTTAGTTGTTTTCACTAACTTCTTATTACTCTTCCCATTTCATTACTATATCAAGTAGTCCAATATTCTACCTAAAGCAGATCAGAAATTAATACAGCTTGGTCGATTTTTTCTGTATTATATAACCAATTTAAATTATAAGCTCCTTAACGCACTTTGCAATAAACTGAGCATTTGCTATGATAAGCAGTATAAAAAGGACCAATTCAACAGCTCTAAAATTTTCTTAAGATACGAAATAGACACCAATTCATAGCGTGAAAGCTCCAATGAATAGATAGTTTATCTCTAAGTTATTTAGGATGTCATTTATAAAGGGCTTGCATTTTATCTGAAGTCCAATGAATAGAGTTAAAGCTAAGCTTAAGCATCAGAATTGAAAGATTATAGTGGTGTTTTGCAGGAAGATGAAGATGGAAGATAAAGCGAACTTCTCATATATCTTAATGAACTCTCAGAAGTAAAACTCATCTTTATAGCCATTTGTAAGGAAACCAAATTTAGATCTTATTTTATAGGAGTTTATTTCTTTTTTGTGCTTATAAAGATATAAAATAGTGAAGAAGGGAATTCATATTCCATATACAATTAAGCTAGGAAGGGTAACAGTTAGAGCGAATCTAAGATGATATTCATTTCAGCAAGTTATATCAGGGTAAGCATTTAAAACATATTTCTATTGAGAAATTTTGTAGCAACTCAGAGTACCAAAAAGTGTCTTTATTATATTCGTGTTTAGATAGAAAAACGAGACACTCATCACTGTTATAAAAATAGATCTGTTGAATTTTATTTTATTAAAATAAGACCATATCATCAAAGAAAAAAGAGTGATTAGCAAAATGAAGACCGGTAATACAATAATGCTCCCTACTTTGTAATAATATCTTTCTTCTCCTTTTAAGTTCATGCAGTCGAACCTAAAGATATTCAAGGTCTAAGTCGTATTATTATAGCCTTCGCTAAATTTAAACAAGCTTTCGAAAATCTCTGGCCAGTTAAAGTCAAAGTTTTAAATCAGAGATGAAAATTGCATATAGTTCGTAAAAATTCTTCAGTAAACGCTGAAGTAAAAATTTTGCTAATTAGCTGATTGCAAAGTTTTCTTTACCTAGAAAATGATGTAGCCAACAAATATGAAAATGCTAAATATGGCTTACGTTGTTTAATTTGTTTACTGGGAACATTTAAAGCATTTGTTATCTTCGTTTTTGCTCCAATCCTATTGACAGACATTACAAAGTACTCCCTTGTATCCTTCCATACATTACCCTTATCAAGAATTATTTTAATCGTTCTATATATCAAACTTTTAAGTAGAATTGATGGCATTTAGATATTCGTCAATTACTGTTTTCTTCAAAAAACTACCAAGACATGCTTATTGATTTGGACACCTATGAATGATGGTAGCATTTATATTTTCTCTCCAGAACCCTTTTTTGGGAGTTATTAAGTCTCCACCATAACATATTGCTCCTTCCATGCATTCCCTACATATTGTGTCTTATTCATTTAGAGAATACGAGCCATAACGGCAATTTTAGCATTCGTTTTATTTTATTAATAATTAGCCTCTGAAGCACTTCTAAGTCATAATAGAATACTAAGTGCTATTTTTGATGTTATCAACATACACAAAGCTATCATCAATAGCATTCGTTTCTATTGTTAGATTTACTACCATTTCAGGTGTTCCCTTTATGGTTACATCCTTGACATTAATAATTCCTTACTCGGCTTATATTCTTGTCTTTCCTGATAGCTCTGCATATTGCTAGGTATCTTTTATAAGAATTATGGCTAAGGAAGAGTTATCGACTTTAACTATCTAGCCAAAAAAATCTACTATGCAAATTTTATTTTCGGGAATAGAAAATCCAGGAAAGACTGTTCTCTAAAGTCTTCTAACTGTCATATTTTATTAGCAGTGAGCTAATACATCAGCTGTAAACGTTCTTTTAAACTAGTATGGAAAAGCTGAAAGACTAGGTCCATAATAAGCATAGTTGTCTTTAAACAAAGGACAAATTTTCGAAGTATTAACTTCAGGAATTATTGTAGGAAGAGTACCATAAAAAGAAATAGCTCCTCCTTCACTAAATTTGCTATATATGGCGTTACTTATAAAGTAGTTGTAATCTAAGGTGTAATTACAGAGAAACTGCTTATCGCACATTAGTCGTAAAGCACCTCCCTTTGAAATAAAAGATTCACTTCCTTTGATTTTATTATTCTTGAACTTATTTTTCCTGAAAGTAGTGTTTGAGTTTAAGCAGAATCCTACACCTCCATGCTCAAAAGAAACATTATCCTCAAAAATGTTACTTTAGATTTCGTTAAAGGTTTCTTACTCCTTATCATTCAGTATAGTAAAGCAAGAACCAGATTTAGCTTGCTGATTTTAAAAGTCACAGTTATATACATTAACTACCGAGTTTTCAGCATAAATTGCGGATCCGTATGTGTCATTAGAAATGCCGTTAGAAAAGCTAGACATATGCAAGTAGAGTATACTTTCTTTTATGGCGAGAGCTGTGCTTGTATAATTGCTCATCGTACTAAGCTACATTACCAACTAAGAATTTAGCATATAGATTATCGATCCTTAATTTTCAGACCAACATTACTGGAATGACGTATTGTTTATTGTGATATTTGATTACCATGCATATATAACGCCTCCTAAAACACCAGATACGTTTTTAAAATCAACTGAATCTAATATCAGTTAAGTTTTGAACACATTTAATGCTCCACCATAGTTCCCTTAACTATTGTAGAACTAAGAATTCTTTATATGTACTTCTGAGTCCAGACTACTTGAAATAAAAACTCCTTATATAGCTTCCTAGTTTTTAAACAAAGAGTCTTCAATATAAATTGAAGAGTTCTAAAGTCCAATTCCAGAAGTGATTACAGACTAGTAGTTTTCGTAAATTGCAACCCTTCTTAGATCTAAATAACTTAGAGTGAGTTGAATAATTGAAGCTGTCCCTCTATTATGGAAGATAAGCGAGTTCTTTATAGTACTGTTACTTCCAATTGAATTTAGCTAAATTATGATGCCTATATTATGGGCATTGTTGTCGTGTATCTGCGTGTTTAAAAATGAGAAATAGGAACTTTAGGAATAAAGGACTGCTCCCTCGTCTGCTTAGCAGTTTGTAAAGTTTGAATTTTCTACATTCAAAGTACTGTTTAGCTCTTGATATATAACTCCTCCCTTATCACTGCCTCAGTTTGAAAAGCATTCTACTGAAAACAAGCTTAAAGTTGAGTTCTAAAGATGGAATACTGCACCTTCCTCTGCTCAGTTTTTGGCTAAGTAAGATTTAATAATAATGATGGTAGAATTGAACGACTTCATAACGCCTCCTATGATTCCTTTATTATTAGTACAGTTAATCGACTAAATTGCTATTTTCTTTACCTACGACATTGAGAAAACAGCTCCGTTAATAGCAGAGTTATTAAAGAATTAGCAGTTACTAATAGTTATTAAGTAATCTAAACTTGCTTCTATAACTCCTCCTAAACTAAAGGCTTGGTTGTTTATAAAGGAACACCCTTAAATTGAAAAATTCGAAAGCTAAGAAGTGATAGAAGCACCTTTAAGTCCCTTATTCCCTGTAAAGTTAGAATTCCAGATGCTTCCAGTTACGTTTTTGAAAAGGATGATAAAACCACGCTAAGCATCATTCTTGTAGAAAGAGCAGTCGAAAGAAGTGAAAACTGAGTTAGTTATTTCTATTAGCGATCCTCCGTTGATTTGGTTATTAGTAATTTAGGTATCAGAGATGTTCAGTATCACATTTCTACACCAGATTACACCATATTCTACGAAATTATTCTTAAAGAAACTTTTGGCTATTTATATGTAGGAAGCCTAGAAGGCATACAAAGCTGAATTTATATGGTTATTTTCGAAGTAGCATCCTTCAAGAGAGAAACTTACCGAGAATTAAATGTCAAAGAGATTTCCTATTGGAGACATGTTATTTTTTGACTTCATATTCCTTATACTCGAATTCGAGTCTTACATTAGCATTATTGATCCAGCTCAAACTTCATTAGAATACAGATTGACCTCATTTATAGTTATGGCTGATTGCACTGTGTATAAAACGGCTCCATTTTTTGCCTTGCTATTAAGAAACTCGCTTTATGATATTACAAATTATGAAAGTTAGGATAAAATATTCCCTCCAAAGTTTTCAGCTGAGTTGTTGAAAAACCTGCTATCTAGGATAGTCACTTTTGCCTTAATCATATGCAGACAACCTCCATTCTTAGCTCTATTATCTTAAGCCATAAAGTTCGTTAACATCAAGTTACCTTATTCTAAATACAGCAGTCCTCCTTCTTGATTTGCTGAGTTGTTTTGACATAAAATGTTTCTTATTGTAATGTCAGAGATAAAGCCATATAAAAATGCAGCTTTGATAGCGTTATTACCAAAAATCTATGCATCTTAAATGAGAATATTAGACTACTAAAGATACAAGATTCCACAGTTATTAGCTATATTCTCCTTAATCATAAGCTTTTACAGAATTAGCTTTTACACATTCAAGCAGTAAAAAACGCTTCCTTGATAAGCTTCATTTTTAGTAAAAGTGATGTTATTGAAAGAAATTTAGTTTACTACTTCTTTCTGATCAAAATAAAAAACCCCTCCTCCAATAAACGCGCTGTTATTATCGAATACTCCGTTTTACAATTGAATAATATTTGACGAGACTGATTTAAGAAACCCTCCGTTTCCATTAAAGACATAATTCCCCGTTGCTTCTATATTGGTTATTTAAGTAATGAAAGAATCTTCAATTTAAACGCCCCCTCCTCCTTACGCAGCCCAATTTTCTTTAAAGAGGCAATCGATGATTTTTAGAACATTCGACTTCCACATATATAAAGCACCTGATTATTACGCTTAATTTTAAATAAACTAGTTCTTTAAAATGTTTTCAATACTGGAGTTGTAGATACTAATAGCTCCACCTTCACTTGAAGCGACGTTCTTTATAAATATGTTATTTTCGATAGTGTGAATGCCTATGCAGTTTTTAAAATTGATAGCTCCTCCTTATTACTAAGCAAAATTTTACTCGAAGGTTGAGTTTATTAAATATTACAAAGAAGAGGATTCAAAAGTTAGAAACCCACCATTTTCTAAACTCACTTTGTTCCCAACAGCTTTTATGTTCTTGATGACCAAAATTTTAGATTTTGACACTGTTACACTCCCTCCAAACTACGTTGCGTAATTCTTGTAAAACGAGCAATTATCTATTGTATCAACTCTTGAAATGTAGATTCTTAAAGCTCCAGATCATTTAGCTCCGTTAGCAGTAAAGGTATTACCAACGATCTGATTTACGTTTGATTCATAAAAGAATATCCCTCCTACCCATTGTTAGGAAGTATTGTTATAAAAGTAATTTCCTTCTATCTTGTCTAAGATATTACTAAAAAGGAAGAAGATAGCGCCTCCCCAACTTTCAACATGATTTTTATAAAACGTACAATTTTATAAAGTGACGAGACTAGAGGAGTCAAAATTTAAAAACCCTCCATTCCATTGCTCTACTGAGTTTTCCTCCACGATTAAATTTCTCATAGCTGTCATATTTGAGTCTAAGACAGCGAGTGCGCCTGCATACCAATAGGCTCAATTTCTGTAAAAGTCACTACTTTCAATTACTCCCATAAAAGAGTTTTCTAATCACATAACTCCACCATAACTGGCTTCATTATACGAAAAATAATTTTGGACAAGCTAAATTACAGTTGAGTTATATATTCAGAAGCAACCTCCGTAATTTTCAACGTAGTTGCTTTAAAAGATATTACCCTCAATAGAATTAATATAGCTAGACGTTATATAAATAACCCCTCCTCAGTTTAATGCATTGTTCGAGTAAAAATTGCTGTTTTCTACGAAGTCCAATTAAGAGTTGTTAAGATAAAGGAATCCTCCGCCTTATTTATTAGCTCGATTTCCATCAGCGTTAATTCCTTTAATTATGGATATAAAAGAGTTTTATGCAAATAAACTTCCTCCTGCTTCTTAGGCTACATTTTAAATAAATTCGCAGTCTTCTATTATGTTAAATATACTCTCAAAAGAGTAGAGCGCTCCTCCAGAATTCTAGGCTGAATTTTCTCTAAAAGTAGTATTAATAATCAATTCTATTGTTGAATCGCTAGATCAAAAGCTCCCTCCTTATTTCTCTGCTTAGTTCTTATAAAAATAGCAAGAGTCCATTGCTTTACATTTAGATCCTTAAAGAGCAATTGAGCCACCTTACTTAGCATAGTTATAGTTAAACTAACACCTGATTAGTTTTAACGTTGAGTTAGAGGAAAATAAAGCTCCAGATTATGTTGATGCTTTGTTAAACTCAAGCAAAGTTTCTTCTATCCTTGCATCAGAGTTATTAATATACAATGCAGCTCCTTGCAATGCATTGTTATACTTAAACTAAGCATTTTAAACAGTTAAATTTGACTTCTCACTAAAAATGCATCCTTTAGTTATAAAATTTTCTTAGAAAACTGAGCCATTTAATTAAAAGTCGTTGCTCTAATCTAAAAAAACAGTTTCCATGTTATGACTAAACAACCCTCTAGTTATTTTAACCTTAGACTTGCTCACTTTGAAAATTGATCCTCCAGAAAATGGCTTAATATCCCTCACTTATATATCTTCTAGCTCTAAATAGCAGCTTTCCATTTAAAAGTATGTTTAGAATTCCAAAGATAAGTTCTTCACTGTTGTTTTGACTAACTATATCTCAGATAGGTTAGCTTTTATGATCATTAAGCCTTTAAATTACAAGCATCCTTTTTATATTTAATTACACTGCTAACCATTGTATAGCTATTCGCCTGATACTGTTAGGTTCTTTAATGATAGCTTATCTCTCAGAAGATTGATCTAAACTTAAGGGTTCTTTAAGAAGAGCGTAGCTTCACTTTTAAGATTCTTGCACATGACTGACTAAAGTTCTTAGTCCTTGCATTAGTATTTAGAGATTGTTACATTCTTATAGTTTGTCCTCACTCCACCTCCTCTATATATCTCACAACTATTCTAGCAACCTGAGCAGGATAAGCAATCCAACTTATGCTCATGCTGTGAAACGTAAATAAAATGCTAAGTTCCTTCAGATAAGGAATAAATAGTCTAAGCTAGAGAGGAAAAGGGAGCATTTATAGTACCCATCTCCGATTGAATACCAAAAGAGCTTAACTAATCAGGGGTAGTAACATAATAAGTCTCAGCAAAGGCAGACTGGACAAGAAGTGATAAAATAGCAATAGCAGACAAGATTTTAATCTAGTATAGCTTCATATTATTAAGAAGACTAATTGTAATAAAATAAGCTTTAACTATTTAACTTTATAGCCTAAAAGCTTCTTTAATTTAATTAGATTTAGCTATTTTTACCTTAGCTATATTAAATCCCATTTCACCTTCTACTCTCTTTTAGGTTATGCTTATTTTAATTTTGATTAAGTTTCGTGTTAAAAAATTTGATAGCTCTTGCTAAAAATAATTGAGTAAGGTAGGGAATCTAAAAGCATTTATGAGGTTTAGGGAGTTGAGTATGAAGATATTAAATAGGGGAAATCTTTAAGCTTTATAAATTATGTTATAAGCTTCAGGAAAGGGAGACAAAAGCTCTTCACTTTTTTGTCCTATAACTCCAAAAGAAAGAGCATTATAGATGAAATACTAAAGGAAGGAGAAGCATTCAACTTGATATCAGGAAGTCTAAAAGTACAGAAGAATTATTTCCTCAAGCCTATTTAAGGCTGTCAAAGTGAAAAGCGAAAACTAGATAAAAGGAAGAGAAAATGACTTATATAAAGAACAGTGATTTTGCCTAATATCCTTAGACAAAGGAATTAAAGGTTATGCTTCTTATTAAAGTATTATAAGCTATCTTAATTATATATCAGAGCTACATAATGATAACATTTCTCTTTTGGTAGGATAAAGCTTTTAGCTCAAACCTAAGAAATGCTTTTAATATAGTTTGAGATTTATTGACGAGCGATTAAATTGTGTCTTATAGAGTGTAGCATGGTGATTAAATTAATTTTAAAGGATTAAAAGCTTAATAAGGAAGGATGAGAGAGTCTAAGACTATCGTAGCTGTACTAAATAAGAATGATTATAAACGTTAGCTGAGGAGGTATTAATTACTCAGTGTAGGTATAGGAATATTTAGGCCAGATTGGCCTAAGCATAGTGATTTATAGGTTGTATAATTTATAATAACTACTAAAAGAGCAGACTTTAAATAGCCAGTTTAAATATACTTGAACCTAATTAAAATTTAACTTAATTCAATAATAAAGCAAAAAAGTTAATACCAAGTTGGCTTTTTCAAATACTAAAAGAAAACAAACTCAAATTAGTGTTAAAGCTTAATTATGCTATATCAAATTAGAAAGTCACAATTTTGATGCTTATCCAAATTTATTAACCAGGCTGTGTTAAGACTCAAGAAAAGTTTTAAATAAAGCTTAAAAGCATCAAATCTAGGTTTGATATACATTATAATCTTAGCATATACTATCCAATGGATAAATAATCTTAATCCAGAAGATTATAGACTTTTGAGTCAGTATCTGATAATAATAATTTTAACGCTTATGTATAAGAATATATTTGAAACTATAATTATAACTTATATGCTTGGGATAAATTATTCTTTTCATGAGAATATACCTCATTTCTATACTTTGCTCTCATTAAAGCATCTACTACGATCCTAAGTGAAGGATATAATGATAGTTAATCTTCAAATTTTCTTTCAGATGATGAAGGACTTTTTGAAAGTCTCAATCCTTATCTCACTTAGGATAAACTTATAAGGCTAACTCTCTTCTTGCAAAATCTTATTTAAGGTACACTAGCATCCATTTCACTTAAGCTTAATTTCTTAGTTCACTAATACAATAACAAAATACTACAATCTCATAAAGCTAAAGAACTTAGTGTTGATCTTACTAGGCGCTTATAGGTTAAAAGTACAGTAAATAGCATCTAAAAGTATCTTTTCTTTTGCTATCCTAGGCTGTCTTATTCTTAAGCAAAGTGAGTTAAATAGTAAAACTTTGGCTTATCATTATACTTCAATACTTCCTTCTAGCTTTCTTTCATACAGCTGTTTTTATAGCTAGCTAAGCACTTAAAACTATCAATCTGAGTATTATCAACTGATACCTTTACAATCCATCTTGCTTTTGGATTCAGTACTGACTAAGGTACAACACTTAGTTGTATAAATCTAAGCTTATCGTTCGTATCTGGATTTATTAATCTAGCTAAGAGGAAAAGGTTGCTAGAAGTTGGGAAACATTTAAACTAGCCAACATAGAAGGATGATAGATAAACTAATAATATGATTAGCATTTTGAACTAGAAAGATAGCTAGTTTAATATTACTCTGAAAGGTAAACTAAAACTAATAAATTGCACATTAATATGGATCAACTTAGAGCCTTTTCTATCTCTAGTATCTAAAAGTATCTTTGTAGATAGTCAAGTAGATAAATCTCGCTTAATGGAAGGTAGTTTTTTAGATAGAGAAAAGGATAAAATCAGATTGTCTTAAGCTGCTGTGTAGTAATAGATAGATAGTAGAGATATATGGGTCTATTAGGGTGCTTGGGATATGCTATTTCAAGTTGCCTAGTTAGGTGATGTGAGATAGATGTAGCCAGTATTATATTTAAGCCTAAGACTATTAATTTACCATATATTTGCTTATTAGCTGAGTTAGTGTATATGTGATATATGCCTTAAACCTAAGTTTTGAAACTATCTTATCTTCCTTTTGAGAGGATGAAAGTAAAGGACTTAATCTTTTGTTCACCTAATGATGAATTTGATGGATTTGATAAAAAAGAATTGTATTAAAGATCAAGGCAAGTGCATCAGCTAAGAGCTGAACTAGATTTGATGGCATAGAAATATCCAGCCGTTAGACTAGTAAAGCTCCAAGCTATTTTCTTTGTAGCCTATAAATTAAAGCAAAAGCTGATTATATGTCATTTAAGTTCTTAGCGATCCAAAAGCTAAATAAACAGACGGTAAATTCAAGAAGCATAAAAGTAAAAACTAGAGGAATATATGCTATAAAAGGAAATTCTTACTATCAGTCTAATAACCAATAGTTTATGCTAGTTTAAGATCAGATAGATCTAAAGTCTCTTTATATGTTCATTATATTGACAGTTGTTAACTGAAAATCTCTTAATAGTCTGAAGAGCTAGAACAGCATTTGAATATCAACTATCAACATTTTTAATTAGAAGCCAAAAATAAATTAGGATAATCTAGTCTCACATTTTTACATCTACATTTTCCTTTAATTGATAAAAAGATATTAGAGCTTTAATTTAAACATCCTGAGAAAATAATTGAATACCTTTTTTAAATTACTAAAAAAGCCATTTATCAAGCAGGAAAATTTAATTTAAATAGATCTGAAAAAATAATGAAAAGAGTGATCTACTTGGATTTGTTATAAATAAGTCCAAAATTAGGGAAAATGCTTACTAGGAAAATAATGGAGAAGAGATTTATGATTGTGCTTTAAAATTGAGGGATTAGATAATAAAGAGTTACAAATAATAAGCTAATATAAGCAATCTCATATATTTCCCTAAAATCCTGTAGCACCTTTGCTATTTTGAAGAGGCTAGGAGAAGGCATTACTTTTTGCGAAAGGATTCGCTCCCTTACTTTTGGAAGTCACTACTGCTCCTTCAGGTAGTCTATGTGTATGATGTGAGATTGGGAAATCAGTTAGATAATCTTTCACAGTGGCTTCTTTTTTCAGCTCTTCTACATCTCTTCTAGGCTTTCTTATATAAAAAAACTTACGGAAGAGTCAATCCTTACTCAATAAGAAAATCATTATCACTAGAAGCGACTTGACCATCTTAAGTTTTCATTACTCGTTTTCCAATTGACTATGCCATAGGTTTTTCAGTATAGTCAATTTACTTCACAGTAGTCAAAAATCTTTCCTCAGCCTTTTATTTCATTAATAGCTCTTAGTCCTCTTATTCTTACAGAACTTCATTCTATATTTACTTCTACAAAAGTTCAGTTCTACGACCAACTTCTCTAGGCTTAAAAGAAGGAACAGATCCATAAGTTTAGTTATTAGACTAATACTTTTCAGTTCATTTCTCTCCATTAATCCTAAAAGCAGTAAGAACTTCAGCCTCTTAACCAGTTGATTTTATACCATCTAAATCTCCTCTTATTTTAGGCTTATGGGTTTTAGTAGCATGTCTGCCATATCCAGTCATGTCTCTAAGAACTCGTTCTTCATATCAATTTCCCACTAGCGTTCCTTATTTTTCCTTAGCGAACTTATTATATCTATCAGAGCTGAATGCCATTTAAAAATGTCAGTTATATTTTCTAATTAAAGGAGATAGAAAAATTCATAATCGCTTTATTTAAATATCCCTCATTTTTAAATAAGGCTAGATATTTCAGCTTTTTGGTATTCAATTTATGTAACCTACATTTTTAGCTCCTACACGAGCATTTTAAGTTGATACCTCTGATGCAGACTGAAGATTAGCGATAGAAGTAAAGAAAGCTGAGTTTTAGTTTCACTTTAATAAGCCTGAAATCAGCTAAAAAGAGCTATGGTATAGCAGGATTAAATCTAAGAAAGCTTGATCATCATATAGAAGATAGGCTATATAAGCTTGGCTGGGTAAAAGGTATTAAGCATATAGAGTACAATGAAATAGTGTATGTAGGCTGCTTTATATATACCTTACAGTGAGTATGATCTAATAAAATGTAAAGGTTTCAATAAAAAGGAAAACAATAGTTAACTAAAATCAACGAAGAGTATCTGTATATATAAAGTGTAAAGTAATATAAGGCTTTATATAGATATAGCTTTAACTAAATATACACATCTACATCAAAGCCTCATTTTGATTATATCTAGTAAGCACAAATGGATAATATATAAACAGCAAAAGTCAACTTTTTTATATAGCTAACTAAATTTATTATAAGACTAAATAGTTGAAATAAAATAGGGTAGTGAACAACACACTTAGATTAGAGTAGTTAATTCTAACTTTATACGAATTTGATATCCTATTTCATGCTTAATCAAGATCATCAGTTTATTAGAGCTTATATTAATCTATTTAAGTAAAATGAAAATGAAATTTTAGTTTGATGTACTATTGTTAAGATAAAGAGAGCTTAGAGTGTAAGATGATAGTATAAAAGTTATGTAGTCAGGTTTTAAGTCACTTGGAAAATCTGAAGATGTTAGTACGCTATTCTTGCCACTTAGAGCTATATTATTACTTCAACTTATCTACTCTTCATCCTCTTTGAATTGCTTATTAGTAGAATTGCTTGTCAGTGTAAACTCTAAGCTCGTTGCAGATATATATTTTACATTCTTGTCCAGTATTTTGCTTTTACTTTTCCCAGTACAGTTCTAATGTCTATATAAGAGGTTAAAATAGATGTGGGTAGTATACTAAGTCAGCTCCAAATATAACGTCAAAATCTTAGTATCATTCTGGTTAAGTCCAGTCTAGTGCTTTAGCCATTATTTTAACTCCAGGATTATCTTGCTCAATAGCTTGGATATTTCCATCTATATTGCCTTAAATTAGCTAAACCTATTCTTATAGATCCGTTATCCAAACCTCTGACACGTTTTTGATAAAACCAGCAAAAAGACCAACTAAGCCAATACCAGCACCAATTTCTAAGCACTTTAATCCCGATCTATTAAACACCAAATTCTAATTTTCCACAAAAAACCTGCTAAGTACAAAAGAAGCATCCCACACAATACCCCCTAGCCCCGAATTTACATCCTAGTTAACGGTCAGAGAATGTTCTCGAATATTGAATTTTTTTTACCCTTCGAAAGTAAAATCAAGGTCTTCATTTTCCATTTCCCTCTTAACTAAAAAAAAAGGCAACATAAAGCATAAGTTAAAAACAGAGGTTTGGAATAATTACTTTACTTAATCTAATTATTGCATAATTTCTAAATCTTAATACTATACCCGTTAGATTACCCTTTTTCACTATCACTCATAACTTATAATACTAAGGTTCCTTTATAACCTTAACCTCGCTTATTTAGTAAATGCTGAACACTTCTCTTACTCACAAGTAGTGCGAATGCGTCTGTATTATAAGCAAATTTAAGAAAGGAGATTTGATACGATGCTAGCTTTTCTGAGTAGAGGTCTTAAAAGAGATTAAAAGCTCTGAACTGAAATGGTTTTAATAAGCTTATTTGCATAACTTAGCTATTTATCTATTGTACATTACTCTGAAGCTAATAGCTTAAAGCTTAAGTAAAAATAAAGTAACTTCAATATAAAAGTAGTTTAAAGGCTAACTTCACTTGACTATATAAATTGAAGGAACTTAACATCATAATGATCTAATAATCTCAATAATAAAGATTGTAAACGCTAGATTTCTTATAAGCTTGAAAAAGGTTTTATTTCTACATTAAGGTGACTAAAGAATCTAAAATACTAAGTTTGTAGAATTAAAGTTCTTGCAACCCTATTATCTGCTATCTTAGTTAATCATGTCAAATATCTAGGTTCTGTAATATAACGAAAGGTAAGAAAAAGTGTGTCTTATTTCTTTTAAAATTAATAGGTTTTATAAGAATCTTTACGAAGCCCATCAAGAAATCAATTTATTAGTTATCAAAATCATTTAGCATTAGCTTTTAAACTAAGAGGCATTATTTAACATTTCATAGCACCCTTCACACCTAAAATCTACCTTTCTTCAACTAGATCCTTCCATTCTCTTACCTTTACTAACCTCTTCAAAAAAACTAGCCCTTATAATCTACTCAAGGTAAAAAATTGAGAATAGACAGGTAGAGCTTAAATTCTTAACTGATAATTAATAAAATTCCTCTCGCTTTTCTAGAATAAATAGGGTGCATAATATAATTTATCTTATTATAGCATCAAATAAATAATAATTTCTTTAATAATTTATTGGTAAATTATGTTGCATTATACCCTATAAAATTAATCATTTAATAGTTGTACTAGAAATCCCTTTTTCCCCCCTTTTTTTCCCTCTATCCCCATCATTTCTACTCTTCTTATTCTCTGCTCAGTTTTAAACTAGTCAGGGTCAATTTTTTTTACCTTGCTTTGGTTAGCTTTTTAGTGGAGTTATCCATTCTAGTCTTTTTTGTTCTGACTAGGAGTTAAATTTTGACTCCAACATTTGCTTTTAAAGCAAGTTATAAGAGTAATGCATATAGATAGGACTTAGGAAAATGAAGCTTATGCTATTACTACCTTCTGTATACTTTATCAAACTGGTCAATAAAAAGCAGATGGATAAGCTTTCTTCATACTTCAAGACATCTACCAGCAGCTAAAACAAAAGAGACTTAAGATGTTTGATTCTTAGTCTCCTGACACTAAATCTTAAAGCAATAGTTAATAAATACTGGTAAGTAGTATTTAGACTTGATAAGTCTTAATTAGATTTATAAAGTAATTCTCATTAATTTTTATTATAGAATGAAGGAATATTATTGTGGGGTTATATAAAGCACTGCATTTTATTAGTGTTTAATAAAATATTAAATTAGAGACTGATCATTTCTGGCATCTTAGGGTATTTAAACTCTACTTTCTTTTTATAATAATAAAAATGAAGCTATTCGTTAGGATTAAGGTTACGAAATATGCTTTAGTTGTTAAAACCTTTAAATAGGTTTTAAGAAATTTGGAATCAACCTAAAGAGTGCTTCTTGTTAAACTGAGCAAGTTGTAGTATGAAACTCCTCACTTGCTATTAGCATCTTCAGTGCTATGTTTAAAAGATGCTAACCGGGTTTTTTTGTAAGGCAATAGCAAATCCTTGATTTCTAAAGCTAAATAGCATCACTTCTAAGGAAGTTAGAGCGAGGGACACAGGAATGAGAAAACTGAGGAGCATAAATGGAGGCATGAAAGAGGATTTTCTTTCTTATAAGGAAAAGAATTAAATTGAATAAATCGCCCTTTTCCAATTAGACATCTAAATCATCTTCAAGAGTGTATAATCACCTCATTGAGCATACTACACTTGACTTATACTACACTTTACTTATTTAACCATATCATTCTATAAAGCTTTGAAAATCTAGTGGCATAAAAGTAGAAATATATATAACGTAGAAATAAAGAGTAATGAATAGAAAATAAAATAAGTTAGAGGTATCAAGAGTACTATGTTTTCTATTCATACTGCCAGAGGGTCTAGATTTAAAGCTTTATAGATTGTAAAAGAAACATTTTTATTTAATTAACATATAACCACATATTTAAGCCATTTTTAGTACTATGAATATAATTATCAATACAACATAAATTAATTTTTTAAAACTTTGTTTGAAGATAATAAAATTTAAATCTTCCGAAATATTTTTTATATAAAACTGAGCTATTTTATTTGTATTAAGGGTATTTACTGTTAGCATTAGCCTTAATATTATTTTCTAAAATCTACTTATAATTATTATCTTAACCTATTTGAAAGCTTCTTTACTCTTATTTTTTGTACTTGTGGTATTAAGTTACCTATTCTTCATTTTAATCCCTTCAAAAAACCCCAAAAGCCTTTATAATATAATCCTCTTCGCCTCCAAGTAGGATTAATAGCTTCAAACAAACTCATAAAGCTAAACCTTTACTCTGTTTAAATTCCTTTGACTAGATTGCTCATTTTAGCTTCCCTAAATTTCGGGTTAGAGCAATCTAGATAGGTTGAAATGAGGAAAGGCCTACTTATGAGTTTGAATCATTAAATTAGTAAATAAGCATTACAGATCATAGTACTACTGATCTCTCTAGCTAACTAAGTATTCATTTAGTTACTACTTATGTGCTACTTCCACTCTTTGACTATTTCTCATTGCGAATTTATCTTGATATTGCTTGTTGAGGAATGGCTATTCATTTTTTAGCTTAGTCTGTGGTATCAGAAAATGTTAGATTATTGTATAAGGTAATCAGCTTGACAAAGGTTGGATATTAAACAGGGTGTATTTTTAAGGTGCTTAAAAGAAGTATCAGTGAACTTTGATGGAATTCACCTTGAAATTAAAAAAAATAAAGTTTAAGAAAAATGCTACCCAAGTATGCCAGAAGGATTGTTCAGTTTTATTTATGTTATCTAATTACTTAAAGCATTCCAAGATAATATGAAGTAGCCAATAATTTAAGTAAACGAAACTAATTAGATAACAAGATCTGGCTATTTGAGCATTTGACTATATAAAAAACTTAATTATTCAACTAAAAAAGTTAATATTAGCACTGCTTGAGGGAACTCTCAGTGGAGCTATTCTTAATAGAAACTCTTCTGAGTTGCATTATTGTCCTAAGAAGGGATGATGTAGTAATTACTAAATGCTCGCTCTTTTCTCAGGATCCTTTTATAAGCATTTTGAAACAAAGTCTTAAATCTATTGGCTTCCTTTAACAATTTTAGGAGGTTCTTCATTTACAATTTTGAACAAAGCCTTTACAGGAGGTAAATTTAAGTAAGGAGGCTCTTTATAAAATAACTCCAAGACAAAAATTCCCAGACTCCACACATCTGCCTCATTTCCATACTCTTATCCCAACACTACCTCAGGAGCCATTCAACAAGGCGTTCCAACAAGTGAAGTTCTTTTTTCATTTTCCTAAGTCAGTCTTTCTGAGAAACTAAAGTTAGCTAGTTTAATCTCTCCTAACTAATTAAAAAAGATATTATCAGACTTTATGTTCCTATGAATTACGTATCTTTAACTTAGAAATAGCAAAGCTTATAAAACCTATTGGGTGATATAAGCTATTTCAGACTCCTTAAGCACTAACTTGCTTAACAAGTAAGTAATATTTTGTGTCATTACCTCTTGCACTATTCAAAAGCTCTGCTCGTAAAAAAACATTTCGACACTCTTTACTATATTCGGATGTTGAAAGCTAAAGCCAAAAATTATTTCCCTCTCAATGTCTTTTTAATGATATTCATTAGTGGGTTTGATTCTTTTTATAGAGTAGACAAATTAAGAGGCTTTATCTTTCGCTTCATAAGACACGAAAATATTTTAGAAGTTCTCAAGTTCAATCATATCATATTAATCTAGTGGGTTTTGATCTTTTATCTTTCCTCTAAAGTAGTTATTAGTCTACTCAACTAGGTTTGCTGGTAGAACGTATTGGCTATCTAGTACAAGCAAGAATGCTTTATCTATAACCTGTTATTACTACTAAGAATTTTAGCCTTCATTCAGCTTTTAGATTTCTTAGTTTAACTCGTTAAACTATTTGTTTTCAATGTAGCTAGAAACATGCTCTAAAAAGCTGTTCTTTTCAGACTGCTTTTAATCTTATTCCTCTAAGCCTACTATTTCCTTAGTATCTATCAATTAGAAAATTTCCTAGTTTTTCTTCTATTTTTAAATTTAAGCCTTCTCTTGTCTACAATATTCACACTGATACTAGTTCTCAACCTAACTCAAGCACTTCGAGCAAACTAGCACTTAGCAAAAAGAGCAAACTTTTTTCCTTCTGAAAAGGTGGAATCTATTCGAGCATTAAGCACATCTTAGTCCAAGTCTAACTAGATTAAGTATTTGAGTAGTTTTATTTGATGTATCTTGCATTTTATATTATATCCTGGAATATTATAGCGATATATCTCTATTTCTAGCCATAAACTAGCCTTTTCCTATATTTATACCCATTTGGTCTGCTTGCTTCTATCATAATACTCTTCTATTTATTTCGTGTCTTTAGAAGAATAATTATGTGAGAATGCTTTTACTTTTAAGAAGGAAATTGAAGAGTTTAGTTAGAGTGGCTAATGAGATAGAAACTAGTCGTATGCTAGCACTGTTAAGAAAAGGGGTATCTATAGCTTAATGGTGTATAGTAATTAGCTTGGTTAAAGGGGAGTTTTTAGCTTTTTACGATTGATAGATTAGCTCAAGAGGATAGATAGATGAAATGAAGATCTAAAGTACTAAGTAACAATTTTACTAATAGAGGTAAAAGAAAAGCCAATTAAGATGCCTTGCAAGTTATAAATATTAACTGTCTCTTCACACTTAAATACTAAAGCTTCATCTATTAATAGGAGTATCTAAATTCATTTTGCATAAAGTATAAAAAGGAAGCAGCAAATCTTCAAAATAAGGAATATGAGTATGGGTATAAGAATAGGGTAACTAAGAAAATGGATGAATGATATAAAAGATGAAGTTCAATAAATTAAATTAGCATTAACAGGTTTAAAATAAGGAAGTCTGATAAATTATATCTAACTACATTGTATCACTTTAATTAAGCTTGATTTTTAAGTAGAAAAGAAAATAGATGGTAAGATATAATTTAGAAGAGAGATAAAAGGTATAATAAGCCTTAATTTAAAAAAGGTTTGGAAGAGAATAAAGTGTCATATATGCGTAATGCTGTATTCTTTTTGGTTGTCGTATTTAATCCACACAGCTACTGGTTTGATGAAATGTATATAAGGAACTATATAATATTCTTCAATCTTTCCAGGTTCTTATTCAAATTAGCACATTTTTAGTTCTCTCACTTTTAACTTGCATTACACTATCGTATAATAAGACTCATTTGTATCTGGCTATGAAAATTTGAGTAGGTTTTCTATTTTGTTGCTTAATAAATAGCCTTCTCCGCATTTTTCTAAAGGTTAAAGCTTGTTATCAAACTTAGAAAACATTTCGATGTAAGACTTTATATTGTTTCATTATTAAGTAGTCTTTCTTTATGGAAAAACGGTAAATCCATCTGTTCACAAGTCACTGTTCATTCATGATAGATCCTCCTCTAAATTGTAATTTATATCATATTTCTTCCATGGATAGCTTGGCTCAGTAAATTACAATTTACTACTGCTTGTAGTTTTAGGCTATGAACTTGTTTCTTAAAGGTTAGCTTTAAAGTCTATATACCTTAAATACAAGCTTGGTAGTATTTCTTTTTACTCTCTTTAAGAAATGACAAATGAAATCTCTTAATGCTTAGTTTGATTAATCTCCTTCATTTTTTATAAGTATCGTCAGTCTAAATTCTTGACAGCTAGGTTTATCCAAGCTTGTTTAGTCTTCAGATCTACGTAAATCTCAAATAAGACTATATCCTTCAAGTCCCTTTTTAGCTGCTCAGAAATTTTTTTCCTTAAATGTCTCTCGAAGTTAAGAAACTCTCTTTTCTACTTATCAGTTCCCTCATTATTCAACAAATCCTCTATACATGGAGATTCATTTATATTAACTCTTAACTAAGAATAGCCATTCAAGCTTCCTGTCAAATACAGGGCAAAGTCTTACATTTAATTAAGGTGGCTTTCTTCTTAGTACTCCATATTAACTAATATAGCTGTATTTATCTATGAATTCTCTAGCTTTTGGCGTAAGTGACTGATGAAGTTATTATACGCTCCATATTTCTAGTTTTCTTTCTTCATACTGAATTCTTTAAACTACTCCATAGAGCTATTAATAATTTCATAATCTATAGGGTGCTACAAATTGTGACTTAGCTATCTCAGCACAGCTTGGTTATGCACTTCCTCTTTCTTAAAATTATTTCCATAATCTACTTTATCTCTACTATTAATGAATTTCACAAGCTCCTGTTAGGTAATTTCCAGTTTAGGATTTCTTATATACTTAAACCTATTAAGAAAGTACTGTTCTTACTCATTAGTGGTAGAGTTGGATGAGTCGTATTAGCTAGTTAGCTATTAATAATCCTCTATTTTCTCCTTGTTCTCCTTTATTTGTTTCCCTAAGATCTCATTTTTTATTTATCACTCACTCTCTTAGCCTTATTCGACTCTCTTCAAGCTAAAGCTGAATTATCTTTACACCTTTATCTCTTATTCTCCTTCAAAAGTCTACCTTACGTTAAAATATTACGAGTTTGACCTATTAGCTCTTTGGATTTTCTCTAAACTGCTAGCAGGAAAAAAATCCTCTTCCATTTTATGAATATCTATCTCATGAGTCTTTTTATGCAGTTGCAAAGAATTATGATATACTTTAGATTTCTAACATAATTGCTAGAAATAAGCAACTAAAAGCTCTATATGCAGGTAAAACTGTATATTCGATAGTAGAGTTTAGATCAATACTGTTATTAACTGAAAATAAGGTACTAAAAGAGGGGAAATAGAGAAAGAGAGTAGCAATGAGATGCAGCCGAAGTGATTAAGTGAGTAACAGCTAATTTATATCTCTTTAACTTGGACTTTAGAGATACTAAGAGACAATTAACGACATTCAGTCTAGAAGTGAGTTAAAGGTGATAAAGATAAGCGTTTACTAACTGTAATAGCAATAATAAAATGGAGCTAAGTACTTTAATTAAATGCTGATATGCTTGTATAATAAACTCTATCAGCAAAGTGTATAATACTAGGGCTTGGAAAGAAA
Source organism: Loxodes magnus (assembly GCA_946699065.1). Classification (NCBI taxonomy): domain Eukaryota; phylum Ciliophora; class Karyorelictea; order Loxodida; family Loxodidae; genus Loxodes; species Loxodes magnus. Next base: position 162,871 of record CAMPDV010000488.1, read on the forward strand.
GAGTCAATTATATTATTAAAGGGTAAGAAAAAGAAGTGGAGAGTTAGTTAGTTTCTTAGTTTTAAATCTTAAAGAGTTTAAGTAGCTTTGTGTCTCTCTATATATTAGAGCTATTAATTAAAAACATATTAAATTGAAAAAGTCATGGCTATTAAAATCAAGTAAAGGCTAGAAAGAAAATTAGGTTAGAATAAAAGTTTCCAACAGATAGGAGTTTAGTAATAAAAGGGAAAAAAGCGAAATTGAGTAAACAGAAGCAGCTGCAAACTAAGAACTTTCTTGGATAGCTTTTAACTGTAATGAGTAATAAAACACATCAAACAGAAGAAATAGCAGTTTTCTCAAGCTTCTATAAATAGCTTTAAGGTATTTTCTAAGATATCATTTATCTTCAAGCAAGTCAAATTTTTATTTTTAAACTACAATAAATTAAAAGCAAAAGAGCTTCTCAACTGGTTCTTATGCTATCTAGAAATAAGCAGATCCTTTGATTCTAACCATAGTGCTAAATTCCAAGGCTCATAATTAGTTGCTACAAGGATTCTGAAAAGAGACTTAAAGTGTTTGGTAAAAAAGGATCTGAGATACGGATATCTAAATATCTTGATTAATAGTACATTAGACCAGTTAAAGAATACTATAAGTATTAGATAGTAAAATGAAGTTTACTACTACCATCTGCTTCAGTATAAAGAGAATAATCGACTAAATCAAAACTAACTAATATCATTAGTTAAAAAAGAATTCCATACTAAGATCTTATACAAGACATCTATTAAACAAATATGAATATGCGTACTTATCATAAGCATTTAAAAGAAATTCGTTACTCTATCTGTTTATTAAAAGCCTTATGAGTAACATCCAGTGGATATTATAAAGATAAATATCTATAGAAGTTGATGGCAACTTAAAGAGAATGGCATAGTATTGATTAAGAATAGTTATCGAACTAACTTGAACATAACTAAGAATTCTTTTATAAGCTGAATTTAATTTTCACTACTTTATACTATTTTCTTGTAGAAATCGATTATAAACTTCTTAAGAAATAAGCTAGAAAAATTGACTTCTAGATGTACGAAATGTACCATTAGTCTTACTATAGAAGCAACACCCGATAAAATGCTACTCTTATTGATTTTATTTTCAAACCTCATATCAAGCTTTGATTTTTCATAGTAGGAATTAAATAAATGAACTAGGACTCCTTTTTCTCGTTAAACAAGCAATGATGCTAATATAAGCCAAGAGCTGATACTTTATATAAGACTTATGAATTAAAGCTTAAGGATCTAGCTCAATATGTATAAAAGGTAGCTTCATCTTTTAATTTGACACTATGGACAAATATTAATACTATCTACCACTAACTCAATAGTCAATGTTAATAATAGATGAATGAAACTATATTTAAATATCCTCAAAAGTATACCATTCTCAATTAAGTGGGTCAAGTATTATCCAGCTCTATTACCAAATATTAGCTTTACTTTTGAGTTATACTAATATAGCATGAACTGCTTCAGTTAAGAGTCTTGCATTTTAAATTGGTTCTATTTATTTTAATTCCCTTGATTTTTCTAACCTCCTCACTAAATAAGCATCAATTTACTAATTTGCCCGCAGACTAAATATAGATACTTTGGCTCTTTTTCTTTATAGCAACAGAGGCTTCTTTAAGTTTCTTATTACCTTCTTTCTTTCCTCCAGTTTCATAATCTTTTGTTTGAGTTTGATTTAAGATTAATAAAGAACAATTTAGTAAAGCATCTTTAAATAAGAAGAGATTAGCCTTTTAGATAATAGGGTGTATATAATTTGGGGACTTTTTGTAAGCAATCTACTCCTTTCCTTACTATTATTTATTTATACCTTAACGTTAAAAGTTTCTTAAGTACTTAAAAAAGAGAGCTATAAGGAGTTAATCTCCATACTTCCTTATAACTAATTTGCTTCATTAAAGCTTATTATAGCTCTTAAAAGGGAATACTGATTGCTACCTATACAGACTTACTTAATCTATGCTTTATTCATTAGATTTCGTACTTACACTCTTAAGGCTCGTGGATATACTAACTTTAGTCAGCTTGAGTGTGAACTCATTGCTTTATTAAAGTAAGGCCTTAGATACTTACAACTAATAGGGAGGTAAGAGTTCTTTTTATTCTTACTTTGATAGCTTAGACCTGAGTATCGAGTTATACGCTAATTGCTAGTCTACGTATTTGCTATTTTTGAGCCTTATTTAAAAGCTCTAATATACTAATTCTTGCTTATATATCTAGATAGTACTTCTATAGGAATCATATTTGATGCTTCACTAAATACTAAGCCTTACTAGTCACTTGCTTCGCTTAAAGTATTATAAATCTACCAAATGAAGAGAGTAGGTAAGCAAGTAACCTGAAACTACTTGATCTGCTGGTCAATATTTTACAGACAGTCTAGCATACCCTAAGATCAGTATATAGATGGATTGGTATATACCCATATATCTATATCCTATGGTATAATAAGACAGCCTAGATATTATCGAATAAGCAGGTAGTTAAAATATACCAGGAGGCTGAGAATTAAATAGTAATTAAATTTTCAAGCAATTGAATAAAAAATATAGCGTAAAGGAAAAAAGCTAATAGATACTTAAAGGTATAAGGATAAGCTAATGTTGTACTTATCGTTTTTTGATTAAAGTGAATGAAGTTAATCATGGCTTTTATTTTGGCTATTGAATAATGTAATATCTAAGAAGTGAGATAACCAGACAAATTTTCAAATGACTTTAGAGAAAGGATAATTAAGTAGCTGCTATCTTTTATTTATTGCTTACTTAAAATCAAAATATTAATGTCTCAACTGAAACTTGAGTTTGATTCCTTAACCTATATAGAACTTGTGTCAGAATATGGATTTTAAATCTAGTCAGCTGATGTTTTCATTTGTACTGATGTTTCCTCCTAGCAGTTAGTTAAAAGGTTGAAATTCTTGCTACTTGATTTATCTTCCCTTTGCATCATTTTTTCATGTTATTCCTACCATCAATTTGAGTCTTCAATTACTCTAAAATGAATAAAATTACTTTGCTGGTTTTGCAGAAAATTCAGTCTTAGAAATTTACCATTTCTAGTCCTCATCATTTTAACTGTTCTATTCTTAGATTTCTGCTTCAACTTACTCTTAATCAATAAGAAACTACTCGAACTTGGCCATATTATCATTGATCTTTTATAGATCGACAGTGTAATTTTAATAGTTGGAGAACTTTTAAGTTAGCTTTTCCTTTTTAATCCTATTCTAGTTCAAATCATTTACTCTCTTCTGTCTCTTTTCAGTCTCTCTCATTTTTTTCATCTTAGATTTCTTATAAAAAGCTTAGAGATAATTAGCCAGAAATTTGGACACTATTTCATCATCCTACTCTTTGATCTTTAATTAGGGGTATTTTTTATTCCATTTGCTCTGTAGGTTTTTAAATACCGGATTGCCTGTTACCATTTAGTTTATTTCATCTCATTAACCTTTTTTTGACTTTGAAGTTCTGTACTTCTTCTTTAGAAATCTGATATAAGTAGTTTTCAAAATCTTCTTTAGCTTCTATTCTTATGTAATTTCATCTTCTTAATCAGCTTCCTAAATAGATCCGTATATACACTCCTTTTCTTCTTATTCTTAAAGGCCTTAGAAAAAGACTGCTTTTTATGATAGAGCTATGCATGCGTCTCTAAAGTATACTTTTTCTTAATGCTTCTCGTAGTTTGGGAGATTTAAAGGACCGAGTGTTTTAAAGATATCAGCGTTAGTAAGAATAACTCGTTTATTCTTTGACTCCTTGAAGTTTCTTTTTCAAGCATAGTATTACCTTTTCCTAAACTCTAGCTCTCGCTAGTAATTTTCACTGAATATATCTACTTCTTTCTCAAGCATCCCTATTGGCAAATGAATTTCGTTAAGTAGAAAGATGAAGTCATTAACGTCTATAAGTCCTTTTCCTTTTGGATCATAATCTGCCCATCTTTCTCTGAACTCTTAGAACTGATGAGGATTTATTTCTGCCTCGTTTTAGTTCTTACTGGTGCTGAAACCGTCTAATACTACAGCTATGAATAAGTTCATTATGACTAACGATAAAATTACTTCAAAGCTTATAAAATAAGGGTACGCTATTCAGTTTCCGCACCCTTTTATCCCATGATCTTGAATATCCTCATAACTCTAACTGCCTTTACACTGCTAACCATTATAATCCGACGTATCAGCGCAGTCTCGCATTATTTTATTCCAGTCCTCTCCTGTAGCGCATCTTAATAAAAGTAGTATCGTAGAGACAAAATTCTAGAAATTGGCATGTCTGTTAAGGTTATCTCTTAGTATAACATCTGCAAATAGGTTCATTCCTAATGAAGCGTAAATAAAGAGGAGTAAAAAGACCAAAGCACCTATGTTACATATACCAGGCAGCATGTACACCAAAGTATCTAATAGAACACGAATATCTTTACTTGCCTTTATAAGTTTGAAAACTCTAGTGATTCTGAAAGCTCTGAAGACAGTTACTATACCACTAATGTTATCAAATAAATTAAGTTCGGTAATAAGAATTCCGATATCAGTACCTATAACTATAAAGAAGTCAAATAAATTCCAACTGCTTCAAAAATAAGATCAGCCAAAGGCTGATATCTTGACGAAGGCTTCTACATTGAAGATAATAGCGAATATCAAATTGATTTTTTCAAGAGCTTATGCATATGATTAGGGCTATTGATAGTAATTCATACCCATTACTATTGTATTACAGAAAATGCACCCTACTATTATAATATCGAAGTATTTAGCTTAGGCAAGTTTGAACATTAACAATCTTCAAGATTTTTCAGGAGGTCTGTATAACTTCATGGGGGTATATTTTTGCATAAATCGTTGAATCAAAACTCATTGCTTTTGCTTGTCTGTTAGCAGATAATTACCTTCAATTGTGTCTTTCATACGCTTGAAGTTATCTATGATGACTCCTATGAACAGATTAAGGATAAAAATATTCCCAATAAGCATGAAGAATATAAAATAGAAAACTCACCCTTCTCTATGGTTTTTCTTAGGTTGCTTATTAAGCCCAACTGCATCAACTCCATTATACATAACTTACATTCATCCTTCTGAGTTGCACATTTCAAATAAAGCTTCTAAAGCTCAGAAAATATTATCAAAATTAGGGTACTAGTTTTCTCAATTTCCGAACTTAGTCTCACATTCCTCTTTATCTGATACATTGATATCACATTTATAGAAAGTCCCCTTGAAGAAGTTTATTCCCAATAGAGCGAAAATAAACAAAGCAATACCAGTTATTATTGATAGGTTTCCTATTTCAGGTATAGCTCTAAAAAGGGCATTTACTACTATCTTAAGACCTTCATTCCTCGATATCATTCTCAAAGGCCTCAAAGCTCTCAAAGCTCTTAAAGCTTTTAAGGACTTCAAAGCAGATTAAGTTCCTTAGCTTAAAAATATGTTTAGCAAGTTAGTAGTCACCACAAAGAAATCGAGAACGTTTCAACCAACTCTCATATAAGGAGGACATGTTTATGCATCTTGAAAAATAGAAGCTTGTTAGACTTAAGTTTAGAAGTCAATGATGGTTTTTCTTCTATTCTAAAGGCTTTCTTACCGCTAATAGTTTTTCTGGTTACTTTCAGAGTCATTCATTTTAATCGATTTTTGATCAAAGTTAGATAATTAACTGTTCCTTACTATGAACTTCTTTGTTGAATATCTTCTTTTGAGAGTTAAAATGGGAGACTTTAACTCTTACAAACTATTCTAGCTTTCTTCATCTACTTTTTTCCATTCTTGTGTAGGTTCTTAAAGTTAGTCGTATAACTCTTTGTTAAAGTCTGGGTTTCAGATAAAGCCCATCGAAATTATTTTTACAACAGCTTCAAAGGCAAAAAGGATAGTAAATATTACATCTAGAAACCATAATGCTTGCTATAGATTGCTTTCAGGATTATCTAGCGGATTATCGATACAAAGTAGCATACTTGAGATAACTATTAAGATTAGAATACCATGATCAAACTGCTTTCTCGAAATGATCTCGATACATTTTTTCCTTAAGAAAGAATCTCTATGAATTAAGAAAAAAGTTGAGCGTTTCATTCGCTGCCATAAAATTTACCATTTACCAACTCTTAAATACGAATCTCTATACTCAAGATCTATTATCTCATTAGGTAAAATTTTCGAAACTGAAATATCTTTCATTAGCAGTTTATCTTTTTCCTCCTTATCTTCATTTTGCTTGTTTTACTCGGTTTAAACCAAAAGCTATTGAGGGTTTTCTTTATTCTTCTCCTCATTTTTAGGTTAATTTTCCTTTTAAACTTTCTTCTTCTGAAATATTATTGACTGGATTTTGGTCTTTTTGGGTTTCTTTTCTTCTTTATCCTAAGAGGGTTTTTCAGGTACTTCTGGAAGAACTTAGTTCTTATTTACATTTGAATACAGAACAGTCTGCATATTTTGCTTGCTCCTGAATAGATTTCAACTTAACTTTCGCTAAATAGTACCTGATAGTAGCTAATTAGCCTGTAAGTTCGAAAATTTATTTAAACTCTAAACCTTCTCAAACTCATTGTTACTCTGGAAGTCTTAGAAAGTTGAAATGCCTGATCCTCTATAATCCATATTAGTAGGTGAGCTTATACTCTAGGCTGTTAAGTAACTAGTCTCTTCGCTTTGCTTTTGATTAATCAAGTTCAAAGCTTCCTTTTTAAGCATTTTAGTAGTTTACTCTTCAAATTTTCCTAGCAGAACTGCTAGAAATAAGTTGATCATTATGAATATGCCAAGTATAATTATAGCTATGAAAAACAAGCAAGAAAGTCACCCAACAGCTCTCATACAGCTATACATAACTTCGGTTCATTTTTCTCCAGTCAGTATCTAAAAGATGGTAACAAAAGCTCATAAAATAGAGTCAAAATTAGCTCTGGGCACCTCTCCATTTTCATCCACATTCCCACTACTATCAAACTTTAATTTACCAGCAAAAAGTTGCATGCCTAGAAGGGAGAAAACGTAGATAAATAGAACAAGCAGAATGGAAAAGTTTCAAATAGAAGAAATGGTTGCAACAATAGACTTCAAAAGCTTCTACAAAGAAATTCAGTTTTTTGTTAGTTTTACTATTCTAAAGAGTCTAAAGGCTCTCAAACCACTTACAGCGCTTCTACCTCCTAAAGAAATCTCTATTATAGACACACTAGTGACTACAAAGTCAAACACATTCATTTTTTCCTTAAAGTAGTTTTTAAACCCTAAACCTATCAATTTGCATAAGCATTCAAAGCCAAACACGCAAGTAAAGATTAAGTTCAAAATATCAAAAGTCTCAAATAAATTTTCATCAATAGGAGGTTCTGAGTCCATAGATAGAATGACAGTGTTGAATATGATGAATATCATAATGATATAATTGAATCATTTTTGTCTAATAAGCTTGTAAAAGAAAACAGTAAAATTGCTTCTATAATAAGTGCTGTTAGGGATTCTAATGTTAAGGATTTGAAGGTAAGCTTTCAATTTGTTGTTGACAAATTTAACCGTTTTCTTCTTTTGTAGCTTAGGGTTATTATTAGACTTCTAGATTTAAGACTATTGTATGAGATCTTTGTTCAGATTTCTGTAATAATCCTTTTCTTCCTTCTGCTTTATGTTGATATATTCGCCTCACATAACTGCTACTGTCAGGTTGAGAATGAAATAAGAGCAGACTAGAATGAGTATGATAAAATACAGCGAGGAGATATAGTAGTTCTGAGCGTCCTGTACTAAGTACATTATTTTAGTTCAGCCTTCAATTGTACTGCATTGGAAAACAGTTAAGTAAGCACTTCATATATTGTCAAAGCTTGCTAGACCCCAATTCGTTTCTTAGATCTTATGAGCTTCATCTTTATTACCTGAAATGAAATACCCTTCAGGCACTTCATAGTTACTTCCACATGTTTCTCCACTTCTACAATGAAACTTCCCTCCACATACTGAAGTTTCGTCAGTTGTTTCTCATATTCCAAATTTATCAGGATGCTTATCATATCTACATCGGTATCTCAACAGACCCATTCAAAGATTAGTGCCTAGTATACTAAAAATAGTAAAGAAGAACAAGACTAATAGAAAGACATTAGTGAGCTAAGATATACTTTGAAGGAGTGTTTTCACTACAGTTCTCATAGAAGGGAAGAAAGATAAAGATCTTAGAGGTCTAATTAATCTGAACGTTCTTATAGAAGAGGTGTTTCCTAACCCTGGCATGAAAGAAAAAGCTGCCGTTATCACTACTGTGAAGTCAAGCCAATTTCAAGTATCCCTTAAATAGGATTTAGGTTCACATATAAGTCCCATAGCGATAATTTTAAGAACAGCTTCCAAAACGAAACAAGCAGTGAAAATTGGTTCAGCTATATTAACAATTTGGTTTCTGATAGATTCATTCTTATTATCAGTATAATCTTAAATACCTAGAAAGGTAGAGTTCAAAATGATTAGAAAGGTAATAAACTTGTCGAAGTATTTATGAGTAATGAGTCAAATTATTTTTTACCTAAATCTGTTTTAATCCGAAAAATACCATAAAGAGTCTTTGGAAAATTTGAAGACTTAACCATGGACTTTGAAAGTACCCCTTTAAAATTTTTTTGGTCCTATGGTATTCATTGATACTAATTAGCTTTCTGGCTATATTTGATCATCTTTATTGGCATTATGTAATTAATCTTCCTTATGGTTTTCCTTAATAGAGCAATTAAAATTTTAACTAGATAATGATTTATCTTGTACTTACATTTATCTACCTGCTTTGAAATTAATAAAAATTAATTAAATAAACTATCAAATTAAATTTCTAGCTCTTAGCTAAGCAGCTTTCAATACCAGGAATTAATTACTTCCTCACTAGAACACTAGAACATATCACTTTCTTCCCTTTTATCCCCTTCACTTTCACATTTTTAAGCTATCTATTTAAAATTAGTCCTCAAGTCTTTAGATTTTCCATATCAAAACGTTTGATTTTATACCTTTTTAAATAAAGCCAAAAATTATATTTCAGACTAATTACTCAAACTAGCATATTTAAACCCTTCAGCATCCACCAACCACTTTTATTTCCTTTTCCACTAGGTAACTTCTAAAGTCTACTCACTTCATTTTATATCTAATTAAAGCTTTAGAAACATTAATGTAAACTAAGCTTTATAAGACTTTTATAGAGAGATAGTAGAATATAAGGATTCTGGATGGTAAAGGTTAGTTTAATTTAATAAAATAATATCTTTCCACCTTTTTAGCTTCTAGTCAAAGTAACTTATATTTCCCTTGTAGAAAGAGGCATTTTTGTATCTGTTGTACTGGAACCTTCCCTTTTTATGAATTTGGAAGTCGCAATCCTTGTAACACTAGTTAAATACTCTTGGGACTATGGGAGATATCATGTTCTTCTTGAGATTTGTTAGAAAATACTGCTTTATGTTGAAGCCGTAATCGCAGTAGGTAAAGGAGTCGAATAAATCGTGTTTATATCAGTGTGGGAAGAAAATTCCTTGCTGCTCTCGATTTTTGGCAGTGAAGGTGTACATGTCTTATTCCCTTATTTTGAGTAAACTATGCGCAGCAAGTTTTACTGCAAATACTTGCTTCTAAAACCTAGGATCAGACAGAATCTAGTCATAAGTTCAGAGCATATACTCATAAGCATCCTTGGATAATAGAAAATCATCGTCAGCTTGGAATGCAGCAGGGGCTTCTGCATAGTTGAAAGTGAAGTTAAAAATAAACTTAGCACAGGAAGAGCAACTTGCTTCGAATACTTTCCTCTGCTAGTTCGTTTATATCTATTGAGTTTCTAAAGAAGGGCAATAAAAGTGAACAATCTTAAGCTTTTGAAAATAGCTTTCGATTAGCTTAGTAACTCTCCCTAGACTCTTATCTTACCCTACAATGATAATAGTATTGTTAATATACTAGTTCTCAAGTAAGGATTCGAATAAGTTCTATAGCTCCTTTACTCTAGCATAAGCTTAGATTTATATAGGAATAAAGAAGTTAACTCCTTATCTACGTAAACTATCCTTATGCTAATTATACGTTTGTAAAGCAGCCTTTAAGACTTTATGCTATTTGGCATACTATAATTTGCTTCAAGTTATATTAAGGCAGTTAAATCTGTATTTATAGTTGTAAAATACATCATAGTTTGAATCTAACTGAAGTAAATAAGTAGAGGCTTAGGTTCTATTTCTTAGATTCATATTATAGCTCTTTTCAAACTTTAGTGTTCTAGGAGGCTTCGGTCAAATCTGCCCTACTTACTAGCTGTTTACCTCGATAGTTTCTGTTTTTTCGAAATTAGTTCAAAAAACTAAGTCGCTACCTAAGAGAGTCTAGTCTGTTTTATATTTTTAGCTATATATATGGTTTATTCCCTGCTTATCTAGTACCTTGTTAATGATGAAGATATCTGTCATCTTTCCTATAAACTACTTCCCTATGATCTCTTAGTTCATCTCCATGAAGCTTGTTTTTTTATCTAGCACGGTTCCTATTCTCAAACTCCTTCCTGTCTATATGAGTCTTAAATACTGATCTTATCTCCTAGAAATTATATTTTCGCTGTTCAAATAAAGAGCGAAGATGTGCTTATCACTCTCAGTATATCCAAAAGCAGTAGATACCAAGCATACATGTTACCAGTCCTTCAGCTAGTTATTTCTCTTCAGCTGATGCTCAAACTAAGGACAGTCCTTATCATTCCCTAACTCCACTTTGAAACTTCACAAGCTGTCATCCTTTCTACTGTTTTGCAAGTACAAATAATACCCTCAAAAATCAGATGAATATCAGCATCCTTACTACTTATTTGAGAGCAAAGTAAAGTTAGTTTCAGAAGCCTAACGTGCTAGCTAGTTAGTATCAACTTAAAATCACAAGCAAATAGTTACTTCTATAAAGTCAATAGGCTTCATAAAACTAGTAACCACATACTGCTTACTCAAATTCAGCTAAAGCCAAGTATCTGATTTCTATCCTTTTTCCAAGGTTTGATTCACTCTTCTAAGAGTAAAGATTTTAGGTTGGTCGACTGCTTGAGTAGAATTTTTATAGTTAAACGATAAAAATATAAGCATAAAGGCTAGAGTCAGTAGAGCTAGTATGATAAAATAGAAAAGCTTAGTTATTTATTAACCTTAGATCTGCATTTTTACCTCTAGTTTATTAGCCTCTATTTAATTTAAACCCCTTCAATCTAAATCTATAATCAAAGCCTTTAAAATCACACTTTTGATGCTTTTCTTTATTAGGGATACGCTTGCTGGTTTATAGGTATAAGACTGAGTGATTTATATATGTTTGCTTGAGTAGAGCTAGATGTAGGTTGATGGAGTTGATAATAGTAAAGCTTAGTTACTGCTTCATGGTATTTAGTTTCATATCAAACTTCCTTATTTTATTATGAAAGTCTATCGTACGAAATTAAAGCCCAATAGCCTACTTAACTGGCTAGTTTTTTAAATTATCCAGTACCATTGAGACTACAAAATCAGCTAGTCTTCTTTATTTAAAGATCGAAGAACTATAAAATTAAAAAGGCAAACAAAGCTAAAAAAAGTTCAAAGAAGTTGACTTCTAAAAGGAGATATCTAGCCTCAATTTCCTTTACCTTCTTAAGGTTAATCAATTAAATATAAAAGTCGATTGAATTTAAGGTAGTTAAAAGCTGATTTAGTTTGGACTGTATTATTAGAAAATGTCGGATGAAGACTCAGCTACATAAATTCTTAGCTCTTCAGAATCAGAGAAGTCGGGGAATGAAAATGATTATATTATAGATAACGCTAAATAAAAGGTTTTCCATGAACAGGCTACAGAGATTGATGTTTAAAGATGAGATTTGGTTAGATCATCTGGCTTTACTAAAAGCAAAGAAATGAAAAAGCTAATCTAGAACTATTTGGGCAGCAATTCTATCTCTAATTCTATCCTAACTGTCACAAGTGCTGCTGCTAAAATATTTGTAGGCGAGTTAATAGAAACAGCGCTGGAAAGAAGTGGAGAGATAACTGAAGAAAGCATTTAAGAGGCTAAGTAGGTGCTAATGAGTAGCGGATATTTTCTAACCGGCAAAACTAAGAAATTACTTTGATCGAAGCGAACAGCTTAACTGTAATATGACTATTATGTTTAAACTCTCAGCTTCATTTACATTAGTAGTCAAGCATTCCAATATCTAATAAATCTAGCCATCTTCTATCTCCTATTTATACAAAGTAGGATAATAATTACCATTGCACTTCTTCTTAGTTTTCAAAGTCTATCTATGATATACTCACTATTAATCCTTAAGGCATAGCTTCACTTTTCATATAAGAGCATTAAGCTCTAGTGACTATAAAAAAGCAAAAGTCTGCTATAGTTTAGCTAACAAAATGCTCTCCTTTATGTCCACTCCCAGCTAAAAAATTAACCCAGTATATGTATCTAATTCTATGCTTCTCTTCTATCTAGAATAAGCTTAAAAAGCTAAAAAGGGAAGACATTAGTTCAGCTATTAGTGCTAGAATAGCTAACCATCTAAATTGAATAATGCTAGAAAGGAATCGAGCACTAAGGGTTGAATTTGATATACTTAAAGTCGTATAAACATAAAGCGCTAAGGACTCTTTTACCTTAAGCATTAAGATAGAAAGATTTATCACTAGCTAAGTAATAAAATGAGCTAGAGACTTAATCTTGATGGCTGAAATGAAGAGTGAAAGTGAGATATAAAAAGAGTTTCTAAGATAATTTTGATTTTAAAGATCTAAAACTATTTTTATACTTCTAAGTTCTCAGTTAGAATCCATTAGCTTTATATTCATTTCTGAATATAATTTTCAAGTATAAGCATTTCATGATAAACGCTAATTTTTAAGGAAGAAAAAAGAATCCAGTTGTTTAAACTGTAAGAGTAGACTGAATAGATCTAAACAAGGTAAAATACCTTTTTAATTACAGTTTTGCTTTTCTTATCTTTACTTAATCGGGAATATCTACAAAGTGGTCTATATGCAAGCCAGCTTTACAGCATTACAACTACCATTTCTTTAAAGAAGCTTTTACTTTATTTTAGAATTGAAATCCTTCTTTATATAGTTCAACACTAATAATTCTATACAGTCTCTACAGTAGATAGTATCTATTAGCACCCAAACTCAATTATGTTTAAATCATTATTTTGGAGCTCACCCAAGTTTACCAATGAAAGCGTTCCTTTTTGGATTTTAACAGAGGGAAGGTAAATGAGAGATTTTACTCTTATAACATGTCTAAAGCTGCCTAACTTTTTTCCTTATTCAATCCTTCAAATGAAAAGATGAAATTTCTTATTCATTTTATATCTAAGTCATCAAAGCAAAATCCAGCTTTAAATACCTTCGCTTTATCTTCATTAGCTTTCCTTGATATACCAAAGCCCTTCTAATGAATACTAGTAATAATGCTTCTAGATATGTAACTTGTATCTTGCTTTTAATTATTGAAGGACTAGTTAAAGGGGATTCATATAATTAAGTTTAGATGTAGAAGCTAATAGAAAGTAAAAGCTTTCTATATAAAGCTAAGTATACTGACTCAAGTTAGTCCTTTAGTGTAATCTTTTGGCAGCTTTGAGTGAAGCTTTCAAACAGAGAGATCTGGATTATTAAAATGAGTCACTTTTTGCTGTGAAAAGCTAGAGTTGGAACTCAATAAGGAGCTAAGTAGCTTTAGTTGGTTTAGAAAGAGGCCATTAGGTATTTTACGATTTCTCTGGTAAAAAATTAATTTAAACGTAAGATAAAAAAGTTTGTACAAAATGACTATTTTATAAGCTAAAAGCACAAGCATTTACACTATTTATAATATTAACTAAACAGATCAAAGAGAGTATGGCCATTTGTAAGCTTTATTAACTAAAATTTTAAACTTAATTTACGTTAAATTGAAATAGATTTAGGAAAACGAATTACCGTTAGAAACCTTATTTGGTATATTTAAGCTGCTTTTAACTGAAATTTAAGCAAGTATATTGAATTTGGTTATTGATAAGTAGAGAATTAATTTTAGCTAGCTAAGCTTAAATTCTTGGTATAGCCGAAGAATTTAAAAGCAAATTTAGATCTAAATTAAAATAATCTGTATGGTGAAGAGTCTCAGATTAGACCTTTGGGAATGGGAGCAGACTTACAGCAGTTCTTAAGTTTGCATTAGCTAATCGATTTTTTTGCCAGTTTCTCGAATTTAGTATAGTCTTTTTCATTTGCTTTAATTAATATCTAAGCCTTTTAGTGGTATTTCAAGTAGTTTTTCATTACTAAAGTTTCATCATCTCTGTGGTTTAGTAGATGGAAACCTTTATCAACAGCACATTTCATTGACTAATATCACTCGTAAAGAATAACTTTGTTTAACCCTTAACTGGCTAGTTCTTCTGAGCTTTAAGACATTTTTCCATGAGTCTTTCTCCAGTCATTCACTAAACTAATCAATTATTTTATTTTCATTTAGTTTGAGTCTGCCCTCGAAGCATATCCTTCTACTTATTTGGAGATTGTCTCTTCACTTTCTTCTTTAAGCTGTTTTTCTTGAAGTGGCTTATCTGGCAAAATCGTTTTAATGGGAGCGATTGTTTCTTTTTAAGGTACCTCAATTTTCTTCTTTGGTGCTAAACTTTCTTATTAAGCTAAATTATTTTGAATTTCAGTTCCACCTTCAGTAGAGTTTAAAGAAACAGCCTTTCTTACTTTAATATGTACGCAGTTTTAACTTGTGATTGGAATTAAAATATCACGGTATATTGGGAGAGTGCCTGTGAATATAAAAAGCTCATCCTGGCCTTTATAAAACAACTGAAAGTTTTCAAGTTCATACTCCAGATCTTCCAGCTTTTTAATTAATAACGAAAGCAGCACATTCTCACTTTCCTTTCCTCCAGTAAGCGCGCTTTTAGAAACATTTCTAATCTTTTCCCTTAAGTTTTGCTAGCTAATAAAATTCTCATACTCAACCACAATATCAACAGTATCTTAGTTTTGGCATCTGTTCCTAGAATCTTCTGAGCAGTCTTCAGTTTTCAAAGGTGATATCTGTTTCTAAGATAGATAGTCTATAGCCCTTTTAAGTTCCATTTTATAATTTATACTTCGAATGGCAAAAAAGTAAACTTTACCTAATAATTTACACTACAAATTATAATCCTCAATCCCTTTTTACGCTCCACTCCCTTATTCTCCACTATTTATTCTTTAACTCCATCACATCCAACTATCCATCCTTCACCAACTAGACCCTCACTACTAGTTATTCCTTTTCCTTTTTGCTTAAATTAAAATTAATTTTTTCCCTTTTTGAATAAGAGATTTGAGGGTATTTAGGGTAAAATAAGTTAAACCCTGTTAATATAATTAGATTTAATAGCCTTAGCAGAGCTAAAATAATATACCCTATTTTTATTTTATAAAACCAGGCAAAATTAGTATAGCTTAACGTACTTTGGAAATATAGCCTTCAGATTAGATTTAAATAGAAATACTTACTCCAGGGATTAGAAAGAGAGTATGTCACTAGTTCCTCCATTTTACAAGGAATATAGAGAAGAGAGAAGAAAGAGAAGCTAAGACTAGGAGAACTGGGTTTATTGTTGTGGTTAAGGTGTAAGAGACAGGGTGTTGATGAAGCAGGTAAAAGTGTTATATTTCTTTAAGAGTGTAAATAAGGATATAATGCTAAGGGGATAAAGGAAGTTTAATTTCTATTTAGTGAATTAATTAGGAAAGTTAAAATTTAGTATGAAGTCTAGGTATTAAAGTTAAGTTCTAAGATCTAAATAAATTTGCTGGTTTAAATTAGAAATTTAAATGAGATTAGTTTGATTTCCCTTTTTTAAAGGCCTTTTAAGGAATATAAAAAGATTAAGTACTTATGCTCAAATTAAAATTTAACCCAGTGTCAAGTTTTAAAATTAAGGTAAAGAAATCTAAGTCTAGCAACTACTTCCATAAAGCTAGCCAGTATAAAAATATCCTGCTAGTATATAGCGAAGCTAACTACAAGGCTAATAAGCTAAATTCTGAAGAGAAGCTAGTCGCGTATAAAGTATATGATAGATTCTGATTTCACTGAATTAGAAATTGAAGGTATATCATAAGTTTCTAATTATTATTAATATAGTAATTCTTTAAAGTTTTATTACCGAAATACAAAGTTTATACCTTAAGCCTTTTCTAATTATTATATTAATACCTATTTACTTGGTTCATTTTTACTCATAAGAGGGTTTTTTAGAAGAATAGCTGGAAGGGAAATAGGAAATGGAATTTATGGGGAAATTAAGAGTTAGGTTGTGTTAAGTGCTTAGCTTGTATACTAGTGCTTTTGTCTGCTTGCTAGAAGCTTTATTTTTTAGCTATTTGGCTAGATTTAAATTAAAAGTGGAGTTAATATCTAAGCGATCAAGTAGGATCCTTCTAATGTAAAAATTAGAAGCAGTTAAGCGGAATTTCGACTCCTTTAATTAATAAATGAAGCTAAGAAAGAACCAAGAATTTTTGTATCCTTAATCAAGGGAAATCCTTTCATAGATACTTAGATAATAAAGTCCGCTTAGGTTTAAGGAGTAAATTAAGGGGATCAAGTTATAAATAGAAGCTAAATTTTGATCATCTTAGTTTTTTTAATGCTTAGAGATACAAAATCGAAAGTTAAAATTATCAAGTGAAAACTTAATTAAAATTAATTTTCAGAGACTTTTCTATTTTAAAAATTAAAGTAATAATTGACTCAAAATCAAGAAATCTCTTAGCATTAATCAAACAGATTGCTAGCATTATAGCTAACATATCACCTGTTGATGTCGTTTCTTTTTAATCTAATTGAGTGAAATGTAGTCCATCAGCTTTTAAAGAATTTACCTAATTCTATCTTACTAGCTAGGGTCTATTTTACAAGACTTTAGCAATACTAATGAGTTTAAGCTTTCGAACTTGAGCATGATTTTTTAATAGCCTTATATGGAAAATAAAGCTTATGTGATCGAGCTATCTTCGTCCTTTCTTCAAGAGGATAGAGTAGCGATTTTCTTTGTACTCACTTGAAAGCACTAAAATAAATAAAAAATAAGGATAATTAAAAAAAAGTGCCAAAAGGTTTTCCTTTAACAAAATGAACTGAAAGAGAATGAAAAAAATTTAATTAAGTTTATCCTAAATTTCAGTTAAATGCTTACTGATGTCTAGATAGAATAAAAGGTACTTAAGATCTAATATCGAAAAGAAAACAGTAACAAAGGACAGAAAAACTTTTCCCTTGTTCATAATTAAGATTTAGAAGATATCATCATTAGATTTTTTCTTCTATCTTAAATTTGTATAATTGAATAGCCAATTTCAAGTTAGATTTAATATTGTATATTAATCATTTAAGAACCTTTTAGAATGATAATTACCTAGAGAATCTGCTTTTCAAATTTATTTTAATAGCAGGCGCTTTATCAACTTCTCTACTAACCTCACACTTTCAGCTCAGAATATTAGTTACTTACCTCTTAATCTACCAACCCTTTTAATTTCCAAAGTTAAAAGTTTGTCTTGCTTTAGAAGTTTGATATGCTTTAACTTCTATTACTTATGAAGGAAAGTTAATTTGACTCCATTTATGTAATTCAGAAGATAGCTTTTGACTTAATTTTTGAGTAAAGTTACTCGAAGGTCTATCATCTCAACTTTACCCTTTCTTATTAATTCTAGCCTAATCTTTCAGTGTTGAACTATAATTCCCCTTCCTTAATTTCTCTTTCTATTGATCTATTTAACTAAAACTGCTAAACATTTCCTAGATCTACTTCACTTAAAAGCTGCAATCTATAAATAAAGCTTTACTAAACAAGCTACGCTATTAAAAATACCCTTGCTTGTATTTAAAGTTTACTTAGATCTTTTGAGCCATTCCGGTTCTCTTTTTAGAATCTTGGAATTTATTCTTCATATCAACTAGTTTTTGACTCTAGTGTTCTGAACTTAAACTAGCTAAGTATAAAAAAATAAAAAGAGCTTATGTATATTTAAGCTTCTCCAGTTTGGCTTTTATATGAAGAAGTTTTATACATGAAATTAGACGTAAAGTTGGGTTTTTGACTCTATTAGAATATTAATAATTCAATCAAAACGAGCATTTAGAAGTAAGGGATAAGGTAATAGAGAAATGAGCTTTATAGAGTGAAAAAGAGTATTTAATGAGTATAAATTTTAGCTATCCTGTCTATGATTTCAGTGCTTTAGTAGTTCCTAACTTGGATACTTAACTCTTTTGTTGCTTTTGTGCACAATTTTCAAATTCCGAAACTTCTATTTCATCAAATCAATTCAAGACTCGCTTGCATATGCACAGTATATGTTTAGTACGCGAAGAGTATTGAATATAGGATAAAAGACTCCTTTTTTATTAGTTAGTGGGAAACCTATCATTGAAATTTCCCAGTTCTCTTGTAGATCTAAATAATTAAGTCCTTGGCACTTTTTTATTAGTATTGATACATGATGATTCTTTAATCCACAGTCTTGAAGTTGTAGGTTCTTAAGTGTGCTTATTCTGGCTATCTAATTTATCCACTTTTAACCAGAAAAATGACAACTATGGAACTTTATTTGCCCTATTTATAAACAGCTCTAACTTAGTGTTTTTAAGGTATCAACTTGGATTTTTTTAGCATAATAAA
Source organism: Loxodes magnus (assembly GCA_946699065.1). NCBI lineage: Eukaryota > Ciliophora > Karyorelictea > Loxodida > Loxodidae > Loxodes > Loxodes magnus. The sequence goes on from CAMPDV010000488.1 coordinate 181,664, forward strand.
GAGAAAGTTTCTTAAGCTATCCGCATTGTGTAAAAATATGTTTCAGAGTATCATTTTGAATAGAATTGGCTTAACTTATAGATATTTTCTCATAGTTCTACCCATAGTCTCCAATATACTTATAGCCTTTATCATTCAGTCACTTCAATTACTTTAGACTAATCGCTCTCAATCTAGGAGTATTCTAGAGTAACTAATATAAGCTTTTTCTTCCAAAATTATCACAGTCTTGGATTTTTACTTACTAGAGTTAGGTAAATTCCTTAATAAAAAGGATTTAAAACTCATAGAGTGGGAAATCTCTTATCCACCGAATTTTTAGCTACTGCAAGTTTAATCTTAATGCTTCTTAACTTTCATAGGGAATATTGTAAGAGTAATTAGCTTCTAGTCTTTTTAGGTTAGAACAATAGGTAAGAAACTAGGTCTGATTTTTGTTTTCATTAATAAGAATTTCCTCAATTTGGTTACCTTTTTCTACTAGATATTCTTATACTAGCTTAACATCTATATTCACGTTCTCAATTCTTAATACCTTCAAATTATGGTCCTTACAGTAAGATATTAAGAACTAGCCTGTAAGTAAATTTCCATTATTATACAGCTAGATAGATTCTAATTTTTTTAGGCATTCTACAAATCATAAATCTTTTTCAGCCAATAGAACATTCACAAGCTCTAATTACTTTAGTTCTTGACATAATCTGAAACTTCAAAGATTGTATCAATTACTTACAAAGTAGCTATCGATAGTTATTCTTTACATTTTCAGCTCCTCATTTTTACTTCTTCTATCATATTTATATTAAAGGCATTCAGCTAGTTTTGCCTATGTTTAGTATATCGTTTCTTAGGTTAATTATCAAGAGTCTACTATTAAGTTACTCACTTCGTTGTTTTTGATCTGATTGAAAATTCATTTTATTCTATTTTCTATCTTTTCTTAGCTTCCACTATATGCTTTTAGCTTTAATTAATTGAAGTGATACTTATAGTGATAAAAATGCTAATTTACCTGCTACAATTTGCATATATCGTGATTTCTTAGAAAGCGTAATACTTTTGTGAGAATGTCCTTATTTCATCAGATGCTATCAGAAGCATTTTTCTTTTTTTTCACTATACACCCTTCATGCTTGTTTCTCTCTTTATCTCTATCATCCTTTTATCATAGTCTTTTCTACGAGCTACCTAACATTTCTCCATTAAGGTTTACTTATTTCTACGCAGTACACAACTCACCTTCCTGATACTTATACCTAACCATATCATTAGCTTCAAGTTAATTAGACTATAGCTAGCTAAATAAGCTCATAAACTAATTTTTCCGCTCTTTTGTCTTAGACTCTTATTTGCTTCTTCCCTTAAAGCCTGTCTTCCCTTAATTTTTCTTAGTTTCCCCAACTGTTAATTTTGAATAGTTCTCCATGTAAAATACTATAAACGAAAAGAATTTAGCATAATCTATTATATCGTAAAAAAGACTAATAGAAGATAATTTTTTTCTGTTCAATTTAGAAGTAAAAAGCTTGATTAAGTAATAGAATCTCCTGTTATATTAGAATACCTTTTGAGGTTATGATGGTAGATAGAGATTTTGGAAACTGGAAACTGGAAACTGGAAACTGGAAGCTATTTATAGTAGATTATGGTTTGAATAGCTTAATTCTAAGTTTAGAGTTAGGAAAATTGCTTAAAAGTATAGATGAAGATAGGAGATTAAGACGTTAAATAGATAGGATAGAATAAGAGTTAGGTATCTCAATCTTAGTTCTGATTTACTTAAATTTTAAGTCCTCTCAGTATGGTATTTCTTAAATATTCATTTTAAGAAACTGATCTCTCATAGAGGTTATATGCCTAAATGAATGGGTAGACTTAATAGCCTCTAACTTTATTTTAGATAAGTTAGTTTATATTTCTAAGTCTCTGCTTTATTAGTTTTGATGTCTTCATCTTATTAAGAAATCAGCATATTAAAGTAGATTAAGAAAGGTAGCTACTTTTTTAAAAGGAGCTTCAATAACTCTTTTGAATATGATACTCTTTGCTTGAAGCCAAATTTGGGCTTATTTAAGAAAAGATTCTTTCAGTTCCTTTTCCTACTTCAGACAGAATAAAGTATAGTGTGGAGATAAAAAATCCTACAAGCCTTTATTGTGTGAATTTAATTCTCTAGCAAGGCTTTTCCAAGCTAAAGACTTCTTACGAAGCCCTCTTTTAATTTAATTATTATAGTCCTTGGGCAATTATTCTAGCTATTACCATGTTGATTAATTAAAACAGATAAGATATCTACTCCTTGTCTTAACTAACAGAGGAATAAGATGTCATATACATCACTAATCTTAAGGAATAAGTATATTCTTGCTATCTCTTTGTAATTACTCCTATGATTATATAAGTAGTCCTCATTTATTCGGCTTATATACTTCCATCTGCTTTACATTGTTATCTCACCAAATTTCCATTTGTAAGGTTACAGAGTACTTTCAGCTTTACCTCCTACTTAAAAAAGTGAGTGATAAGCAAGCATTCCTTTACCTTCTATAGATTTAGCTTCACTAAGTCACTAAATGAGTGCTCGAATTAACTTAAGAGATAATCTTCTCTTAGTCACCTCTGTAACTTAATATAAGGCTAGCTGAATTATATCGTTAGCAATCATATACTTATATTGACTATCATTTCCAGATCCCAGCCTACTTTTTACATCTACTAGTATAATAGGAATTCACTATGCAGTGTATCAGAAATCTCCTTACAATCATCAACTAAAGGGTCTCTTTTAGAAAGTCTAAGCTCGCTTTTTAATACCCTACACTGATAATATTTCAAAGAAAGCTCCATAAGTATGTTCATAGTAACTTCTAGTCAAAGGAACATGCATAAGAGCTTCTATTAATCCTTTAGGTTTATCAAAGGGATAGACAAGTTTATATCTACAAAGCAGCTTTTAAAGTATATGCTAAAAGGATGCTAAATAAGGAATAGATAAGTATACAGATGAGGCATTAGAGGCTGAATATAAATACCAAAATTGAAAATTTATACTTCCAACCAAGTTAACTTCAAAGGTAACTATTTAAACTACTTGTAACTATATGGGTTAAGCTAGATTTGGATATGTGGGAGCTATTTATACCTAATTGATTATAAGGCTAGACTTTGCTTTAAGTGGATTTTAGAATAAGATTTACAAGTAATAAAAGGGATAAAGTAGGGCATTTATATCTAAAGATATATAGGAGGAAATGTGGAATAGACTGTGAAGTTAGGAGATAATAAAGGAATACATAAATAACTAAAAGGCAGAAAAAAGCTGATAGTCATATCTTCTAGCTTCACTAATTGTCATTGCTTGAGGTTTAAATCAATTAAACAAAGAAAAGCAACCTTCATAGGGGAGTAATAGCAGTATTAGCACAAAAAATAAGCTAATTTCAGGAAAATATGGATGATGCAGATATTCTAGTATGCTAGAAATTTAAAAGTTTGGATAAATAAAGGAATAAATAGATTAAATATGCTTGGCTCATTTACTAGCTTAAATAAAGTACTAATAAGCTTAAAGTCTATTTTCAAGGAATTTAATTAAAAAGGTAGATATATGAACTATTAATTAAATGCTTTAATTAAGTCTCTTTATAAATTATATAAAAATGGGTCAATTTAACTGTAGTGACTGTAGTTGCAACTAGAGAGAGAATGATTACAGAAATGAAATAAATACGACTGAAAACGAAAAGAACAACCTAGGCTAATCGTAAAATATCAAATAGAGCAATAATTAAACTGGTTATAATACAAGCAGAAAGAGATAATATAGCGCTACCAAGATATAAGCAGCCTGAAGAGGACATATTGATAGGAAATAGTTTTAGCATCTTCAAAAAAACCATAAATCTACGTCAAAGTATTTTAGACTCGATGAAATGAATGAGATCCAGAATTTGAATTTAGATTATGAAACTTCAGACAGAGAAAATAGAACTTATACTTTTAGATCGGGAGCTGTTTATAGAGGTTAGTGGAAAAACGGTATGAGAGATGGGAACGGTATATAAACTTGGCCTGATGGTGCTAAGTATGAAGGCTTGTGGAAAAAAAATTAGGCTTGTGGTAAAGGCAAATTTTGGCATGTTGATGGAGATGTCTATGAAGGTATTTTTTTATTTTAGGTGAGTGGAAAAACGATAAAGCAAATGGACGTGGAGTTTATATTCATGTTAATGGAGCTAGATATGAGGGAAATTGGGTGAATGATTTGTAAGATGGATATGGAATTGAAACGTGAGCTGATGGCTCAAAGTATGAAGGAAATTATAAAGCAGGTAAAAAATAAGGCTTTGGTAAATATATGTGGCCAGATGGTTCGTAATATGAAGGGGAATGGGTAAACAACAAAATATATGGAAAGGGAACGTATACATGACTAGATGGTCGAATCTATATTGGTGAGTGGCTAAATAATAATATGCATGGAAAAGGAAAATATTCATGGGCAGATGGTAGAAAATATGATGGCGAATATAAAAACGACAAGAAACATGGCTACGGTATTTACACCTGGGCTGATGGAAGGAGATACGAAGGATATTGGTAAGAAGGCAAATAGCACGGAGAAGGATGTTACGTGCTACCAAATGGGACAAAGAAAAAAGGGCTGTGGGATAATTCGAAAAGAATAAAATGGATGGAAGATGAGACATCAATCATGTGATGTATTCTAGCAGTTTTTCATAATTCGTTATAATTTTTTATTTAGCATTCTTTATAATTACTTAGTATTCTAGAATAATTATCAATAACTAAGAAAAAAAAAGATAATCTCAGTATGAAAAGTTAAAGAAATATGGTAAAGCTAACTTTCTCTTTTTTCTAAATGAAACTGACCTTTTTAATGCTTTTAAAAAGGTTTAAAATATAGATAAAAAACCAAAATTGCACATTAAATTGAGTATTAAGAATTGCACCTTAGCAAGGCTTCTTAGTTAAGAAAAAGGATGTAAAAATTACGTGCGGCAGTATAACCGAAAGAGTTAGAAATAAAACTGAGCATTTACCTAAAACTTTTTCATTTTACTATGCTAGTAAGTATGTAAGTATCAATTGAGAATCCAAAAAAATGGTTTCTCGATTTTAAGTAAAATTGGTTATACTAGAAAGGTTAGTAATAAAAGGAAAAACCTGTAAGTTGTAAGTGTTAAGTTAAAGAAAGAAGATGTGAATAGAAGCTTTTATATAGCATAAGGAAGGTTTAAAATAAGAAGGGTAGTTTAATTATGAGAGTTACTAACTCTAAGCACCTTTAAATCATAAAAATATTAGTCAGTAGCTTTGCTAGTTAAAAGTATTTAAAAGAGTTTGATTTAGAAAATTTCTAAAGTTAAAACAGTTGATCAATAAGTCTAAATAAACAGGGAGAAAAATCCATTTAAATAAGATAAGAACTAATAAATATTGACTAAGTTTGAAATGGAAGGTGGAAGTGAATTAACATTCTTAGCGAAAGATCAAGTTGAACTGTAGAATGCTAAGTTGTATTTACTCTTGATTATTATTACTACCTCGCTAGAAGAAAATAAAATATTGAAATGCCTAAATTTCATTAGCATAAAATCATATAAACCATGTCTAACTATATCATATAAGCTTCTAGTTATAATAATTGAAAAGCCTCAAAGTTGATAATAGCCAAGCATTATAATTTTGGCTTTACATAACTCCTAGTATTTTCAATTAAATATGCTTAGCTAAGCATAATGAAGAAAATATATTGGTGATAAGAAGAAAGATTAGGAAATTTTTGAAGATGCAAAAGTTATTATCTGGTTGAAGTAATTAATATACTCATATTGAGCTACTTTATAGGCCTAGTTTTAAAAGATATATTAAGTTAGAAGGAAATAGACTTATACTCTGTCTAATTATTGCAGAATAGTATACTTTTTTAATACCTCCAGAAATTCCTCTTTTAGCTACTTATTTAATCATATTGGTGAAGTCTAGAACCCTCTGAATAAAGAGCATTAAATCTAAAATTTATAAACAATATAACTATCCATTAAACACAAGCTAAGTACTTAAGAGATATAATTGATTGCTCTAAAGCAAAAGAACTAGATGAAAGTACAGTCTTAATTTTTACTAAAGTAACTAGAAAATAAAAGCTAGGGGTTTATTTAATTCTCTTAGATATTATTTCCCTTTTTTTCTTTCTCTCAGTATTAAAGGCTATAGCTTTAAAATATATTGGTTGATATTAATTTTCAAGTGCTATCTATATAACTAGATCTATTATTGTGTTGAGAGATTGGAGAGATATCTTTAGTCTTATTCTTATTTAAAGCCTATTATTGATAGGACTGGATATTCCCTATTTTTTATTTCAGCTTTATGCAATAGCATCGGTGTGGTCTTTGTCATTTAGATTCTGCCAATATAGGATTACTATCTTAGATATCGGGAGAATCATCTTTTTTCAAAAGAAAACGCTCCAAAAGTAAGTAGGAGGATTGAAATATTTCTTGATCCCTCTTCATATCCTTGCTCTTTACACCTTACCCTTTAGACCAATATTTCTTAAAAATAAACCAAGCTAAGAAAGAACAAGCTAACCACCTTAAATCTAATAGATAAAGAAAGTTAACCTTTAAAATACCGAGTTTGGTATAAAAGTTATAAAGTCGAGACTAAAAAATGGAAAAAGTACCTCAAAAGCAACAAATAAACAAAGGAAACTTCTTCTAAACGAAGCAAAGGAAACTAACAAGATAGCTCTACTTAAGAAAATAAGGAAAGCTAGCACCTTAAAATAAACTAATGCATCTTTATTCTCAAATTCCACTTCTCTTGAATAAGTTTGAAATACTTTCTTGCTTCTAAGAGAATCTATTTCTACATGGATTAATTAGCAACACTTAAAGAATTGTAATGTACAATATCAAAGAGGATGTTCAAGGGGAAATTGCTTTGAAGCATTGATATATCATTCCTTTTAATGCAAGCTCGCTAATTTACAAGCGTAGAATTTATATAGTTGGAGGTCAAAACTTAATATGAAGGTTGTATAACCAAATTATAGAAGTTAATTTCTAGGGCGAATGTAAGGGTTTCCCTAGCTTAAATATTTCTAGAAAGAGTTGTATATTAGCAGCATGTGATAATGTGCTGTATATTATCGGAGGTTTAAGTCAGGAGGATTTGAAATTCAATTATGTTGAAAAGATAAACTTGAACAGTACCTAACTCCCTGAAAAATGTTCAATGTGCTAACCTTGCTTATAAGCCTGTTCCGAAGGTTTTAGTTAAGTCACAAGCTAAAAATTAATTTTTGTCCTGGGAAATATTGATTAAGTAAAATGCTACCTCTAAAGATATAATCCAAGACAAGATTTATGAGATTAAATCGAACTGACATAAAAGAAAGCTGCAATGTTTTAAGGATTTTACATAGATTTCCATTAAGGATAAAATCAAAGTGATTAAATGATTCTTTTTGGTGGACTTGATACTAACTAAAACTTTGGTCGCTAATACGTAAGATAAATGCTTATTTTAGATAACTAGTATAATCATAATTAGACACTAAAAATAGAACAAGAAATAATAATCTTGGGTAATACAGTCAAAAATAGAGATAAAATTTATGCTTTATGTGAAGAGAAGTTTAAAAGTGATTTCAATGTAATTGAAATATCTTTGAAAGACTTTTCTTATACATTAAAGTTGAAAGAAAAATAAATGAAATGATCTAAAATTATAACTCTGTTAAACAGGCTAATTTTTTTAAAATCCTTTTCATAATTTTATATTAAAAGATAAGTTTTCATAACTAAAATAGCTTTTCTTTTTTTTATTTCAAACTAAAAATGTTTATAAAAACTTTATAGATAAGTAATCTATTTAATGCTTAGAAAAATATCAAATTACTCTCATTTAATTTTCCTTTTCTAGTTACCTCTTCTAGTTACCTTTGCTTGTTACCTTTTCTAGTTACCTCTTCTAGTTACCTTTGCTTGTTACCTTTTCTAGTTACCTCTTCTAGTTACCTTTGCTTGTTACCTTTTCTAGTTACCTCTTCTAGTTACCTTTGCTTGTTACCTTTTCTAGTTACCTTTTTTACCTTAACCAATTTAATTTCCATATCAATTAAAATTAAGCATATATACCTATCTTTAATAGCCAGATTTCTTTAAAATCAACTATTTGAACATATTTTTAAATAAGAGGAGATATGATAAAAAATAGGTTCCAAGCATTTATATTAAACTAGAGAAAGAACATAAAAAAGAAAAGCGATTAAGCTATTATAAAGAAGGCTTATATCTAAAATAAAGCTTTTAGTCTCATTTTTAGAGAAAAGTTAAACTTAAGCTTAGTGATTCTATATTTAAGGTTTTTCATTTGAAACTTAATTGTTAATCAATTTTACCCATTTAAGTTAAAGAAAGTGCTAAACCATTAATCCCAAGAAACTATTATGGATCCTTCAATCTTTATTTGGTTATTATTTCACTAGCTTTTAGTTCTGAACTAACTTTATAGTATCAGCTTTCTTGATTATTGAGTATTAAAGCTTAAAAGGACATTAATGCTTTAGGTTTATTTTTATAAGCAGAGATTTATAATTAAAGCTGAGATTTCTCGGATTTGGATTTGTTAGATTCTTTCTTATAGTGTATTTTAAGGAACATTAATAGAGTTTACTACCATGAACTAAAATCTCTTCTCAACACATTATAGAGCATATTCTTTGGTAGTCTATTTTCTTATATCCATTGCTATTAAAATACTGAAGAGAGTGCTAGACTCACCAAAGCTAATTCAAATTTGCTACCTTAATTTTGATTCATTTATTTGCTCTTACAGTCATTCCATCCCTTATTTTTATCATCCCAGAGTCATATCAAAATAGCAGACTTTTACTACTTAACTGCCTTTGTCTTTTTCGATGCTCTATATGAAAAATATAGCGTAACTTGCTAATTGGAGGACTTAGTTCTTATACTTATATAGAATGATGTATAGAGTGAGAAGAACAAGTGAATAGGAGAATAAAGGAAAGGGTAGAACCTAATGCTACTAGTTCTTAAACTAAAACCCTTCAAGGTATGCTAATCTATATTTCAGAACTAAAGCTATCTAAGTCACTATAATCATCCACTGCATTCTCTCTTAGCTAACTAAATCATTCTAATATAGTAATCATACAAAGTGTAAAGCTAGTTACTTCATAATATAAGGCTAGGAGTAGTCTAATAAATCTCTTCTGTAGCGTTATAGAAAGCTTCTAGATTAGAAGCTAGAAGTATAGTATATCTTAATATAGAGTGAATAGTGGCTTAAGGGGAATTTCGTAAATGTAGTGTATTTAACTAAAATACCTTATGCTCTGGTATTAGAAATTAGGAGATAATTTAGGTTAATTTTGCTTGGCTATTATAGTGATAATGGGCTAGTATTTACCCAATAACTACAGAATAATCTGACATTAGATAAGACTTAGATATTCAATTTTAAGAGTGAAATCTCTGAAAATAAAAGAAAAATGAGATAAAAGATAGATAAGTGCTAGAGTATATGCTAGATAGTAGAGTATTTAGATAGCGAACTAAATAAAGCCTTCCGTTATATACTTATTAGATAACTTTAGAGTAAGGGGAATGATAGCTAGAGCTTTCCAAATATTTTTATATAAAAGGAAGAAAGAATAAAGAGCTTTTAGTTAGAATAGTAATGCTAATACTAAAATCAACCTAGTACTATAAGCTCATTCTGATTCATTTTTTAGCTAAAAAAAATTAAATTGGGAAGCATCCTAATCATTAAAAGACCTTTTACAGAATCTAAACTTTTATGATTTATAAAGGATTCTAGTATCCAACTTTTAGCATTAAAAGAAAGTTGACTAGAGAATAAATTTAAGACAAGCGTTAGTCACAAGCTAAGAAAAGCCTAAAAAGTTTGATCACTGTCTATTTCTTTATAGTTATACAAGAAGTAGTTAGGTTCAATTTAATTTGGATTACATTATTAGAATATCCAATACATAGTCAAAGACAATAACTTAGCTTTTCGTTTATAATTTGGAGTCTTTTAGACTAGCATATTTAGTTAAGCAACCTAATTGCTCAACACTATTGAAATTATATAGCCAATTTATGAACTAAAGTAGCTATTCAACTATCATAAAGCAATGATCCTATATACTCAGATTATTAACATCTACCCCATAAAAATCCATCTATTGTTATGCTTTCGACACTAGGATCTTTACACTCTATACACCTAGTTTAGTATTTTCAAGGTTTAAAATACCAGCTTTTGGTTTAACTAATAATGCAAAAATAAAGCTATAAATAAGGAAATGAATGTACTTCCTTATTAATATTAAGAAGGGATTCCATAAAGAGAAATGAGAGTAGGAGATAAAAGTAGAAGTATGGTATTAATGGTTAGTTAGAATGGATGGAAGTATAGTATATCACATCTTCTATGATGCTTTAATCTTAAACTTTAGAAAGTTAAATATCTAGAATTATATAGCTGGAGGCAGGGTTAGACTAACATCAGACTCTAGAAGCAAAATTGAATAGACTTTTGATATCGAAGTTTCAATTTTATAGTGATAACAAATAAAAAGTAAGAGCATTAAGTTTATAAGCCTCCATTATCTAAAAAAAAGCATAAGTATTACAATAAATTTCATAAAGCTGTTCTAATGTATGTTGCTATAAAGTATAGAATATAGATAGATTAAGCTAATTATTTTAAACTTATAATGGCTTTAAAATAAAACATCTAACTAATAAGCATAGGAAACATAAAATAGGCAAATTAACTTATTTTTGAACCAAAAGGCTTTTAGATATTATCATCATCTTTGGGTATAATTCTGCTAAATGATTTCTCTAAGATATCAATACAGCCAGAATAGAAGTGATTAGGTATTTAGTTTGTCTATCGATTTTTTGAGTTTAGGTGGTTCGAAATATTTCTGATATGATTGTCCGTAACTCTAAGCATGTTATGTAATATGCTGTATTCTATTACTTTCTTTCATCTTTTTGGTTTCTTGGATTTCTACTTACGACATTTTATACCCACCCTTATTGGCTAACATTTACTTGGTATCACTTTTTCCTAATAAAGTTTTACTCGATAGCATGGCTTTTATTTTACCTACTAGTTCAGCGCTTTATCTGATGAGATTTTTCATTAGATAGCATTTTTAAATGATATAGTTTTGGAAATACCAAAATGGAAAATCCCCAGTAGAGACATAAAAAGTGTAGAAGAGCTTGGGGAAATAAAAATCATATGTAAGGCATTTCTGGAAGTTAAATTATCTATCAACTAATGAATCTTCCAATTACAAACCTAAACATACTCTCATGGAATAAAATTGATAACCTAGTAGAAATAAAATCCTTCAGATTGAAAAATTTTGCAAGCATTTAATAAATGTGTAAGCAAAGTGGAAGAAATAAGGAAGCTCAGAAGTAAATTTATGATCTATCTTTTCTAATTTCTAGAATAGACTGATGTTGACTATTTTTTCTATCTCGGATACATCCAATCTTTATACTTAAGCTTAGAATTACTCAGCCTTCTTTTTGCTCTATATAGAATAGAGATATTTAGCTTTAATACACTAATATGTAGATACACAAACCCCATTACAAGCTAATCAAAATTTGAATAATCATAAGTAAGAGATAATCCCTCATTAAGCTCTCTTATTGAGCAATCTAGTCTTTAACTATAATAGCTAGAACTTAGAAATAGCTGTTACTTCTCTCTTTCAATATCAAAATTAAGATATTTAGGAATGCTTATATCAGGTATTCTCAGTTCGCAGTTCGATTGCTATTGCTTAAATGGTTATCTTGAGCTTTTATTTAAGAAATATTTGATAAAGTTCTTTTCATTAACTCTTGGATATTAAATAACCTGAAATATCAGCTTTTTTTACTTATTATCCTAGCAATATTTCTTAGCTTCTCCTTTCTTACCTCATCCTATCTTTCCACAGCACCTAATACTTAATCTTATTAAAACTTCCAGCAATTCATAGTCTTATACTCCTATAATCTTGAGCATATATCCCTATTAGTACTCATAGAATGAAAGCTATTAATTGAACGCTAAATACTCTATACGTTTAATCCCTTTACTTCCTATCCTTTTTACTATCTAACTTATTCTAACTTCCTCCAGTTACCTCTAATACCACTCTTTAACCTCTCTATTTTATCCTTTTTACAAACGGTTAGATAAAGTGGATTATGATACTTATAATCCTAGTAAAGCTTGATTAAGAGTATTATGATAATCAATAATTCAAAGCTAAACAAGCATAAAGACAAGAGATAAGAAAGCATAGTTTAGCCTATTAAATAAGTATCTTAGAAGCAGGATTTTAAACCTATAGCATAAGCAGCTTTACACAGTTTGAGCTAACTCAAGTATTGATTAAGTTCAAAGCTCTTTTTTGATGGAAACAGTTTCATAGTAGTAGGATAAAGAAAGACAAGTAATAGATAAAGGTTTATTTAAGTTAGTTCAAAGGATTTTAAAGGAAGTCATTTTTAAAATGCTAGAAAACTCTATGAATTATATAAAAGTCTCACTTACTCCTGAGGAAAGTACTGGAACTAATGCTATTGATTCTGTCACTATTGAGTATAATAATGGACCAAGATTTGATAAGTAAAAGGGTAGTTAGTAAGAAGAGAAGTTCGAACAAAGCGAAGTTATAAATCTGTCCTTTGATTAGAAAGAGATAAATACAACTTCTGATTGCTTTGATTACTAGAGAGTAAGCTAAGGGAAGGATCAATGCATATTAGATTTAGTTATTAAGAGATAGTTTAAATAAGCTTAGTAAAAGCTTCTTATTGATATTGCTAATCTAGATGAAAAGGAAGCAACGCTTGTCTATTGGTTCTGCTAATTTGTTTTAGACTAAACAGCCAAAGAGATCATACGCATAATATAAGAGTCTAAGAAAATGATTGAAGAAGTATTCCAAAGTGATGAGAAGTAAACTTTCTTATTTTTTACTGATCAGGTTAGATTTCTAAGAGGTGAAACTTTATTTAATATATTCAGAATGAGTAGCGAGCACCCATATCTACCTTTGTAAGTCTTTATATAGGATAATATTATCTATGGACTCTAAATTATGCTTAATATAGAACGAAAAAGAATTAGTTTGGAATGCATGTCATCAGTGTGACATACAACTAGCTATGTAAATTTTAATTCAGGCAATACTTATTACCTGGCTATTCTAATGCTTTCAATATTCTTATTCCAATGATTAAATTCAAACTAGCAGGTAAAAGCACTGAAATAGTAAAAAGGTTTAACTAAGAGGTAGGGCTATTCAGTCTGTGCTACGAAACTAATTAACAAGCTTTGCTTGATATCTTCGACTAAAAGGACTTAAAGCTAGAGCAAGAGCTTAAGTAATCTATTTAGTGTATTTTTTCAGATGCTATCCTGTAAGTTATTTACTCAGTTATTATCTCTCCAAAAATATACGCTGTGACTTTACAAGTCAATGCAGATTTATAATAGAGCAATACTTATCCTCAGGCTATTTAATCCATAGTGGTATTGAAATGCTTTCTCTAATTCCTTTAAATCAATGGGAGTATGAAGAGATCTGCTTGCTGTGTAAGTGTCTTATGAAATTCATAAAGACTTAAGCTACAGAAATCAGTTTTTCCTAGAAGCCTCTTCTAACTATAGTATTAGTAATAACTCTTTTATAGCAGCTATCCAAAACTTAAACTGGACATAAGAACTTTTGTACTTAACTGGCAAAAAAGTGAGAGTTACTGGGGTAAAAGATAGTAAAGTCGATCAATAAAGATGAGTCATCATATAAATTTTACCTTAGATAGTAAAGTTGTCAAGGACTAGAGACTTTATGATTCATGGCTAGTTAACGTATTTATGATCTGCTTAGTGATGAAATAATCTATCTAGTCATAGAAAAAATGTGGCAAGGTCCTTATTAATGATAGGATCTCCACTAAGCCTCTTGTTTTTATAAAGCGCTTATTGCCGCTCCATGAGACAATCAGAACTCTAGCTACGTTTAATCGATGAATGTTTTAAAAAATTATATTTTCTAGTTCAACGTGTGGCCTCATTCTTGCAAGTTAAGATTCAGAGCTTTAGCTTGAAGTATTGCAGCCTTGGTTGTTATTTATTAAGGTGTTATGTACTGGGACATTTAGGTTTAAACAGCAGGAGCAACTGTATCTGATAACTAAATCTTAATAGTATTTGACGTTCTAGCTTACATTCTAATTTTCAGTTTCGCTTTCAATTAGATATTCGAGCTTATTTTTTGCATAACTGCTAAACAAAAATATGACTTATCATTTTGAAGGATCGTTGACTATGGCTAAGCCATTCTTTTGATCTTTATCCTATAAAAGCAGAGTAGTTTATTTGATGCTATAGAAGAGGAGAGAATAAAGCATTATGTCATATCCATGCTCTACTCTTGGATAAATTTACTTTCCTGGTTTAAATTCCTGATTGTACTTAGTTTGACACCTTTCTATGGCCCTTTTATTCGAATGTTCTGTCTAGTCATGGATGAGTTCAAGAAAATAATAATGATCTTCATTTGTTTTACTATAGCATGAGGGTCTATGATGTGCTCTCTATTTCATAACTATGTATAAACAGACTTCGTTTCATACACCGAAACCATTATATCCCTCTTCAAATTAGTCTGTGCAAATCTTAATTTTGAAGTGTTTACTTAAGACAAAATTTTTGGAGTTGTCCTTCTAGCTATTTATATAGTACTAATAGCTATTGTTCTGCTTAACTTATTCATAGCCCTTCTCAGTGTAGTATATGAACGATTTCTTCCGTAGGTTAACTCTGAGAACAACGTAGCGAAGATTATTAAGTTTTATGAGATGTAATGGGACGAGCACTATGGATTTTTGAACTTCTGCCCTCCTCCTTTCAACATGCTAAGAATTCCCTTCGTTTACAGCCTACTAAGAAAGTAGCGAACTGACGAACAGCAAAAGTAGATAAACTGGAAATTTGCTAAGATACTTTACACTTAACTAGCCTTAGTCATTTTTATAGCCTTCCTATTTGAGAGCTTTATCTTCATGATACTCCTGTACTTTAAGCTGATTTTTATGGCTTTTAAAAACAAAAAGCAATCAATTACTAATTTCATTCTCTAAAGGATAAAATGAATTTTTACTGGCATTCCTATTCTATTCTACTACATGGGTAGAGATTTCAAACTATACTGGTAGTAGCTTTATAGTATTCCTAATAAAGACTATTAGATAGAAGAGGAAGAGGAGAATGTTAAGAGATATGAGGATATTGTAAAGGACGTTTGAGAGACTGTACAGTTACTTGATGAGGATTATATCAAAAAAAGTGAGTTAATCAGTTTGATGAAGGAGAGATTCTAAGAAGAGTAAAAAAGTGGATTTTTTAAAGGGGCCAACAGTATTAGCAAAGCAGGTTCCAAGAATAATTTTTAAAAAACGAAGTCCTATTTGTTTGAGTTCTTTACTCAACGCTTTATTCTTGAGTAAAGTACAAGTGTAAGCTAAAATTTAATCACTAGTATCAAAAGGAATTAAGAAAGCGCAGTTAACGCTAAAATGCAGACAGTTACCGAACTATTATAGAGATTAATGATTTGAGATCATCTGCAGTAGAACTAAATTTCGGTGAAGCTTTTGAAGCATATGTTGAGACCAACTATAATCTTTTCAAATATGAGTCAAGAAGAAAAAAAAAGGACAGAAGATGCAAACATAAAAAGAATTGCCAATCTTCAGTTTTCTAATATCTATAAAGCTGCTTTGAAGTATATGATGAAAACTAAGCGACAGAACTAAAAATAATATGACGAGTAAAAGTTTAGCCTTCTACTTGCAAATATAAACTAAGTCTAAGAAATATCAAACTACTAGAAGGAAAACATATATGAAGCTCTAAGAGAAGAAAACCCCCAAATTCAGCATCTAAATTTCAAGAAGAGCAAGAGATTATCATTCCTGCAGGAGAATTTAAAATGAAAAATGTTTATTTTATGTATCTAATTTTTATGCAAGCGATTTCTATACATTTGCTTATAACTATAATTGTTAAGCATTTTATGCACTTTATGCAAACAATAAATTTAGTTAAGTCTACAGTTTAGACTAAAGATCTATACAATCGCTTTTAATCTACTGAAGCCACTGATGTCATTTCTTTGTTCTATTATTACCATCTTAACGTTCTTTTCAGTCTCTATTTTCAAAGGCATGCTGATGTTTTAGTTTGGAAGTAGGAATTACAAACCTGATTAATTTGAAGAGTTTTGGAATGCAGTTTAAACCAAAGGGTATGGATATAAGTATGTATTTCTTAAGTAAGCTTAAGCAATACAAATCATCTAGAAATTAAATACCTTTATAGATAATTAAATTAAGCTTGATTAATGAAAGAGTTTTGAAAAGGCTACTGATATTTGACTTGTCAGATTGTTTTAGTTTAATGAGGTATTAATGAATAGATTTAAAATATCAAAGGTTGCAAACTGTTTCTAAGTTTCCTTTTATAAGGTCTTTATTTAGTTTGAACATTGATAAGAAAGTCTATGCGAATTAGACTCCTTCACTGTTTTCTGTTAAGATGCACAAATCTACAAATTTTTCGTATATATTTTCCTTTATTCAGCTGGCTGTTTAGGCTTGTTTTTTGATAATTAGATCAATATCTTGCTACAAATTATGTAAAGCCTGGACTTTTATTTGCTCTGATATCTAAACCGCCTCTTGTTATATCTCTTTTTCCTTCTGTAGTTACTTTTACTTAATATTCTTCTTGTCTTTTATTTAAAAGGGAAGAGTAAAATGCAAGTCAAGTAATTTTTCAATAGCGTTTTTGATAGACTCACTCACTTCAACCAGGTTCAAATCTGGAGTACTTTATCTTAAGATCTACTACTTCTAAAGCAAGGATTGTAAAACTAAGCTTAAAGCTTCTTCAGTGCTGAATATTTTATCCTTATAGATTTCGAAACCATTTGAAAATTCTTCCGATTTTTTTTCCTCGTAGACTTCTTAAACTTACATATCTCTCATTGCCTTTTTAAACTTCTAAAGCTTTTAGTCTAAAGATTTCTTTACTTCTTAATCTTCAATTTGAGAGATTGAACTCTCGACATCTAGCTAGAAATACTACATAGCGTTGACCTATCTCTTTAGAATGAAATTTTACTTCTCTAGTTGATCTATTCTCGCTTTTAAAATCTCTGCTCTCTTATTTTAGAAGCTATCTTAAGGAGGTTATTTCTGTACTTTTCCTCTTTAGGAAGAAGTGGATGCTCTTGTAGAAGCTGTAGAAAGATTGGTACTGTCAATACTTCTTTCGAACTAACTTGTTTTCTATTTTTTCATTTTAGCTTTTGAATTTAATTCTCTTATTAACTATTTTAAACCTTTCAAAACTTAAGACTCTAGCTTATTTAAATACCCTTATTAAAAATAAGCTTCAGATTGCTATTTTATAACTATTAACTTGTTTCAGTGTATTCAGTTTTCTAGAGTTATTTCGGTTGAAGGTATACTTATCTCTTGAATTTTGCCTTATTTATTTTCTCGCTTCTATCTATAGAAAAGGCTTTCCTTTATCAAGGTTCAACTTTATCTTATCTACTAGTATTAAAGAGCATACTTCTAATGCTTAAACCTTATTCCTTGCTTACTTTATTTAATCTGATACTTATTATAATGGATTAGAATACGAATAAAGGTAGATATATAGTAAAAAAGTTATTCTTACTATGCATTATGGGCTTTTTAATCTAGTCATATCCTTTAACTATGTCTCTATCATTATGCTTTTGTATTCTCCTAGCTTTTAACTAGGATTCTTTCTTATATTTTCTATCTTTTTATTTAGATTCTTTGACTGCATTTATCTACTCTAATCTCTTATCCAACTAATTAGACTTATAAATGTAATATCAACCACTTTTTGTTTAGCTGTTCATCTTTTTATATCATTTCAATAAGCAAACAGCAATCCATGTAACTTATTGCTTTATATCGTTAAAACTAGTGTCACCTTAAATTTGAAGTGCTTTATGATCCTATGAACAGATTAAAGGTCTTAGTATACCTATCTTAGTCTTGATAAGGAATATACTAGCTTCTGCATCTAAATATAATCAACTTAATCCTTTTTATCTAACCTCATTTAGTTCTATCAGATGACTAAGAGATATTGAAGTGTTCTAAGTACTTTTATATCTATTCTAAGGCAGAAAAACCATCATTTTCATTCTTTCTACTTAAGTTGAGATAAGAGTCTCAAGCAGTTAATCTACTTACTTTTAAGCTTAGAAGTAAAACTAAAAAGGAGTGTAAAGGACTTAAAATAGCTATAGTTAAGAATTGCTAGATATGCTCTTTTTTAATTAGATTAGCAGATTTGAGAAGCCTTTGGCGAAAGGTATAGTTAGAAGAGATTTAAGGGAGATGCAGGATTCTGAGTATTAATAACCTCATGCACAGTGATTATAAACTAGCTTTAATGGTTTAGTTCAAGTAAGAGTATAAAGAGAGATTATTACTAGATTTGGTCTTCTGGGTTGAATAAGGCTAAGGTAGGATTTAAAAGTACTTAAGAGTGAGTATAATGTACCACATGATAGGGTAAGAGGAGATGTAGTTATTGAAAATTTATTCTTTTCGTACTAATTTAACATAAGGAAACGACCGACTCGCATTAATTTTTACTCATTAAGTACTAGAAAAATATTTATTCAAAGGTAACTATTTTTGGTTTATTATAAGGTAATTAATAGTAATCATAGCAGTTCTTTGAATAGTCAGCTAAAAATTAAGAAGGTTAGTAGCTTAAGGTTTAAAATAAGGAGAGTATTAATGATTTAAAAGGGAAATAATGATAGTGGATTTTGAATTTAAATTGAGTGTTAGTAGAATACTGCTTCTAGTATTAAATCAACTTTTAACTTGGATTTTACTAATATCCTAAATAAACTCTTTATTAATGTACTACTTATAGCCAGCACAGCAGTTGTCAGACGAACAGATTTACTTTTACTTTTAAATTAGTGTAATCAGTCTACTTATTTCTCAATAGTCTCCTGCCATTTATTTACTTAATACTTCTATTTAAGAACAAACGTGGTTGTATTTCTTAAGGATTTTGAACTATTCATTTTGATGTGCTTGAAAATTGAAGCCATGTTTGTTAGCTTTTGAAATTTCGTCTTATAGAATTTGAAGTATTCTAATTTCGTAGGCTATAAGCTTAGCAGCTTTTCTTGGAGAAAATTTACTTTTAAGGTCGTTTCATTTCTTTAGTGCTTTAAGAACTTCTTCTATTAAAATTTAGTCAATTCGCTGCTTTTTTATGCTGATGTTCTAAAATTCTGCTTCGGGAGTAAATTATGGCCTCAGTTTTAGAACCAAAGTAGGAAAGCTGAAGTCTAGAGGAACAGTGAAATCGGAAGGAATTGGATCTCTTCCTGCTCAAACATATACTATTTTATCATTTTCGCTTTTCGTCTCATATAGATAACCATAATTTTTATCCACTTTTTGGCTTTACTTAAGTTAATCAATGCATTTGCTGAGGTATAGCGAACCTTCCTCATTTCGCTAGGCGTTAACATATGTAGTGCCTAGTTTTTTCTATCATAATCACTGTTCCTCATAAAGTAGGACTTCTAATACTTCCTGATTCTAAACGGTAATATCGGTTGTAGTTTACGACTCCATCTTTATAAAAAAGGTTTCTATTGATTGAATAAATAGGAAATAACTACGTGGTAGCTTTATTTAATTCCTCCTAAAACCATTTTAAATAAAATCCCTTTCTATCCTGTACCTTTTATTTTAATTACCCTATTATCATGAAATCGTAGTATCTACATTTTTATTATATCAATACCTTAACCACAACCCTGTGGTCCCTTTTATACATTCTAACTCTCCCATAACCCATCACTCTGATTCTTCTCATGCTTCTTAAGCTTCATAAAGTTAGTCAGTTTAAAGACACTAAGATCTTATAGTCTCAGTACTTGATTATAATGTAGACATCTCTTTATACATTACCTGAACTAAAATATTATGATATAATTAGAGCCTCATTTCAAGTAATCAGTTTCAAGTCTCATAAGCTTTTAAATAATTGTATTTTATTGGTCATTATTAAAGATCTAAGCGATTTATTAACCTTAAATATTGGTACTGATTTATAAGTTTTTAATTGCATGAAGATAAGAATTTAGAATATGAAGAATAATAATAAATAAATAACAACTGTTTGGTCATTATTCCATCCTTTTTACCGCCTTTTTTTTCTTCACCTTAATTTTTTTTGTCTTCTTCATTTTTAATTTCTTAGTTTCCTTCTCCTCTTTTTACCTGTCTGACTCGTTTAAAAAGTTTGTACTCTGCTCCATTAATCCTTATTCGTTTTGATCACTGATTTTTTTTTCCTCTTCTTAATTGCTTATTACTTAATTATCAGCCTGGATTTAAGCTTTATATTCTTCGTTAGGAAAATGATTTTAATCTTCTGCATTTATGGATTTTTATTCCTTTTAGTAGTTCATTTCTTCATCTTATTCGAACTCTTATTAAATAAGCTCTTAAACTTCATATAGGTTTCTTTATTTCGAAACTGTTCTTAGAAAGTCTTTATTGATAGAATCTTGGGTTGTAATAAAAGGATCAGCCATGTTCCTTATTGAAAACAAGCGTTCAGCTGTATTTTCTTAGTTACTACTTTGATAAGCTTTTATTGGAGATACTGTTGATATACTTATGCTCTTTATTATATTAATTTGGTTTTCACTCTACCTCAAGAATTAATGGTTCAAGCTTTTATCAGTCTATTCTTGAAAGAAATCTCCTATCTACTCCTACTGTTCTTAAACCTAAATAACAGGAATCTCAGGAATAGGAAATTAAAAGCTTCTTCTAACTTTTACTCGTTTAATTTCTCTTTTCTTTTTAGGTTTTTTCTCGCTTCTTTATTCCTTTTTCTTCTATTATATCTTCTATTATCTTAGTTTATCTTTCTCTTTTATAATATCTTTCAGTTTCTTATGGTTAGTAATAGCCTACCCCATAAGCTCCTTATTTAGCTGCATCTTCTAGAAGCAAATGTATTTAGCGCTTTTTTAGTCAATGACGATTTATAAGTTTCAGGTAGCGTAAAACTTATTTTCGCATGCTATGAAATTGTTGATTTTCTGTATTATCTTTTTCTGAAACATCTGGATAGTTTTAGTCTTGTCGTAGTTTATAGTCTAAAGCTACCCTCCTTTCATTAGTATGTACAAAGGAAAGAAGCAGGTTATCAAGAAAGTTAAGCAAGATACTGCTAGAAGTCAGTAGCCTAGAGCAACTGCACATATAACACTGATTCAGAATATGATAAATGAGTAGAAGGAAAGCTTAAGTACCTTGAAGATTTTAAGTTAGGGAATTCAGGATCCAAATTCCTGTTTCTCGCTAGAGATTTATTTCTTAATGATTCAATTTATTTTGTCAATTGTCTTTTTAACCACCTGATATTTAGCTCCTTTGATAGTTAGTAACATATTACTTAATATCTAACCTGTATCAGGAGTTATTTCATAAGCTTCCTTTTTTTTGTTTGGATATAAGTAACATTTATTTTCATCCTTCTGCTAAGGTTATATTTCTGTAAGTTCGCCTATATAAAAAGCAGGCAATGGGTCCTTCTTAACAGGCTCTAATTTCTTCAATGATATTTAACTCTTAAATGGTAGTTTGTTTTTAGAACCAGACCCTTTTATATTTAACTTCGAACTTGAGCTTTATAAAATTACATTTTGACTCTAGGCTTATTAAACTTTCTTAGGACTTGAGCTTTATGAAATTTTTCTCGGACTTGGAGAAAAGCTTTTTTACGGAGAATTAGGAGCGGTAAACTTTTAAGATTTAGAAGGAGAGAAAATTTCTTTTGCCTCATTTTTTTTCATTTTCTTATTGTTTTAATTTATAAAAATACCATTCAATTGCTTTTCATCCTTTAATCTAATAAACAAGTCAATTTCACTCCTACTAACACAACTCCACTACCTCTCAACTCTATCACTACCCTACTTTTCTGTTCCTTATCTGACATTATACTTCTACTGTAATACTCCAGATTTTACTAGAGTTATTCAATAAAATATTTTGAGTGTAGATTTAAATATAAACAGTGGTTAGTTAAGGCTAATTAAAATATTGCATCTTGAAAGTGCTGTAGAACTACTGGATATTTTAATTTAATAAAGGACTGCTTAATGCTTATCTAGAAGCTTCAGTATTTGACTAACGCACTTTATTTACTAGATATACTCTTGACGCTGATTTCCTTTTAGCTACTTTTGTACTTAAAATTGGTGATTTAATACTTAGAGCATAGCGAGTATCTCTCAGGTTTTATATATTCTAGCTTCTTAAGGTTTAATAAAAAAGTTTTCTTGCAAGTTTCTTAGAAGTTAATACAAAGATGGTTTAATAGCTTAAAAGTGGTAAATCTGAGTAACTATTTAAACCTTTAATTGAAGCGTTAGATAATAGAGTAAAAGTTTAATTCCTTTAGTTGATAACTTAGTTTTAAGTTTAGCTTTAGCTGCTTATTTTAATTCTAATTTTCTAATTCTAAACGTTAAAAAGGAATTAATAAGGCTGTATAATTGACAGCTTTAGGCTTTTGTTAATCTTGATAGCTATAGAAGCTAGATAGGAAATTGAAAAATCACTGGATGGTGTTGAAGCTATTGATTTCGCTTTCTCAATTTTATGTATGCATTCAATAACCTAAAGCTAAAGTAAGAGTTGAACGTATTGACTTTTATTTGACTGCTTAATTTAAAGTTAAAAATCAATTAATAATAATTTATTAGACTTAGGCATAAAAACTCAGTATACGTTTATATTTTCATTTTTAATTTGAGTGTAGATTTCTTTCAAGAATTTAGAAGCTGCTCCTTTCTTGTCATCTTTTAAGTTTATTACTAAATTCGCTATCTGTTTTTTTAACATCTGCTCAGTTCCTATTGTAAGATGAATGTTTATATTCTTCTTTATTTAGTCGATGTAGATATTTTTTAGAAATATCCTTGCTGTCTCTAGTTTTTCTTGATACTTGCTTTATCTTATCTCTGGAGTTTTTTGTTCTTATTGTTTTGCCTTTTAATTTGCTACCTAATCAACCTTCTTTTCTTGCTGTTGACTTTGCTTCTAATTTTGCTAAATTTCAGTTTCAGACTATTTTTCATTCTATTTTTCGTTTTTGAGCTAATTCTAGATTTCATTTTGCTTTTCCTTTTATTTTTCTACCTATTTTTCCTCTTTTATTTCTGCTGGTTTCTAGCCTTTAGCTTAAGACTCTTATTTGTTTTCCGCTGGTTTCTAACTTTAAACTTATAAGTTGCTTTTATTTTCTGCTGGCTTTTAACTTTAGACTTAAGACTCTTATTTATTTTCTGCTGGTTTTTAGTTCTAGATTTGTGATTAATTTTTATTATCAGTTTTTGAGCTTTAAACTTAAGACTCCCTTTTTTATTCTACTGGCTTTTAACTCTAAATTTAAGGTTAGATTTTATTTTAATTTTGCACTTCGTTTTACTTTTTATTTACAGAGTCACCTTATCTCTCATTTTACTTCTATTGCTATATATTAGGCTTTTCATTATTCTGCTTAGCATTGGTATTTTCATTTTGCTTTAAGCTTTACTAAGCATTTTGTTTTTCAACTTACTAAGTTTATTGTTTCTAATTTTGAGTTCCTTTAACATTAGCTTTATCTTTTGAAAGTTCGTTTTATTAGCCTTACTCTTTCTACTTTTACTAGCTCTGAACTTCTTAAGTTTTGCTCTGCAAGCTTTTCTTAGATTATTCCTATAAAGTAACATCAGTTCTCGCAGTATCATTTGAGATCTTTTACTTAAGCTTTCCTTCTTAAGCCCCAACTTCCTTATTTTTAACCAAACTTTGCTAGTTTTACACATTTAACTTTTATCCCTTATTTGCATCATTCTACAGAGATCCCTCTGACTATAGATTGTACTATTTCTAAGGAGAAGCATTATTTTACATAACAGTAGTGTCAACTGTTTCATTTAGCGTATTCTTATCTTTCTAATTTTCATTTGCTGATACCTTTGATTACTCTATCCCTTATTCCTTTCCTTTACAACTACCACAGCCCATATTTAATATAAGGAGTTATTTTGACTCTTCCAAATAGTTATTTATTTACTTTAAAAACAAATAAACAGTTTGTCTTAAATATAAGGGAACTCTACAAAGCTAGACGCTTTAGTACCTTTTTATCTAGAGCTAAGGATTTTAAGATCCTTTAGCAAGTTCTCTTCCTTTACTTTTGTATAACTGAAAGGGTAGTAAATTTCAAAAGGCAGTGAGGTGAATTTAAGTAAGTTAATTAAGTTTAAAATAACTCTAAAATTATGAAGCATTTGCTCCTTATTGCAAATAAGCTAGAACTCTTTATTTTCATACTTTGAAATTAAATTAGTTTCCTAGTATAATTTAAGAAGGCATTAAAGAAGCTTGCTTAAGCTGAAATATTGCCTATGATATTATATATAAGATTTAAGGTAGATTCAATGTATTGTTGCTTGGAAGACTGGATAATTAACTTTCTGGTAATAGTATAAAGGATAGTTAGGTTTATGATGAGGGGATTAGGATTGAGATGTTTTGAATTATATCATATAAGTTGAAATAAATACCTTATAACTATAATTCCTTTGATGGTATTGATAACTGTAGTGATATACCAATTAAAAAGAGTCTATAAAAGAGAGGGATCATGATGGGGTTTGTACTTCTGATTTAATAATAGTTGGTTAAGGAGTAGATACACGCTTGTGGAGCGAGCTGTCGACTAACTGCATGACGTTAAAGATTAGTTATCCCTCTAATCTCAATTTTTATCCTCGTTAGGCAAGTTAATCTCCATGACTCTTATAAATATATAGCGACATTAAGTTCAAAACTGATTTATATTTAAAGTTACTTCTGACTCTAAAATATTAATCCAATCTATCAGCGGAACTAATTAAAAGTTCCCCTTTATAGTTCTTCTAGATCTCAACTTGTATAGCTGAAATACAAGCTTGATGTTATAAACCCCTATAGTTGCTTTCTAGTTAGAAGTGCTCACAAAGCTAATTAAGCTTAGATTATGAATCCAATTCTTATCTTCTAATTGTTGATTTACTCTTTTAATTCTATGAAGCAAGGGTAGCATAATTAATATAAGTGAGATGCTTTAAAAGCACACCTTTCAGAATGGTTAGTAAATAGGATAGCCACAGTCTAATTTCTAGAATAGCTTGATTATTTAATCATAATTTAGTTTTAAATAAGAAACTAAATCAGTCAGGTCTAAGCTAGAGTAGTTAGATAGCTAATATGATTTAAGGGTATTAGCTAGTAAGTTAAAGTATATCAGTGACTAGATTATTAGCCTAGTTAAAATCAAAGGAGAGGTAATTAAAAGCATTTCTATAGTAAATTCAGAAGGGAATGCTTGTCAGATTTTTGTAGTTTAAGTAAGGAAAATTCCTAGTTCCTCACTTCTGATTAGCTATCTTGGAATTATTTCTTACAAGTGCGTAGCCAAACTTAAGACCAGGATTTTTCAATGGTTAATTATTCTCTTAATGCTATAATTTTTGAAAATTATCTGAATGTTTATTCTTATTTAAACAGCTTTTATTAAACTAAAAGATATTCGTTATATAAGCAATCATTTAACTATAAATAGATAGAACACTAAGAAAGTAAGTTAGGATATAAGCCTTAAAAGGATTAAATTAGGATATACCTTCTAGAGTTTTTTAGTTTGTAAACAGTTTGGAACTAATAAGAAGTAAAATAGATGGCTCCTTTAGTATGTTTTCCCTACACATCCCTATATACGAGAAATCTCTCTATTTCCTTTACTTATTTCTAGCTTAATTGATATCCATTTCTTTTTTACTATCTGAGATTATTTTGCAGAATGAAATCCAAAAGCATCATTAAGGCTCTTATTATTTCTCTAATCTTATAAGTTACTTCAATAATAATTAACTGGATGCTACTTTTTTAGAAACTCTAATCTTAATCAACTGAAATATAATTTATAGACTGATTACTATTTCAACCCTCTAATTAACTCATTCTATTCAACTTAAATAAATTAAGACTCTATTTTTAAATGTAAAGCTAATTCTAAATTTAAACTTAAATCAGCATCTAGAAATTTATCTAAAGGGTCACTAGTATAACACAGTTATGTGTTAGAAGTGTTACCACTAGTCCAATTATATGGCTATTAGGTATCATTATAAAACTAATTGGCATCCTTAAGGCTATTTAACCTTTAGTCTCCTTTATTTACTGTTTAAAGCTTTAGACTAAATCTGTTTTAATTAGGCTTCAAAAATGGTTTGAGAAACTAGACTCTTTTGAATTTTTAATCTGAAGGTTAAGTCTTTAATCATGAAGTAGGCTTTTGTGTATGGATAGATATATATTAAGCGTTAAAATATAGACTTATAATATAGAGACTTTGCAATGCTTAGCCTTTGAGTAGTTAAGATTATTTCAGCTTAAATTATGGAGACAAACCATCAAAATTAGACTAAAAGGTATACAGCTAGAATTTGATTTGTTAAGCTCTTAGTGAAATTAATTTAACTGACTGATTTTTTCCTAATTTTCCTTCCTTAGATAAACCCATTTTTATTGCTAAGTCAAACTGAATTTCGCAAAAAATTCTGTTTGAAAAAAACAAAGAGACTCGTAGTTTTAACATTAGTAAAAATTAAGGAAGTAGAAATAAAAGTTTAGAGAAAGTTGATTCATTACTGTTCTAGTCTTGGAGGATTTGACTCACTTTTTTTTACATATACTTGATTTTTATTATTCGTGACATATTCTATTTTTTATTGCGCCTACTCTTATTAATCTTTTTTTTAATATCCATAATGTTAGTATCCCTATCGACCTCCTCTCTATTATCTCCATACTTATTATCCTCTTTTAACATATCTTCTTCTTCCTTAGTTTCCTCTTTAGTTTCCTCTATTTACGTTTTCTCTCTATTACTTCTGTTCAGTAGGTTAATTTTTAGACTCTTTTTCTTGAACATTTTCTTTTACCTCTTCTTCAGGCAAAGGTGACTAATATCCGATTTAGTTTGTATCAATATTCACTTTACTAAGTTCGATAATAAAAGCAGTCAATCTTCTCTATCCAGGCTTTCCTCCTTCCTTTGGCTATTCTTATTCATTGTTGTTCTCAACACTTTGAATCTTGCAATTTTAATGCAGTCCTTTAACTCTTCTTCTAAGGATTTCTGCTAATCAGACAGCTTTAGGAATTGCATATCCTGTAGCACTTATAACAATATTCTAATGTTCACTTAGCTTTTTTAATGCTCGATCAACATTAATCTAAATAGACCCTTAGGTCGACATTCTTATCTAGTTGTCCTAAATCTAACTCTTGGCCTAAGAGTTTTCTGGAAGCTATTCCGTCATTTTATAAAAATGGAAATAAAAGTATATAAAACCTATTTATTTAAAATATGTTTCGACTCTTCCTTCTAGCAGCCCATCTTTCTCTAACCTCAACTCTATTCTTGTTAGCACCTTCATACTCTTTAGTCTCTACATCATACTCGTTTCCATGTAACTCTATCTGTCAAAATCTCATTCATCTCAGCTCTCTTTTGAGTCTTATATTTTCTATTAAAATACAAGGGAATTTTTAATCTCTAAATGAGGAATTAAGAAGTCTGAGATTTATATTTACACTGCTTATCTAAATTTGCTAAGGTTAGAATGCAAGTCATTATAGTTTAATAAGACTAAAGTAAATCATATTGAGAAGTATGAATTGCTGCCTTAGGGCTTTATTAGTAAAATTGAAATTAAAGATACTGGAGGGTGTTATTACTATTTAAGCTTGGGTATTAAAAGGGGGCAGTAGTCATATAAGTATAAGATTATAAGCATTATATATCAGAGAAAAAAGGAATAAGAGAAGCTTGGTTAATAAGAGTTGAATATGATAGTTATATTATAAAAGCCTTAGGATTTTTATTTACTAACTTAGTAAAAATCAAATGGATTATATCTTATTTGCTGAGTATAAACCATCTAGTTAATTCAAAGAAAATCGCTAATTTTCAAACCATTTACTCATAAAAATTCTAAGAAAGCTCACTTTCTCTACTCACGTTTAGTTTTCTTCTTAAATTTAAGCCTTTCTTTAGATAATTAATGCTTCTCATCTTAATCATTTGGAGCTTGAATAAAAATAAAAAAAGAGCTAGCACTAAATGATGTCTTTATGTAGCTAACTTATTAATCACATAGTTGGTCTATCTTTATCCTTTAAAAGGATCTTAAAAGTATTGGAAGATTAAACTTGAATATGGAACTTTTTCTGGATACATTTTGATGATATTGAGTAAAAGCTTTTAGCAAGCATCTTAAAGGAATATCATACTTGCTTTATTCATCAGGCATTATTTTAAGTTATAGTGTTATTATAGAGTTGGAGATAGCCTAGATGCATCCCCATCTTTTGTAGAAAAAAGCAGCAAAAGAATCGAGAGAACTTGTATAATCTAAAAGTAATGATAGCTATAGAGTTTCTCCTCCTTATGCTTATTATAAAGAAGAGAGAGCAAGTTAATGAAGAGTAAAGACTTTTATTAGTGATACCTTGACTAAACTATCTAAATAATTAAAAAGTTAAGCTTGCTTATGAGAATAATCACTCTATAGAATCTTCAATAAGATGTTCTTTTAAATGAAGTTAATTTTTTAATCTTAATTATTGGGAAACTAAAAGTAAAGGATAGTAATAAGCTTATAGAATGATTATAAAAGTATATTTATGAGTTTTAAGTTGGTCTACAAAGATTCCACTTCCCGTTTGAAAACGAATATCTATAAAGATTGTTTTTACTATTGAACTGATACACACCATTTGAGCCCAAGATAGGTTATGTATAATTATAATCAGAAAAGCCTGATGGAAATTTTTCTTCTTGGACTTCAATAGTTTTGAAATCCCATATTTGATTTTCTAAAATTGAGTCATTAGCAAAAATGAGAAACGATTATGTATATGGAATATAGATAGCAGAGGTAGTTGCTCCCATAGACAAATTATTTAAACTTAAACTCCATTTGTTAGTTAAAACATCATATTACTATATTATATCATAGTAGACTTTTTACTTCCAAGTATATCCACCAAATATAAAAGCTTAAAAGTTGATTACTCCACTTCCAAAAATGCTGACCGGTTTGTATATCTACTATATACCTATAAATATGTTATGCTACATATCGAATACTTCACATTCAACTACGTCTTTTATTTGGGAGTTTTAATCCTCGTCTAAGTAATAAGAAACTCCTGAAAATATAAAAACTTAATCCTTTTTATCAAAACTAGTTCTATGGAAAAACCTTTCGCTAGCCATCCTGAAATCACATGCATATTTTTAACAAAGAATGGTAAAATTTGCTGTAAATGAATTCTTTCCGCCAGATTTGATAATTATCTCTTCTTATATTTACTCTATTTAAGTATAGTAATTATCGCTTTTATTTATACTAACCTTTTCTTCTGTAACTGTCTAGGTTTTAATACTGTAAGTAGTTAGCACATCTGAATTTATCCTCAGAGTTGAAATTTATTTGAACTGGCCTTTCCATTTCAAGTTAGAGCTGATTTCATATTTTACTACTCCTATTCCCAGCTTTCCATAAATGCAAATACCATTGAAATTTTTTATCCTCCTTAGAATTTTTCTTAAGTAAAGTATTTTTAGGTTAATGCTTGAAAGACTTTTCTACATATTATTGAAAAAAGTTTCATACTTTAAATAGAAAAATTTACACTATAAATCAAAAGGCTAGATAAAAAAAGATGGGGGAATGGAACAAAGGCTTTCTCGACTAAAAGGCTTCTCGTAGCTCCTTAGTTCAATCTTTCCAGCTCTTACAAACTCCAACATAGACAAAAAAGAAATAATATTGTAAGATCTCAGAAGAAAAATAATTTCCTTCCAAGATTTCAAAAAAAAGTTACACCTTCGAACAACTTATGAACTAAGATAAAAAGTCTCTTACTTAAATCACTTTTGATTACATTGATAAGGTAGAGAATCTCGAACATTATGTAATGAGTTTACAATAAGACTTATAAGATCATGTCGAGGAAGAGAGACCGCATAATGAATTTGTGGCCAAAGAGGACATTAGCAACAGATATTAAGAAATAGAATGCGATATAGTAAGAATTGATGAATAAATGGGAACAGATTTCTTAAAGTATGAAAACGCATTTTAATAAATAACGGACATAAAAAAGAGACTAGGAAAATTAGAGGAATAAGACCTAAAAAGAAATAATGATCCAATGGTAATAGAAGAATAACCTATGACGACAGAAAAATTTTCAAGAAAAAATGTTATATATGCAGTAGTTTATTCCACTTATGAAAAAAGTGTAGGAAGAATTGGTAAATAAGAAAAATATTTGGAAAGAACTTACAAATTTTTATCCTTCCTCGGATGGTTAGCTTTGAAGAAAAAAGATAACTCCAAGACTATTCAGAAAGCTCGGAAGTGAACTTGGGTGGAGACACCGGTGAGTCCGAGACCCTGTAAAAGGTAATGCAGGGGGTTATGGACCTATTAAGGAAACATTCCATTATCCATAAAATTTTTAATTTATTCTCTTCGTGATACTCTAACAGGAGAATCTAGTAAAGACTTGAGAAGTAGAATATGTGTTGAATAAGTAAACTAGAATAGCTTAGGGAAAGCTGATAAGATAAAGATTTGACTACCCAGAATTTATTAGGATATATATAGACGAATTGTAAGTTAAAGTAGTAGAGTAGAAATAATTAAAAGTAAGCTTAGGTTTGGAAACTAAATCAAAGGTATAGAATATTAGATAGGATATAATAGTTTCAAGATGATGCTATTCTGTTTCGAAGAGATCAAAAGAACCATTTGAGATAATTATCATTTGAGTGTGGATCTAGAAATACCATTAGAATATTAAAGCTAAGAAATTTTAAATCTGACTATTGAAAGTATCTTAGCTTAATTTATTTTCACTATAATGAGCTAGTTGTTTATTTGAAAATACTTGCTTAGAAGCAGATTAATTAAATTGGGTGTATAGTAGTCAAAGAATTTTAGAATGGATTGCATTACTTTTTTTGATTAATTAACCAAAATTATGATAGAGTTCTATCTTATTACTGCGATAGAAATTTTATTTTGATTGCAGATTGAAAAAATAGCGTTCTAAATTATAAATCAAAAGGATGAAGTGAGGAGTAGAAATGTTTTTAATACCATATCTTCAATATTATGATGCCTAGTGTATGTTATTCACTTAATAGATAAAAAGAATCAGGATCAGGATCTTGATCTTGAGATATGAGTTTGGAATCAATCTTTTTATGTTTATTAAAGTTTTCATTAGTTTTTCAAAGTTCTTCTAGAGAATGCAAGCTAAATAATATTTAAATTACATACTATAAAATTTTTTATTTAGTGATGGAAATTCAGAAGCTTCTTAGTTTCATACTGACTAAACCTAGTTTCTCTGATTTCTATATAGGTTAATATACGATTTAGTGAGTTTCTTTCCTAATATATTTTTCAATCTTCCTTAATAATTACAAAGTTCAGTGATCTATTACTTAGTGATTAGTAAAAACCTATTTCAAATACCTTAGGACCTCTTAGCTACCAATTAACAGCATAAAGCCAGTATTATTTATAATACTCCTATTTGATTAATTGGCTCTATCAAAATACCTTTAACTCTCTTTCATATAATTATGGCTTTAACTAATTCTTAGCTTTTAACCCTAGTTTATTCTATCAATAAGCTTGAAGTATAAGTAACAAAGCAACCTATTTAGGATATAATAGGCTCTAGTACTATCTTCTTTACTTATACACACTCAATTATATAAATTAAGCTATAATTACCATTCAGAATCCTTTTAATATGGTAAGGTATGTAAGGTAAATTAGTTATATCTATAGTGATAGTTAGAAGAAGAGCATCCTACTTCTATTCATTTACTCTTTCAAAAGTAACCAAAATAAAAAAAGGCAAAATAGATTAAGATTAGTGGAAGTAAGATTAGAAAATGGTTTGTTTCAGTAAGGGCTAAGTTATGTGTATTTAGCTTTATAAATTAGATTTATGCTAAAATGTCTTTGTTGGAAATCCAACTTCTAAAATAAAAACCCTTAAAAATGTTTCAACCAGGATGTATTATCTAGTACTCTTAAATTAAATTATAACATAATTAAGTAAACTTAATATTCTACTCATCAACGCCATATCCACATTTATAACTTAAAGCTTCTTCCTTTTAATTAATTTTCTCTCCTTCTTCGAAATAACACATCAACTATCTCTCTAGAGCTAACTAACTTTTTTCAAGTTTTTTACCACTGATAAAACTTGAATTTTAAGATCCTTCTTTCTACAAATTTTGCTTATTAAATTTAGTTAGTTTCAAAGAACTCTAAGCATTGAAATACTTAGATCAAGATTAAAAATTGGAAAACAAGAAATCAAAGCCTTATACTTCCTATTTGCTAGCTCTTCATGTTTTATTTATTCTATTTACTCTAGTATGATCATGTTTTCATCTTCCTTGATTGCTTGACTAATAATACTTTAACTGCTGAAACTAGCTCTTCATTTCAAAAACGAACGAGCCTAAGAGTATCGTTAATAACTATTCTCCAAATGCCTTAATAAGTACTTTAATACTTGTATTATTATCCTTTTAACTCAATATCCAAACAATCATTAAGAGATTCTGCTGTTTATCTAAAGTGAAGGACATTCTACTAGTTTCCTTTTTGAAGTAGGAGAATTATAATAATTGCTGGTAGAAATCCATAACTAGCATGTAAGATAATTAAACAGCATTCTAGCTTTCTTATATTTAAAAAGCAATAAATGACTGTAATATAAATCGCTATGTCTATACACTCCATTACATAATATAAAAGCAGGGATAAGGTTAGATGCATCAAATGATTTTCATTATATAAGATGCTTTAACAAGATAAACAAAAGCTAAGTTTTAAAATCTAGAAAGTTGCCCTTGAAGCTAATTTAAATCTACAAGCATCTACTTTCATTTAAATAAAGATCTTAATTTAAAATACATATGTAAGTTAATATTCTAGTAAATCCTAAATTTAAGCCACAATAAGAGACAATACATTCTTGCTACCATTTGCTATATCAAACTTATTTTTCCTTTCAGAGCTTAAGAATAGAACTAGATTCATTAATAATGATTTATGTTTAGAAATATAATAAAAGTAACTTTCTTTCAATTAAAAGGTAAATTATCTCATCCTTAATTAAGAGTATTTAATCATCTATAGTAACTATTTAGCTGGTTAAAAAGTAAGTAATGAATAGTTATAATTAAAGCTTTAATACCTTTGATTCAAATATTTATAACCTTTATAAAAGAAAAAGTAAGACAACAAAATTTATCAATTGAATTTTCAATTTAGTAGCATGGAGCCTTGCTATACTATAAATAGTTTCATGGAGATATTTATTTAAATAATTATCCAGCTATAAACTTATATTCTTTAGCTATTCTTTAATATAATTAGAATCCCCTTGATGCTATATACCTAACTTAATCTCTAAAGTTTCTTTTACATTTTAAATCCTTTTAACTCTATTTACCATTAAGAAGACTTCTTTAACTAAAGAAATGCCTTTATATTTAAAATTTCTGAAGATCTCAAAATTAAAAAGCCTTCGCTTTGTTCATTACATTGAATCCTTTGTTTTAATTACATACACTAGGAAAGATTTAGCTTTATCTAGTTTCTATGATTTGTTGTGATCTTATTCTGAGGATGATTAGTTTATAATATCCTAGCTAACTAGTAAGTATTTGGAATGAAGATTTATCCTTCTTAAGAATTTTGTTTCTGCTTTGAAAACATTAAATTTAGATCATATATATAGCTATATGGTCAACTCTCTTCTCTATTTTATAACTTCTAATTCATATACTTTAAATATTTTTCTAAGTCAGAGTGAAAATTTCTAAATATATTTGGTTGGAAGAAAAGCAAAAATCAAGAAAGGTAATTTAAATATCTGAAATGAGCTACGCAGTACTCAAACTATTTCAATTATAAGAATATTTGGATGTGAATAGTTATCATTGCTCTATCATAATAGCTAAGTATCTTTCTCATTTTAACTGTTTTTAATTAGCAAAGCATTTTACATTTATTCAATTATTAATAGGACTAAGCTAGTTATACACATTTAGTCTAATATTCAACTAACTAATTTACTTTGAATGCAAGTAATAAGTAGAGCTATATAAGATATAACCAATTTAATTATTTTACTCTTTGCTTATTTGAGAGTGGAATAATTAAAGAGGGTAGAGTGTAGACTCTTTAATTAACTAAAGAATCTACTGCTATATAGCATCCCTGCTTTAGAAGTTGTGACTCAATTTTAACCTTATAACGAAACGTCAAAATATGCCAGCTAAACTCAATTATAGATTTAATAAGTTATAAAGCGAAAGATAACTCATTCTTATATACTTTTATAAGAAAGCATTGCTATAGTTGTTGAATACTCTATACCTCTCTCTTCCTAAACTCTAAGTAAAGACATTTATAGAGCTAGAAGTTAAGATGCTAGAAGTATTTATATGATCATTAGTCAAAGTTTTAATACTCTTTAGCTTTTGAATTATATTCCCTTAAAGTATTATCCTACATAGCCCAAATTATCTAAAGCCATGATTTAAAATTATTACCCAAGCAACTTATACAACTAATTATTTAATCTAGTCTATTTATTATCCCAGCTTTAAGTTAAGCTTATATTATAGACATAATACTTTCATTTACTGAAAGATAAAAGGAAAGGCTAAACTTTGAAGGAAAAATGTAGCTGCTTGATAGATGGGGCTAAGCTAGTTTAATAAAGCAAATTACTCTTTTTTAGTTAATTAAGAAGCGCTTCTTTGCTAGAACTTATCTTCATTTTGTATTTATTCTATCTAAGCATTTTATTTATCTTCAATTAGTTTCCTTAAGATATATAGCCTGCTTTTTTTCTAATTTTATCTAATGCTCGGGACTAATTTAGCTTAATTAAGCATACTAAAAATACAGAAGACTTTTAGATATTTTAGATAAGTCTAACGAGCTATCCAAAAATAAACGCAGAACTGTCTTAAGAAACTTGGATTGTTAAAACATTAAAGAGTGATGTGTAATGCTTATATTCCATAACTCATTTCTAAATTTAACTAATAGGGAAATAGAAGAAAATGAAGCTAAATATGGATCTATTTTATTCTTATAAAGCACTGATATTTTTACTTAATAAAGCTTAGTTCAATAACAATACTGCACCTATTGGAAACTTGCTAGAAGCTACTAGTTCAAATTACTTATTTTTAGAACTCTGCTTATTTGAGGTAAACTACACAAACTTAGTTATCTAGGCGAAATAGATTAAATATATGGGTATAAGATATAGAAATTTTTTCATATAGCTAAGCTGATATTTAACTAATAGGAAGTTAAGATGTAAAACTGGAAACTTACTAAACTAAAATAGAAAGAAACATTATCTCAGAAGGAGATTTAATTGGAGTTGCTAGCAAAGATTTAAATGTAATAGACTGCTAATTTATAAATAGCGATGCTAAAAAAGGATTTGCTTAAGATTTTAAAGAATGTAAAAGCATAAATTTAAAGTTCTTAGTTTTTAAATACACGATCAAATACTCATCTGCATAAACTCTATATAATTATATGAAAAATTCCATAAATAAATAAGGATTAAAAAGAATGCTTAATAGTATCTGTACTTCAAGCTATAAACTAAAAGAAATAGCTTAGAATATAAAACTTAAAGAGTTAATATCTGAAGCTAAACTAAATACTTCATAGATTATTTATGATAAGCAATATATTAAGAAAATAAAGCAGAAGAATCTCCCTTTATTCTCTAATTAGTATAAAAGAAAATGGCGGGGTATATCAAAATTTTAATAATCTCAAATTTAAGCTTCGTTATGTTTTGCAAGGGTATTCTTTTTAAAGATAAATGCAGCTTACTAAGCGCTCATAAAATAATTAAGTTTTAACTTTAGAAGTACTAATACAGTATTAAAAATAAGCTTATATAGGTAAACTAACTATTATACGTAGATATGCCAAATTTAGATGAAGGAATTAAAAAAATAAAATAATATTAATGGTAAATTAAATTATAGATACACTTAACTTAGTAAGAATTAACCTATTATTTTCTAAGTTAGAATTTCGTCAAATATCTCCTTGTTGAATCTCAATTCTAAGTTAAAAGTTCCTTAACATTTTTCATGTAGAATGCTTTAAATATAAATTTTTGTTTTTTACTTAAATAAAAATGTTTACAAATTTAATATTCTACTTATCAATGCCACAGCCATTATCTATATTTAAAGCTTCTAATTTAAATGGTTTTATTTTTTAATATGATTTCAAACAAAAAATATATTTCTTAAAGCTGTGATAAACTAATAAAGTACTATAAGATAATTATAAATCCTTTATACTCTAGATTTATTATAATTCTCATGGATTTAGGTAGTTTTAGTGTAATAAAAAGAAAATTTTTTTTAAGTTTTCAATTATTACAATTTTAGCTTCTTTTAATTTGCTCTCTTTATATAATTGATTATATTTTGAATTACTTAGTTAATTCCTTTCAATTTATATGATAAACATTTTAAAGATATATGGATGCTCTTAAACTCATTACCTTAGTTATCATCAGTGATTTTAACATTAAGTTCTTATAGATCATTTTTCAATTTTCCACTTATTTCAAGCTAGCTTTTTCTGAATTTTTCAGGATTAGTCAATTTACTTTTTTAGTGAAGCATAACAATATATTTAAAGTGAGGTTAGATTTGTGCAATATATGTAAAAAAATCCTTTAAGTGGCATTATTAAAATACTATTTCTGAGGAAAATAAAAAATTTCGTTAGTAATTATATTTTTGGAAAGTTGGAAATTAGAATGTTAAATATGAATTTTGCCTAACTTGATATGAATCTGTCACTTAAATAGATTTCAACTCTAAGAACTGATTCAGGTGCTTTCACTAATTAGTAAAACTTAGACAGTTGAAGAATAAAAGATTAAACCAAAAATAAATGATAGTAGCTATACTTAAATAGAGTAAATATAAGAAGAGATAATTATTATATCTTAAGAAGCCATTACTGTAAGAACCAAAAGCAAATATGAAATAAAAAATGATTAGAGATGCAAAGGAAAATAAGAAATAGATGATTGAATAGAGTAAGCAGATTTATTTGAATGAGTATACTTATCAACTTCTAACCACACTTTAAAGAAACAATATTTCTATTTTCTTAGATCCAATTATCTATTAAAAAAAGCTACACTTGCTTTTAGAGAGTCAATTATCTTGCTTTGTAGTCAGGATTTAAACTTAAATTTAACTTTCCATTTCTCTGTCTTGTAAGATAAGATACCTCAGTTGTATTAGTAACTTTTAAACTTTATTAGTAAAATGTAAGAAGAAATAAAATAAATTAAGCAGGATTAGATGTTTCTATCTTTGTTAAATATGGTAAATATCTATTAACTTAGTTTATTTTCTTTTATCCTTTTTTATTCCGAAGTTGATAGATATACCCCAACAGAACCCTTAAAGATTACTATTATCATCTTTCAACCTATTATTAATATTTCTAATCCCTCTATAACCCCAATTAAATGCCTAATATTACCAGAAAAGCATAGTCTTTTAAATTATAATCTTGTTATTATATTTAACTTTTATAAATAACTTTCTTCATTACCAAAAGTTAATTAAGAGCATATTTAAGAAATTATCTATTTAGGTATATTAATTAAATTATTACTTACAATTATATATTGCCAATGTAAATTTGTATTCTCATCTTACAGTATTATAGTTAGCATTTTCTAAAATAATAAAAGCTAAAGTTGAAGTATAAATTATAGGTATATACAAATTTAGCTGAAATGTTTAAATAGTTTATTAGCTTTGATAAAATAAAGATAGAAGCATTCTTTAAATAACCTAGATAAAAGATTTGAGAGGCTTGATTAATAATTTCATAACAGGTAAGTAATTTATCTAAGGAATATTTCTAGAGATTCCTTTTTACTCTTATTGAGTTAAAAGTTAAAGAAACCAATTTTTTAATTGATACAAAGAGAATTTATTTAAACAAATAGTTGAAAGAATGTAAAATCTTAGAAATATGGTAAAATCTAATTTGTTTCTTAGGAAATTCTTTTTAATTATAAATTACATGAAAAAGCAGGAAGAATAAAAAGTTACAAAATTAGATTAAAAGTACAAAATACAATGAAGATAGAACTAAAAGGAATTTATAAATTCTTGGTTACCCTGTTTTTTATAGAAAAAATAATGACTGCTAAATTTATAAAAATTAGGAAAACAAAAAATTTATAAATATACATAACCTTTACAATTTTTAAAGAATTAAGAGTATTAAGGATATAAAATTAGAATTAAGATAACTAGAAAATGAGAAAATAAATTAGGGAGATTCAAATTTATATTATTTAGAGATATAACAAACTTATGGAATTAAATATTGTAGAATTATAATAATTTACTAACTTTATATCTCTAATAGAAGCCTATTTCTTTAATCCAAAAACTAAATAATTTGGAGCAATTATTTAAAAGTTATGAGAAAGAGTGTAAACTAGATTAAATTTACCTCTAAGATATAAATTTTTTTAATTATCTAGTTATTATTTTATATGCCTAATTAAAAGGTTTCAAATCTAATTTATTGCTTAAGGTATTTTATATTGGATAATTATATATCTTTTAGAAGGAAAAAAGTAAAAAAGAAAAATTATTTAAATTATTTAAATTTAAAGTCTATTAAATGATTGTGTATTTTATAATGATTTAGTTTAAAGATAAAAGCTATCATTCTTAATGATCTCTAATTTAATTTATATTAATTGTATACATGAAAAAGAAGATAAAATGTTTTTCTTACCAAAACTTTATGAAAAATAATTTTTTTTTAAAATAATTCATAGCGCTAAAGAATATAAAGCCTTTTCTTTTGCTTCGCGACCATTTTTCAAATTTTTTATTCATTTAAACTTAGAGGTATTTTTACCTTCTAGTCTTTTTCCAAAAACTAAAACTAAACTTTTTCTTTTTATATTTTTACTATTAAACTAATTTTATCTTTAAAAGATTTTTTTTCTAAAAAGTATGCAAATAATGCCTTTCACTATACAGAGTAAAGATATATTTAGTCTAAATTAAACTCCCTTTATGATTTATTTTCTTTTAAATAAGTATAAAATAAATAAAGCTTTATAGATTTATTTCTCTTCATTCTATTATTTATCTAACCTTCTGTATTTTTAATTTTATCTCTTTAAATAAATTTAGCTAATTTTAGTTAAATTATTATACCTTTAAATCATTTTAGTTTAAATTTGAAACTAAAGTATTAAAATGTATATCAAACATATAGTAGTAAGCTTATTTATTTTTTTGCTTTAATTATCCTTTCCTTAAGATTTTTACCTTTTAATTTCACTGTTCTTATTTAAACTAGGTTGATATTATATATTAATCAGCCTAGCTCTTTTTACCTTTGGAATTGATTACATATAAAGCTTAAAGTTAAATTAATTTTTCTTAATTATAGAAAAGATTATTAAATTACTTAGATAGACTTGCTTAATATAATATCTTAAATGAAGCACTTAGAAAGTATGTAAATTAAATTTGGAAAGATCTTTTTTATTTATTAATTTTCTATAATTTAATCTCCCTTTCATATATATTAGCTTTTCTTTCTCTCTTCAAACTTTATCTCATTTTAGTTCTTTTTATATTCTGAAATGCAAATGCTTAAGATGTTTTCTAGTTTGTTTATTTCCTATAAATAAGTTAGATTGAATAATGAAAATGTGATGTTTATTTTTAGTGTGATTAAGCTATTTAGGAAAAGCAGATAAATGTAGTGATTACATAAATAATTTGACGTAGAACTACAATTAACCCTGAGCTGCTAAAGAGATTTCTAATATATTATTTAACAGTGGCCCTAAACCTTAAGATCTTGGTGATTATGATGGATGTAACCTTCTTCCTGATAAAAAATACGCGCTTTTAAACGTTTGATCTGCTTAAGGAAGATTCAGTATGCATATGGGATACTGTGTGCCTTCTTTTTGCAATAGTACCTAAATATAACCTATTGGTGACCTTTGAATTAGCTTATTCAAATAATCAGGTGCTAATGATACTGCTTCTGCATTCAGTTATCCTAAACAAGAACTAGATGATTATGGATACAATGGATGGTTTGTTTTTATGGTTTCCATTATAGCTATTCTAGTGATTTTTGGAATTATGGGTATGATAATTGAGTTTTCCACAATAGGGAATAAAAAGAACTGATAAGAGAAGTAAGTTTAAACAGAGGGTTTAACAGAAGAACAGATAGGAAAAATAAAAGACAATTTATTGCTGGAATCAAAATAAAAATGGGCAATCTTCTATCTCAGCTTTTCCTATACAAGGAATCTAAGAAAGCTATTTACCTAAGCAGAGTTTGACCAAAACTTAAAAGTTTTAAACGGAGTTAGAGTTTTATCAATGCTTTGGGTAATTTGGGGACATTCTTATGCTGGAGGAGGATAATTAATTTCAAATTTCAGTTCAGTCTCGTAGATATAAAAAGACTTTTGGTGAGCTATTGTTGGTGCTGGTACTTATTCAGTAGATTCTTTCTTCTTTTTATCAGGTTTCTTAGCCACTCTACTTCTAATTGAAAAAATGTATCCAAAATAAGGAAAAACTAATTTCTTTGAAGTATTTTTCCATAGAATTTATCGATTACTTCCATCAATTCTTCTATTATTGGGATTCGTGAACTGGGTATATTTGTATTTAGGAGATGGTCCATTGTGAATGACTGGATTGAATAGAGGTATAAGCTTATGTTCAAAGCATTGATGGAGTACTGTGCTTTTCATTCAAAATATTTATCCTTGGAAAACAGCAGATGAGTGTCTAGCATGGCTTTGGTATTTAGGAAATGATATGCAATTTTTCGTGCTAACTCCTTTCATCTGCTTTCTATATTGCAAAAGTTCTCTAGCAGCATGGCTTATTACACTTATTCTTCATGTTGAAAATATAGTGTACAATATAGCTATTTCCATAGAGAAGGATCTTAAGTTCAGCGATATGTTTCCAGATAATTAAGATTATAATGGTTATATTTATAGCAAACCTTGGGCGAGAATTGGAACTTATCTACTAGGTATACAATTAGCTTTTATATACTTTGAATACAAACATTAGAGCAAAATACAAGACTATGCTCCTGGAAAGCATTTACTAAAAAAAATAAAAGAAGCCAAATATTTAGGCTGGTTTTGCTATATTTCTGGATTTTCCCTAACTTTTTTCTTCGTTTTCATTTAGCATTCTGCTTTTAAATGTAGCGGTAAATGCTGGTCTACAACTGAGCATGCTATTTTTAACGGATTTAGCAGGCAAATGTTTGTCTTAGGATTGATAATGTTCTTACTTCCACTTTTAGTAGGTCGAGGTAAAGTTTATAGATAGATTCTAGGAAATAACTTCTGAAGTCCATTTGCAAAGCTAAACTATGCCTGCTATTTAATCCATTACTTGTTCATAATTTGATGGTATTACTAAAGCCGCTAAGGCTTCTATATGACAAATGTAAACTGCTTGTATATATTTTTTGGAACAGCTTGCTTAGCTTATATATTTTCAATTCCATTTAGTTTTCTATTAGAAACTCCTTTGCTCACTATAGAAAAAATGCTTCTATTTCCTCCTAAGTCTACACTAAAAAAGGAGAAACAACAGGGAAGCAAAATGATTCATCCAGATTACGAAAAATAGAAGGGAGATTTACTGCTAAACAAGTCATTTTTAGATAAGGAAGAAAGTCAGTCCGATTCAAAGTGAAGAAGTACAAAGGCTATTTAAACATTAAAGGTTATCAATATATCTTTAAGTTCCTACACTAATTTCCTTTTCTATCCTAAATATATAAAGCATAACCTACTAAATCTAAAGCTTTATTCATTTGTAAGAATTAAATAAAAACCATTAATTTAAAAAGTTTATAATGTATTCTCTTTTATAAACTAAGTAGTAAACATCATAAGCTTACTCAATGAGTAAACAATAGTTATTTAGCTTAAATTAAGTTTTAGTAATTTAGCTATCTTCTTGTGATCAATAAGAGAGAAAACGAATTTAAAATTAAGGATATAAAAGAAATTAAATAAATCAGTTAATTTATCTGGTTTTAAAATAGGTTTCTTAAAAGGAAATATTTTATACTCATTAAAGAAACTAAGCTTCTACTTAGATGGGAAGCTAAGGGATTTTTAGTCTGAAGTATATGATTCATTTTCATATAGCATGAGAAAAATAACCTTTCCTCTTATTGATGAGTTTATATAAGCATTAAGACTTTTAGAAAATGATTAACTTTTGAAGAGGAAGTTAAAGAAGCTGATTTTGCTCATTTAGTAAATTACTTTATAAGAGTTTAAGTACTCAAGTTTCTTAGTTATATATAATATTTTTTATTTAAACTTAGAATCTAGCAAAGATATTTCTTTATAAATAAATTCAATTATTCACTATAAAACTAAAGGAAATGCAAATTAATAGTACTATGCAATCACTATAAATAGGTAAATAAATTAAGTTCATACATAAAACTATTAAAAATAAAGCTTTAAATATAGGATATTTATAGCTATTAATAAAATCTACGAAAGGTACCTAAAAATCTTTATCATTAATAGCAGGTTTTATAATAGCTATCTAATTTTAAAGCCTTTTATATAAAACTTAAAAGTAGAAATTATTCAATTTTATTTTAAGTTAATAGAGTGGCTTCGGTCTTTGACATATCAAACATTTCTCACAATAATTGTCTAAATTACAATAGGCACAATTCCAACCTCCGAAACTGCTTGCATACTAGAACTAGGCCATTCCTTTTATATAAGGATATTATATTTAATCATTGGAATTACTAGATTGAGAGTATTTAACTTCATTTTATGAAGTAGGCTTCTTTTTTTCTTGGCATTGAATACAAGTTATTCCAGCATATTCCTTGCTACATTTTTAGCATTTGATTAATTTTTGAGAAGGGTATTATTAGGCTTATTAAGTTGTATTGGCGTTATTAAAATTGAATTGATACAAATTTTAATAATTATCAGACTTGGAATCTTCCAAAGGGTTTCGCTAGCATAAATCTTATTCTTTAAATATATCCTAACTTGAATACTATCCACTCATAAGTTACTCAAGAATTGATTAATAGTTGCAACCAGGATTTTCTTAGTTCTAAGCTTATGCCATTCCTTCTTGTTCACTATACTTTTTAATTTAAGAATTGAAAAAGTCTTCTTAGCATATCTAGCATAGCTAACTTTTATAGAGTAACTAATGGCCATTAAGACATTTGAATGCTTCGTTAGATTATTGCATATTGGAATTACTATTGTTATCTTAAAAGCGATCGCAAGCTTGACATTGCTTGTTCTCTTTTGAGTTTTTAAAAGTGCAATGCTAGCAGTTCCAACCTTCAAAGTTTAAAGATTCAAAATTAAAGGAATCAAATTCTTCACAATGTAGCTAGATTTTTGAAATACACTCAGGAGTTAACTCTTAATTAATCAGTCCCTAGGATTTTTCAAAAAACAGTAGAGTAGGATGACTATGTGACTGAATGCATTTTAAGACCACTTAATTTCAATTTTCAAGCTCTTGTACTAAAACATCATCATAATACCTCCATTTATTCTAGCTAGTTCTGAAATAGCAAATGTAATGAGCTCCGAAAAATACTATTAATCCTTTCAAGCTATAATTATCAGTGGATCCATTCTAGAATAGATCAGAAAGCCTAAGTTGCAAAGGAATTAAAGCAAGGGATTTTAGTACATATAGCTAAGCAGGTTATTTAGTATCCCATACTAAATTAATTAAAAAGTAAGTAGGACTATTCATCATGATTATGCTCTTAAACGATTATTTTATAATACATTAGTCTTCTGAAGGGCATATTGGTAGAAATATCTTCTATAAACTCTTCTAGTTAAACTCAACTATTTTACCTAAGTGAGATTTAGCATCTAAATTTGGCTAAACTAACTCCTAGGTATATAATGTAAACATGTTAG
Source organism: Loxodes magnus (assembly GCA_946699065.1). Lineage (NCBI taxonomy): Eukaryota > Ciliophora > Karyorelictea > Loxodida > Loxodidae > Loxodes > Loxodes magnus. Next base: position 226,141 of record CAMPDV010000488.1, read on the forward strand.
TGTCCTTATCATAAGGCTAAGGCTCGCTAGTGGCTCTACATTAGCATATATTTTATTCACATAACTAGCATTAGAATAGACTATGCTAAGGGCAATCGTTTTAGCAGTTAGTAACGTTATTGTGAATGTTTACTAATAATGCATCAAAAGCCTCAGCAGCATCGCACATAGTTTTCTATTTAAATTCCTGTTTCTAGTATATATTCTCTAGCAGGACTCTTAGTTTAGAAATGGTCATTTTTTAGTCTTTCTAGTAGCACTTAGATTGATATTCCTCAAATAGTTCCTTTAAGCAACATAATAAGCACTATTCACTTGGAAGCTTACACTAAAATTTATTCTATAGAATTATGTTTCTAAACGAAGTTAAATTCCAAAAGGACTAAAAAACTACATTAAGGAAACAATTTTATTCTCCTCCAGGGTTCTCCAAACCAACACCAAGCATCTAATCTTCTTAGCCTAAATCTAAACTTTAAAACTATTGAGCTTTTTATGTTATTGCCTCACTCTAGCTTCCTGTATAGTCATATGTAAAAGTAGGATAGGCTATCTTATAATCTTATTGATTTGAATCTAATTGATTTGAATCTTCTCCTTAGTTTTTGATTTCTTCACTAATGTCTTTTTAATCCATAGAAATTAAAAAATAAGGTAATTAAATAAAAAGCGCTAGAATAGTCTAATTTATAATCATAGCTACAATAGGACTTTAAGACTTTAGTTATTCTACTTTCATTATGATACTAAGAAGGATTATAATATACGGACCTAATAGCAATTAAGCATACTCTATTTTACATACTTTATGAATCTGTTCTTTAAGTACTATCAAATTGAGCTTTAGATGTGATTCATATCAAGGATGCTTTTATAATGGAGTAAATAACTCTAGTTCTGCTAGTAGAGTAAGAATTTAGCCTATGCGAAAATTAGACTAAAGTAAAGCTAAAAGTGATAATAAAGTTAATGAAGCCAGATTTAGTTGAGATATATATTAGGTATTATAACTTATCTAGTAAGACTTAGGACTAATGAGTGATAGTTAATATAGTAGGATAGATTAAATAAGGTTTAAATTATTTCACCATAATATAGGATAATTATATTAGACTATAAATAAAGCCTTAATCCATTTACTTAAATCCTTAGTCTAATTAGGAAAGCTTTATAATTTATACTCTATCGTTTATTTCAATTTTCTCAAAGCTACTTTTAGGTTAATAGTCAAGAATAAGAAATTAAAAAGAGAATATTAATTTTGAGGTATTGAGCATCTATTAATAATATGAATAGATATTAAAAATTAAGTATGATAAGGAGATTTTAAGGCTGCTTGCTATATAAATTAACATAAAGCTTAAGATAATTCTTAATCAAAGGAAACTTCACTTTAGCTTTTCCCATTTTTTCAGACTTAAGTTATAGCTGAGTATCTCATCTTCAATGCTTAACTAGTATACACGCTTTCAACTGAAGACTGGTTTAGTGAAATCATAATCATCGTAAATTTCTGAAGGATACTTTTCACCATGTATAGTTATACTTTTAAGGTCATAAATTAGAGTATCTAAATTTGAAACATTTGCATATATAATAAAAGACTAAATTCTAGGAACGAAAACTGCAGAGCTTTCTGCTTTTTAAGTTAGCTTTTAATCACATAAAATCCACTTATTAATCATACTATCATATGCTTATATTTCATCTTTGTAAGAAACTGATTAGTAATTAAATCCGCCAAATACATACACATTGTCACATGTTTAATCACATCCAAAGAGATGAACAGGAGTTTGCATAGCTAATATATTACTGAATGACTTAGTTTTCATATTGAATATTTCACACTCTGCTACATCAATACTTATACTGTTTCTATTTGTAACTCCTGAAACTATGTAAATTAAATGCTTTTTATTGAAGCTTGTTCTATGCATAAACCTTTTATATTACATTTGAAATCGTTCATTCTTATCCTAAGAGTGAATAGTAAATCTCTATTAGTTAAACTATCTTCCTCCTGTTATAAGCAGACTGTCTTCATAAATTTGTTCGATTTAGGAGTAAAAATTATCAATCTTCTCAATATCTAAATCCTATCTTATATACTTATTCTCTACAATAGAATAAGTAATTTTAAGTGAAGAATTCCTGCTTATAGAGGTAATTTTATTGAAGTGCTTTTTCCCTTTGAAATTAGAGCAGATTTCATATTTAACTACTCCAATCCCAAACTTTGCAAAAATTCTGACTCCTGTAATATCATTAATATTTCTCAGAAGCTTCCTAAGATATAAAATCTATAAAATTTAGCTCTCTTATATTGTTTAAAGTTTATTTCCCATTTTATTTACAATCTCTCTTATTACACTGCCTTCTATACATACTTACACGTTTTCTAAGCTTTAAAGCAAACCTAGAAATTTAACTATTAAGATTATACAGATTTATGGCTAGACTTATTTATGATGGATTGATTCTAAAGAATGATATATATATTTATTAAATTTAGGATATTAATCCTCTTTAAAACCTAGGGTTATAATAATAAATATCATAGCAAAATAATTATATAATAGTCAGATTTTCTTTTATTTCTCTTTGATAAGCTACTTCATATAGAACAGAAGGTGCTGGTAGAACAATTTTTCCTTAATTGATAAATATATAACTTTTATCTAATTTTTTAGAAAGAAAGGAAGAAAAGGAAGGATTAACTATCTTATTTAATGTTCCTAAAGTAGAGAAAAAGCTTAGTTTCTGTTTAAGTTTATAAAGATACCCAACTTTCATTCTTATTAAGTGAAGAGAGACTATTAATACAAATTGGTTAACTATTTTAGCAAATAAAGCCTTTTTAATATGTATAAGAGTATTTTAAATTCCTTAGTATTCTTTAATCCTTAAATATATATGAATACTTCTACATTGTTAGTTTATTTTAAATATAAGAGTTAGTTACCTAGATATAGCAGTTTTAATTAAATATAGCTATAATATATCAAATTAATACTAAAATTAGATTCAAATCCTTATGGTTTGATTCCTTAACTCTTCATTACTTATATGGAGAAAAATCTATTTTATCCATTTGAAAATTTCTTCTTTTGTCTACTATTCTGTCACAGTTAATAGAGTTGAATGCGATACATGGAGTTTGCAATCCTTTGAAAGTTTCCTTTTTTTAGCTTTCTGTATATCGTAAAATTTAGAGGAAGGAAGTTGAACGTTTAGCATTTTCTTTTGTCTCTTTGTCTGTTCATCTTCTTTAATTCGCTTTTTTGTTTAAATTTGACTGTAAATTTCGCTATTAACTCATGTCTTTAGGTAGAGTTAAGAGCTAAATTAACTAATTTTCAAGAAAGCTGACTTTGATGAAGTTGTTGTAAGTAAAATGTAATACTTGAAAAAATCACTGAGAATGATCTTGCCATTAGTAGTTCAGCAAAATGTGTCAAAAGAATATTTAGGAAGCAAATATCCAGCTGCAGACCAACCTAAGCTAAAACAATTTCATCTTCTGTTTAAGTCTCAATTCTTCCCTTAGCATTTTTTTTAATATTCTGAACCCAAAGAAGTAAAGGCAACTGTTTTAACTAGATAAGGATTTTACAATCAAAATCTATTAGTATAATCCATATATTCATAAGCGTCTTGAGAAAAAGCTCAGTCAACTTCAGTATAAAGTGCAACAGGTGCTTTCACATATCTATTTGTAAAGTTAAGCAGAAATACTTAGTGTCTGATTATTCTATGCAGTCCTTAATAAAATATTTTCTACCAAGCAGTTTTTATAAATTTATGGTCTGGATATCTGAGTAATATAAATGAACGATTTTCAATTTTTAGGAATATTTCTTAATAGTTTCTGTCATCTTGCTTGAGCTTCCCTGTTGTAATATTAAAATCAAATTTTAATTAATTTCTCTCACTTTTATCAAGGATTCAAGAACTTAGGTAATGAAGTAGGTTCTTTTATAGCCTATCATGCATATTGGAATAAAAAAACTTAGGTAATCTCTCAGCAATTTTTAGATATTTTTTTAATATTGCTAGTAGATAGGAGTAGGATCAAGATCTCAGAAATTAGTAATATTTTAAGTTTCTCTATTTTAAGAACTGTAGTATTCCATACACTCTCTTTTTCCCTTTCAATAAAATATTTTCTTTTGCCAACTAAAACGAATTTTCGGTTGTTAGATTGATGATTCATGGATTTTTTTGTACCCAAATAAATTTTTTTTACTTATGCTGCTGTTAGAAATTTTTATCATGATAGTAAAAAATACCATAAAGTCATAAATCTAAAATAGTTACATTTTCTACTTCAAAATTAATATAAAAAGCTTTCCTAGTTTCGACCACATTTTTATCAACAAATCTAATAATTTAACAAATGCTTAGAATTTAATCAATAAGAATGAAGCAACAAATCAGCCTGTAAAGGGATATTCAACTACTTCTTTATAATTTCTGTTAGCAGTCTCTTTAGATACTATTCAGCTTTCTAGCCTTAAAGCTTGACCTCCTTATATTAGTCTGTTTAAATTTCCTTTTTAATAAACCAGCTTTCCATTATTATAGAATCTAACAATCTATTTTTTAGTAAAACATCATCCTAATGCTGTAAAAGCTATTGCAAGATGGTTTAAGGTACAAAGTTTGAAGTGATGTTAAGAGTTTAGCATTACTCATAATTTTCAAATTCCATGAATAGTTAGTCTTAGTTTAAATAGATGGAATAACCTCAGTGAAATAATAAGTTCCCACATTCATATAAATTATTACTAGCTAATGTCTAAATTTTAGTTTTCATCTCTTTTCTTTTAACTCAAAAAAGTAAAGTAATCTCTGGAAAAGCTAAAGAAGGAAATTTAGAAGCAATTCAAAGTTATTTTTTAGAGCAAGAAAAATAAGTTTTAGTCTCCTTATATGAGATAAAGCTCTTATTCAGTTTTATTATTATTGATAACTTAGTTCCAAGTTTAAATAGTGTCTTTCTTAATTGCCTAATATTCTCTAGTAACTGGAATAAATCCCTATCTCTTACTTATAATTTCGAACATACATCTCTTATAATAAATGACTTAAATAAATTACTAACTAATGTATATACATTGATATTATAGTAATATACCTATAAGCAATTTACATGAGAAGGCTTTATAACTTTCATTTCACTTTTTGCGATACTTTTAGTAAAATCTTTTACACCTTCAGAAGATTTTGTCTTCCAGGATTTTATTAACTTAGTAGAAGATCCTTTTTAGAAAATGGTTAATAAAGAGAGTAGATTTTTTAATCAGTTTGCAATATCGAAGGAGATGAGAAAAGTGAGAATTAAATGGATTAAAAGAATTAAAGCTTTCAAGTTTATTTTAGTTGCTTTTTATTTTTCATACTTAGCTAAAATCTATTTTTTATAGTAATAGATAAGATTATGTGAGTGGATAATAAATATTAAGACTGGATTTAGTGCTGTAAAAGAATTTGAAATGTCTAAATTTAAAATAAAGCAGCATATTCCTTAGTTCTTATACTCTGTAGAGATTATATCGCAAAGTTATATAACTAAATAGACATTAAAAGAAACAAACATTTTAATGCTATTTTAAATGATTCTAGTAGATTACTCAAATAAACTAAACTAAAATGAGAAAGTTACTTAATTTATAACGATCGAGACAAATCAAAATCCCTTTATTATGAAAAATGGTTATGAGTTAAATAAGTAAAACTGTATAAGTCTTTTATTTATAAGAAAGGAGTTTATTTTTGATGTTTTAAGCATAGTATCTTTAATCATTATAAATTTAGTTTTTAATCTTAAACTGTTTTATTAGATGTAATTCAAATTTTAACTACAACTTTTATTGAGATTTAATTAAAATTGCAAGTTTTGAGAATAATTCTATTTAATTATAACAATCTAGTCAGAACCACTTTTTCCACAAGCGTCATCGAAACCTCCTGCTGGGAAAAGTGCGTTAATCATCTTCCTAGATTGGGTTGGAGTCTCGTTTGTTGGAGCAAACGAGTAGAATCTCCTATAGAAGTGATCCTGTACGAGTACAGTCTTACTCTTTTCTCTCCTTACTCCTTTTATTCTATTATCTCTTTATTTCATTAAGGTTTTATAAATTTAACTAAATAAAGATTTATTAATCAAATATTTAAAATACATCTCTAAATAGCATTAAGCATGATTAACTTTAGTATAGCATTTATCAATAAAACATATTAAAAGAAAAAAGTTTAAAGGTTCTTTATGAGATATAGCAAAGCTAAGTCAAAGAAGTTTAAGAAAATTCATAATTTAACATTATCTATTTTTATACCAACTCTTCTAGCATTCTCATTTTTTCTTTAAAGATATGATTATAGAAAGTAAATGTGAGGGGGTTAATGGTCAAATTCGCCTTTTGCTAATTAGTTGATGAAGATACAAATTTTATTAAATTCATGTATTTTAAAAATTAATTTCATTTTTATAGCCTCAAGGAAATAAAAAGGAACTTAAAAAGTACATTTCTTCAAAAGTGAGCATATTTAGTTAAATTGCCAATGTTCATCAAGTGTAGACAAAAGTACCCAAAAACACTAAGAAAAAAAAAGATAAAACGATGAGATCAAATCAATTAAATTTTACTTAATCAAGTTCATTTCACTTTATAAGTTTAATCTTTTGAACTTTTATAATTTTTTAATATACAAAGAGCTTATAATTAATAATTCACTACTTTGCTTCAAAATCTTATAATTAAACGAAAAAATCTATTTTTTGCTCTAATGTTTCCAAACTTATAATATCCTTTTCTTACTATCTAATACTCTTTCTTTCGAACTTACTAATATTTTATAAATATAATTATTTACTATATGAAAAATTAAATTTCATTGCTAGAAGATAACTCTATTAAAGTTATCTTACTATAAAAATTAGATAAACAATTAGCAAATTTTAATAACTGAATAAAGCTATTTATTATGAGTTTTTCAAAATTCTCCTTCCAAGTTTTTGTTTCTTTTTTTTCCTTACTTTGGATTATAAGGTTTCTGAGATTTCTATGCTGGAACTTCAGCATGGCATGTGGGACAATAAAAGTTAAATTTCTTGCTTACATCCTACCCTTAATTAAGTAAAATCTGAATTTTTGGATCATCTCCTTATTCTCGTTATTGGGCTGCTAGAGCAGATTAAATACATTATATGCAAAATAGATGCTTACATTTCAGTATAACATTTTCCTACTTTACTTTACAGAAATTGCATTCTGAATCTTTATTATCAAATATAGAAGTAAATTAAGCGAAAATCTAAACTATTTCTTTAAATTTATAGTATTTCAGTAAACTAATTTCTCATTATTATGCATGTCTAGAAGCCATCTTATGATTATTTTAGGTTAAATTATCTACTTAAAGTTCTAAAGGAAAAAGTTCTTCCTTAAGTTTCTTAATTATTTGTCTTTAATGACTTGAACTAATTTTATGATTTCTAATATCTTGCTAAAGGGACTGGTTCTTTTACTTTAGATCAGTTAGTTATTACTGGCATTGAAATATAAGAAAATTGCGCTGATTTAATAAAATTTCATATCTTTTGTTTAGTTATTAAGTCATTTAATCTACATTAAGCTCATACTTTTACTTCTGCTGCTCTAGTAATTAGTCAGCTCTTAATAAAGCATTTTAAGCTTATATACTGTATTTTTATTAGTTTGACTTTCAAATAAGAATATTAGGGATAATTAAGTTTTAAGGCTGCTTGTCGCTTAGAAGGAATAGCTATAAAGTATTAGAGTTAAGGGGAAGGAAAGAGATAATAGCCAAGTTATCTAGTATCTACTTATAAGTTTAGCTTAGTATTCATAAATCACTAAATGAAGAGAAAGTTTAAGGATTCTATTAGTTAGCTAAGCTAACTAGATGGCTTTTTAGGTTCAGCAGTCTTTGCGTGCAAAACTGGATCTAGGTGTAGATTGTAACTCATTCTTACTGGGTCTAGTTAGTTTATTATTATTTTCTATAATAAGAGTCTACATTTTTAGTATTTGAGTCATAAGTAGATATCAAGCTATCAATGTTCTGAATATGTTAGAGGAATCCTTATCTAAAAGATTAAATGTAAGAAACAAACAATCTAAAGGAGTTTTCGAAGTCTAAATACTTATGTGTAGAATGCTAATTACTCTTTAAGCAAATCTCACAAAAGAAGTAATTAGAATTCTAAGTATTACTACTTTGCTAAAGGCAGAAGATACATATCAAAGATCTTTAAATCTAGTGTTCAGGACAAATTAAAAGAAAAGTGTTTAGGTTCATTTTTAAAGCTTTATTATAAATCAAATCATTTCTAAACAAATCCTATTTATGCAAATAACACTATAGCAAATCTAGCTAAGTAGAAATAAGCAACTGACATTCCATAAATAGATATAGCAGCTTAACTAAATTAAAAGACAGTGTAAAGTCTATTATACAGAAGTAGTCCTTTAATGAGAATTAGTAAAAGTAACTATATAATTTAATAAGGTTTTAATTAAATCAAATACATAAATAGATAAAGCTAAATTTATATTTTTATTTTAGAATTTATTTCTTAAATGTATAAAGAAAATAATTAGAACACTAATTCTAGACTAACAATTAAATTATCTATGATGCTAGTTATTCCAATGTAATTTATCATAATTAATATCAATATCCTAAATTATCTATCATAAAGTAGTTTGAATAGCTTTTATTTAAAGATTTAATAATTTTATAATATAATAATAGTTAATAGTTACAATGCTATTATAAGCAATAATTACATAATATTAATAAATATAATAAGTGATAATATCTTTAGTGCTATATATAGCTTATATATTTCTATTCTTATCTAAATAACTAAAAGTTATCTAGTTAGTATTCTTTAATATCTATCTTTATTATTATATTCAGCATTTTTTATATTTACTAACTATCACTTCTTCTGTATATTTCAAGCATTCCTCATTAATTATTTATCTCTAACTATTTTGTTTCTTTATCATGTAAAAGAATATAAAAAGCTTAATAAAATGTTAAAAGTAAATAATTAATATATATAGATATGTATAGTATAAAGAATGTATTAGATAAGCATATAAGATTAAATCATTCCTTATATATAATCAATAAATTTTATTAAAGAGTGCATAACATCTCGTTGATACTTAGATCTTTCAATACTAATATTAATATTAAAATAACTTTATTCGTAATTCATGTTGTTACTCTAACTGTCCAATGAGTCACATCAGCTTCTCCAAATAGGGAATCTACTTATTTAAAATTATTTTCGATTCTTTAACTAAATGCTCCAGTCTTCTTGAATAAGATCCAAATAAGAATTAGTAATTAAGGAAATGGGCCATTCAGTCAAATGTTCATACTGCTAGCAAGAACCCTTGAGTAAATTAAGCTAGTCTCTTCCAAGCTTGCCCACTCTTCTCCGTGATGGAATTTAATGCGAAATTTCTCACAATGTAATATGCACTACGCTAGATTACCTACTAATTCTCCCGACCATGACAGACATCAATATTTGATATAAAAAATAAATTTGCTTATTATTTATTATTATACTTAGGATTTAATTATCTAATTACTATTATTATTTCCTAAGTAGATAAAGCATAATTTCTTATTCATTAGCATCAATATACAGTATACAGTATTAATAGTCAGATAGTAAATAGAAAGATGTTATATAAGATAAAAAATAAAATATAATTTAGATATTTATAGTTATAGTAGTAATAGCAATAGCAATAGGGATTACTTGTAATGTCTATAACCTAACTTAAACTAATTTAGTACAACTATAATTCTATAAAAGTAACTAGATGATATGAGGTATCATTGAAGGATACGAAGATTAAACTTTTTGAAACAATAAACTAAATTAAGGAGCAAAATAAGTTAATAGAGATTTAAAGTAGAAAAATTATAGCAAAATTGAATATTCTAAGAGTTGCTTATTAGAGAATAAAATGATTTTACAAACTAATCTTAATTAAATCCTTACTTATTTTAAGTTTCCTTAATAATGCAAAGAGAATAGCAAGAATAGAACTTATTAGGTTTTTAAAAAATGTTGAAGAATATTAAAAAAATACTCTTTATGAATAATACGCTCAAGAGATAGAGTTTTAATGAAGATTCTCATAACTCTTTACTAATAAATTATATAGCTATAAAAATTAACGAAGATCATATAAAGAAAATAGTCTTATGAGATATCTTATTTAGCCTTACTATATTTACAAGTTTTATTTCTAATTAAATTGGTATCTTACTCCATCTATCATGGCAAGTATTAGTAATTCTAAAGAAACTGGAAGAATCATGAGTAATGATTTACAGATGATGAGAATGGTCATAGCTTATACTTATTAAATGGAAAGAAAGTGAATCATGATAACTTTATTTAATATATCTCAAGCTACTAAAATAGTTGTTATGGAAATAGATACACTATTAGGAAATATTTTTAATCATATGAAGATCAAAACATCTTAGTTACTGCTTCTAAATAAATGTGTAACAGATAATTATTATCCTGCTATTTCAATGAGTTATATAGGAGATTAAATTAATTTAGTTAAAAAGGGGAAAACATATAGTAATATAACTAGCTTAAAAAAGAAAAGCAAGTGACTTGCTTTACAAAATATAGAGTATTACATCACATAAATAAATGATGAATGTATTGTTTCTGATCTAACTTTATCAACTAGCATTTATATGTATAGAATGTAATTATTGATAATCTAATTAAATGAGATCATATTTACAAATAGCATTAAGAGCTAACTAAAAAGAAAATAATTAAGATATTTAAATAGGAACAAATGATAACCATTAAAAAATTGAAGAGAGGAAACTAATTTTTGAAAGCCACATATATGGTTATGGTTTTTAAATAAGAACAGAATAATTGTTTAACGACAATGATTACATTAACATTGTACCTAAAAGATAAAATTAGATGAAGAAATTCTAATGTAGACTCTTTAGGTTACTAGCTGAAATTTAAATTAGGAAATTAAAAGTTAAGAGTATCTTATAGAAACATCCCATTCTCTAAAATTAAAATTTACGCTGGTATCACTTTGAGTAAATCAGGAGTCTAAATAGAGATCTTAAAAGCAGAATTCCATATTCCTGCAAAGACTGAAAAAGGAAATATAGCTTAGATAAATTTAGGTTAAAATCTAAATATATAAATATAATAAAGAATCTAATATCATAATAAAATAAAAGTCACTATATCCAATAAATTATAATTAGTAAGGAGAAAATAACTATATTCTTAATATTTAAGTCTAATCTTTGAAATATGATAGCTAATATTAGTAGCTTATCTTAATATACTTAGATTAAAAGATAAAGAAGAAATAGAGTAATAGAAAAAGAAAATTAAAGTTATTTTCTTTAAATAAATAAAAATATAATGATTAACTAATTAATAAAGTTTCCCTTTGGTTAATTAGATGGTAGTTAGTAAATAGAAAGTGATATAGATGATTAAATATTATGCTTATAACTGTTGTTAAGAAAGGAAAAAGCTTAATGAAAAAAGATAGATATAATAAGTTCCTAGCGAAGCTATTAATTAGTGAAGTTGTAAGAGATTTAATAAACATAAATCTAAAATATTAAATTTAGATTAATTAATAACTTTAAAGAAAGGCTTTAATATTACAATCTTCTATTCTATATTAAATATATTGCTCTTAGCATTAAAATCTAGAAATTTAATCTGCTTATATATTAATAAAGACTAAAAGCTAACTGCTTCCAAACTAAAAGATATAGCAATAAATATAATTCTTAATAAAGCTTATAACTAATTATTTAGTAGTTAGTTAATAATAATTAGAAGCTTATAATAGACTAATAATTAAATAGCTTACAAGTAAATACAAGAAACTTATACAAAACAACTTACCATATATCTATTTAACCTTATCAGTCTATTTATTCAACCTCAAATATATCAAATACAATTAAAAATACTTCTTTGAGCTTGTCTAGTTAGAACCAATAAAAGTAAGAAAATTAGTCTTTTTAGATAAATAAGTTCTTTCTGACTTTAAAAGTGTGATTAATAGTTTATAATAAGAAGTTGATTAAAGAGATATAAAAGAGAAGAACAATAAGTTTTATAGATAAGGTTGTAGTTAGAACTAATAATAGAGAGATTAGAGTAATTATTAGCGTAAATATGATAAAACGAGTACATTGTTCAGGAAATAGCTTAATATCTAAAATGTAGAGATTTATGTAAATTACAAATGGTTAATAAATGACTTAATTATCTTGTCTATCATTTTGGTTTAATAAAGGTAAGTCAATATTCTTCAAATGAAGTCTACGTAGAACATAAAATGAAGAGAATTATTAAGTAAATAGAAAAATTAGATTTAATTAGTTTAGTTTGAATACCTTTAACATGTCAGATTAAGTTTGCGAATAAATCTAGAAAATATTTGGCCAGTGAAATGAAATAGAAGAACTATATAAAGAAGATTCTTCTTAAGCTAGAATAATTATAGATTACATATGAAATTCAGAATGGAAACCTATTACCAAATTTATCCATCTGCTTAAACTTGAAAAAGTTAGTACTAAAATACATGTGTATCTATGATTAAGATTTATCTTTTATTAAATCGTTAGAGAAGTTAGTGAAAATAGAAAAAAATGATCATTTTCATAACAAAATAACAGGAAGTTTTGTTAGTAATTATTGTAAAGGATTGAAAGTTCTGAAAGTAGAAAGTTGATAAATTATGACTTTACAAGGAAATGTTTACAAGTTTATGGAAAATACATTGAAGAAATAAATATTAACAGCAACTAATCAATCGCTTAAATTACAGACTTTTGTCCAAACTTTACTAAAGTGGAACTGTTCTTAAATAGTCATCGCTAGATACTCAAGAAAGCTTCAAGCTTCAATCTAAGACTCTTAACTATTACAAAATCAAACCTAAAAAATTTCAAATGTTTTATCTCGCTAGTTTGCAGATTTAGAATAGGTAGAGGTAAATGGTTACTAGCATTTTAGTGACTTAAATTTGAAATAACTGATATAAAGTTTACCTAAACTAAAATAATTAACTTTATCTTAGTTAACTAAAATCTAAGGTATCGGTTTTAAGTAATTAGGTGGATAGTTATATAATAAATAAGACTAGTAGATCCTAAACCAATTAAAAACCAATCATTAAGTCAAATATTCTAAAAATCTATAAGCTTTAGAACTTATTGATATAGGTTAGATTCACACTTAGACATTCAGAACAATTTAAGACAACTTTAGTAATCATGCATTTAGATTTATCTTAATAAAAGTTTTAAGATAAAATCTGAATAAATGAAATTGTTAGACTACAATAATTGAAAATTATGTAACTTTCTGAACGTGATGTGACTGATGAGGATTAAAAAAGAAGTTATTAAGAATTGTGATAATCTACACTTTTTGAATTTGAAGTTTAACGGAAGAATCACATAAGAAGGCTTCATAACTGAAGAATAGAAAGGTTAAGCATATAGAATTTATAGTAAACTCAAAGTGTTGAGTATGTTCAAGGTGAACATAAATAGCTAATAAATTTACCAACTAAAAGAGAAGTTTAAGAGAATAAAAATAATATACAATAGTTACGAAGAAAATGACCTTAATTTCAATATATTAGCTAAATGAAAGAAACTAGAATTTTAATAATTTTTAGTTTTAAAAGAATTAATTTATAAAATTTATTAATTTGAAGTACTTAAAAAATAGGTATCTAGCTAGTACTAATTTTAAATAATATCTATATTAAATAGAATAATTGCTAAATAAAAATAATAAACTACATAATTAATTAAAGTTTTCTAAAGTTAATTTATACAAAGCATTAAACTAATATTAAATCACTTATTTAGATATTAAAAACTATTTATTTTTATCATATATTTTTATTTTAATCCCACTAAAAAACCTTAATGAAATAAAGAGATAAAAGAATAAAAGGAGTAAGGAGAGAAAAGAGTAAGACTGTACTCGTACAGGATCACTTCTATAGGAGATTCTACTCGTTTGCTCCAACAAACGAGACTCCAACCCAATCTAGGAAGATGATTAACGCACTTTTCCCAGCAGGAGGTTTCGATGACGCTTGTGGAAAAAGTGGTTCTGACTAGATTGTTATAATAATAAAATAAGGAAAAATAACTAAAAATAAATATATTTAAATAATATTATTATGACTACAAATCTATTATTAAGATTACTATTAGTCTATCTTATATAAGCATTAATACTTTATTCATTATATCATAATACTATTATATGATTAAGGACTTATAAACTCCTTTCCAAAGTCTTATTTAGGATATTTAGATTTATAAATAAAAAGATTTCACAAGAAACTTATGTCAAGAAGACAGAATTATTAGAAATGGAAAAAGCAAAAAAGGAAGAAATAAAAGTCTAGATTATAACAAGAGTAATTCAAATTGATGAGATCAAGGTTATAATTAAAAAACATCAAAAACATTTTCTAAAAGCTAATTAAAGAAAATTAAATATATTAGCAATAATAGTTAGGATTATTTTAAAGTGATACTCTAAACAAGTAGAATGTAATATGTTTATTTTATTCATAAGATAATTAAATATTAAGCATTTATATTAAAGGTTTAATCATAAAACATTATCATTTAGTCTTTTACCAGTATTTATATATTTTTCATTTAATGAAACAAGGTCAGAAGCGGAATTGGTAACCAGCTACGCTGATTTAGACACAGAAAGGAAGTGAAGGTTTGTTTTCTGAATGAAGATTATGTGAGAAAGACAATTTATATTAATAACTTTTTATTACATTAAGGTTTAATTACATTAAAGTTTAATTACTTAAAGGTTGATTAAGTAAAATAATGATATTAATATATTAATAAAGTAATAAAATTAACAACTTTCAGGTAAAGGATGCTGATATAAGTAGTAGTAATTTATTTTAGTAATAATTTGATTTACTGTATCAAATATGTTTTATCATATAAATGGGAATAGTTTTAAATGATTAATCTAATTCATTATTAGATATGTAAGAAAGAATTATAATTTAACTTAAGAAAGTATATTATATTATATTATAGTAATAAAGACTATTTAAGTTATTTGCTAGTATTAAAATTATAAGCATATATATCTTAATTTAAAAAGTATTAGTTTGCAATAATCATTAAATAAAACATTTATTTAAAATCTTATTTCTCTTAATTTCTATTATTATATCATTTTGAATAGGGTGGAAAGCCATTTCCTTTAGATGCTGCTTGGAGGCCCAGCAAGGCAACTAAAAAAGGAGCGCGGACGGAGGATAAATTGGAGAAAGAGAAGCCAATAACAAGAGAAGGAAGATTCGACAAGTTGGAGAACTCTGAATGCCAGGAGAAAACTTTCTTCATCATAGTTCGGAAAAAAATGTACCCGTAATCGCTTATTTTATCCTATGCTTAGGAAGGAAAAATTACAGGAACATACTGCAGGAAGAGAAAGCAAGGATAGAGATACCCATAAAATTTTATTTTTCGACATTAAATAAAATTAATTTAAAGAGCTGCACACCAACGAGAGTGCTATGCGCTCTATAACCCAATTTATTTATTTAATACTTTTAAAATATCTAAATATCTGAAATTAAAGTAAATTTTAATAATAAAATATTAATATTTTTGGAATAAAAAGTTAAAAACAGAGTCTTATAATTATAGATATGCATAGTGAACATTTAAATATTTGTTAATTTTAATCTTATAAAATCTATATTTTGATTTCTCAGATATATCCAATTATAAATTAATTTTTTTTGGTTTTATATTATTTTATTTCTATAAATTTAGATTAATGAATATTTGAACAAAATAAATATTTAAATTAAAAATAATTATTCTTTGTGAGTTAATTTCTATTTTTTATATATTTTACTATTGTAGATTATCTTATCAATTTAAAATATCCTATTTTAAATTATTTTATCGAAGTATAACTTTAATGCAATAAATTTTTATTTTTTATTGTTTAAAAATTATAAGAATCTAGTCAGAACCACTTTTTCCACAAGCGTCATCGAAACCTCCTGCTGGGAAAAGTGCGTTAATCATCTTCCTAGATTGGGTTGGAGTCTCGTTTGTTGGAGCAAACGAGTAGAATCTCCTATAGAAGTGATCCTGTACGAGTACAGTCTTACTCATTTCTCTCCTTACTCCTTTTATTCTTTTATCTCTTTATTTCATTAAGGTTTTTTAATAAAAAAATTCTTAAAATATCATATTTTTCTCTAAATTTTATGATTATAAGTTTTTAAAGCTAGTAACTTACAGAGATATTTATTTAATTTTATAATATTTAATAAAAGTATTTAAAAGTTATTAAATAGATAATCCCTTTTTTAATTGGTTTTACTATATTTACTTTTAGTAAATTATTAACTTTACAAAGTAATAATTTTTATTATTATATTTTTAATCTTACTTCATTTTTTTTAATTTTTTCAGTTTTAATATTTTTAAATTATCAGACATTAATAAAGATTTTTCGTTGCAGCCTAAGGATACAAAATAAGTCGAAGAAGGATGCGGCAGGAAGTTTAAATAAATATAAAAACTAAAAATTAATTATTATAAGGGTACCAAAGAGTTACCTTGATACTGGAACACTAAAGTTTTAGAAATAGACAATACCTAGTATGAGGAAATTCTCATGTTCAACTTCTTAGTTTGAGAAATAACTTGCTTAAAGTTAGATGAGTTGAAGCAAGAAATGTAATTGCTAAAGTCTGAAAACTCCTATACACGAAGAAAAAAGCATCTATTTGAAATCGGATTTACATCTTGTCAAAATTAATTTTCAAGAAAAATAAATAAATTACGAGAGGAGTTTCATAACCAGGAGACCTATTGAGTCTCTTAGTAGCAATCTGGTGTAAGAGATATAAGATCTTGCGGCACAAGAATGGTCTAAAATGATAATTTCCTCCAATTAATTGTAATTTGGTACATCAATAACTTGGATTATATGCACATTTTCCTATAATCCCATCAGCTTATCAAAAATTAAGTAAAATCATCCTAAGAAACAATACTCTTACTGCGATAGTGGACAATATCTCTATATGACTACATACAACTAACGCGAAGTAAAGAGAATACTGACGAAAGATATAGGCAAAAAGTTAAGGTTACAGAAATAAAGGAAAAAAGAAAAAGACTGGTAATTCTACAACAATCAACACCTCTTTTGCGACTTTTCTAGAAGAATACCCATAACAGTATAGCCCTGAAGAAAAAATGAATAAAGAAAGTTATCAAATGTGAATACTAACACAAAAGAATATTGAAGTTAAATTATTTTCTTTTATCACATGATTTAAGTTAAATAACCTTTTATCAAAATATATATTAAGAGTGATATGAAATCAGATTATAAAATTAATTAATTCTTTAATTTTTAATTTGTTCTCTCTCGATCTTTACCAATGCACAAATATCTCATTTGATAAAATGTAGAATTTTATTTTCATTATTTTCATTTTGGAAAATGCTAAACGTTAGCTTTCTCTATCATATTTTGAAACTATCTTGATGCCTTAACTTAAAAATTTTTCAATAGTTTTAACTACAGATAAAATAGATTTGAGAATTCAAACCAGAATTATTTGCGGCCCTAAAAAAGCAGGAGTTAACAACATCCTAGAAAGGCTAGGACCAGAAAAAGGCTACTAAAAAGGTCACCCGTCTCATCTCTGAAAGAAAAACCTAGGAAATAGGCTAAAAATATAATGCGTTCGGAAGTCTCGAATCTCACTACATAATTGTAAATAGCTATGATTAGCTGATTAAAGTGGTGCTGGACCTCCAGGAAGAGGTCAAAATCTGAAGAAAGATAATAAGAGACTGATGGAAAAACTTTAAAATACTGGAAAATAGAATCGAGACTCATGACCAATAAAAGAGACCTTAACGCATTTTGATATATTTCACAAGATTAGAGAAGTTAATCTCAAAACTAGCAATAGAAATAGAAATAACTAATTCAAAATTTAAAAAAATTTAAGAAAACGAGCACAAATCGCAGCGTTAAATGGAACTGAAAGAATAAAAGAATGATCCAATAATAATTGAAGGCGAAAATAACCCAATATTTCAATCTAAATAACAAGCAAGAAGATGTTATTATTGTAACTCTCAAAAGTATCTATAGAAAAGGTGCCAAAAATTTCTCAATTTCAAGTAAGAATATCAAAACTAGTAGAATTAGTTGGAAAAAAAGAAAAGGCAATAACAACAAAATTATTATATAAAAAATGGCTCCTAAGAAATAATCCTCTAAAAATTTGCAGAACATCGACTAATAAAATTCTCTCATTGAAGTATACTCCTTAGAAACGGAAAGTAAAAAGATGCAACTGTTATTATTTGACCTGAATTAACGGATTGAATCTTTGACTTTTAATGTACAAAATAAAGTTAAAATAAACGACGAAAATGGGGTTAAGAAACAAGGTCAAACTCTCAACTTAGCGAAGAACTGGAAAAAACGGAGTTTAAACTAAAATAAAATAATAGACAAAATAATTAGTAATAGCTTCTTTTCCTTCATAATGATCCTATGATTGTGGAATAACTGAATTACAAACTTTTTTCTAATCAGAAAATTTATTTTTAATGCAAAAATGTTGAAAATGAGGACACGATACAAAAAACTGCAATTCAAGATGTTTCTACTGTTTTAAAATAGGACATTTATATAAAAACTGCAGAAAATTCCAATTTTAAAAAATTATAAAACTAGAAAATTTGGAAAAAAATGACTAAATTTTACTGCAATGCAAATGGAAAAATATTTAGAAGAAAATTGTACAATGGAGACCAGCTTCTGGAAGATATTGCTAATGCATAGGATAGAAGAACCGGACTAATATTCGGCAAAGGCTGAGATTGGAACAAGATTCCAATAGTAAAAAAGGGTTAAGTGTCACCGAAAGGTATGTAATAGATGAAATTGATTCTGAAGAAGAACTTCAAGAATATGGGGATAACTACCGATAATTTTTTAATCAACCGTGATCAGCCTATTGAAGGTAGTTATCACGTTAACTGATTTACCTTATCTTAACTTATGAGAAAGAGAAAGGCTATATTGCAACAAATTTGGATAAATTTACAAGAAAAAATACATCTAGCATCTAGTTGAAAGAAGAATTAAAGGATAATATGCATGACAAGGAGAAGAGTTGTAGAGATTTTCAGACTATTATTTTAGCCTCTAGAACAATCTAGAGGTTGGCAGGAAAGAGGTTGATATATCTCCAAGAACACATAACATTTAATTTTGTATTTTTATTTATTTATAAACATAATGATATCTATATAAGGTATTACTATATATTTTTCTGTCTAGTGTTAGCTGATATATACTTAAATAATAGTAATATTTGTGTTATATGATCTATTATAGCTAATTAATATAAAATATGTTCTTAAATATTTAAATAAATTAATGGTAATATAAGGTATTAGTATAATATAGATAAGAAAGTAAATATAAGTGCAATAGTATATTAAAAGTTTGATTAAGCATTTAGATTTTATTTAATTCTGCTATATTTTGATTAAATGCTTCGTTTTCATTAAGCTTATAAATGCTATCTAATACTCTTTCAGATTTAGTTATTACAAGTTAGGAACTTAGGATAAGTTAAGAAATTAAGAGGGGAAGCTTTGGAAGAGTGTTTAAAGGATAGTGACTTGGAAGTATTTAAGTAGCTATAAAATAGTTGTTTATAAAGGGTTTAGATTAAAATAGCAACGATGAGTTTATATAAGAGCTATAATTATTTAAAAAGCTAAGACATCCTAATGTAATAGTAATGTACGGCTACTAGCATTCACCATTTAGATTAGTAATGGAACTGATGTAACAATCTTTATATGATCTCTTAAAAAGCAAGTAAGAAATACCGTGGAAGCTAAGATACTAAATAGGGTTGCATATAGCGTTAGGTTTAGAATATATTCATAAGTTAAATATAATTCATAGAGATCTTAAGAGTACCAATGTACTATTGGATACTAATTTTGTAGCTAAAATTACTGACTTTGGAATGCCAAAGATTAAAACGGAATCAAAGGCTATGATTACAGTATCAAAAGTGTGAGGTTTTCGTTGAATGGCTCCGGAGTTGATTAGTAGTAGACCTTAGTACAGTAGACAATCGGATATCTACGCGTTGGGTATGGTTTTATGAGAAATAGCATCAAGGAGAATACCGTTTGGAGATTTAGAAGATGCTTTTATAATATAAAACATATAAAAATCAATAAGGGAGGATATACCTGAGGACTGTCCATAAAATTTGGCATACATAATAAAAGGATGTTGGGAATAGGATCCATAAAAAAGGTTAGAAATTGAAAATATAATACAAATGTTGAGTAATTAAGACATGGAAATAAAAGTAGCAATACCATACAATACTTCATAACTAAAGCAAAAATTAAAGAGTCTTAAGTAAACTTTAAATAGATTTGAAGAATAAAATTAAAATGAGCAAATTTAAACAAAAACTTTAGAGGTATCTCAATTATAGTATTAACCTCAAGAAGATGAACTTACAAGTTTTTAATAGATAAAGGGGTTCTTAATGCAATTAAAAGAATAAGAAATATAATTTGAGTTTTTATATTAAAGTCTAATAAACAAGCAGAACTTTGCATAACAAGTAGATAATTTATATCAATTAAACCAAATAAAAGACTAAATACTAGAGCAGAAATTGCTTAAAATTTTAAAAATATCAAAATGCTAAAGAGGATTACAATAAGCAGCGGCGAATGCGATATCAATTTTGAATTATATGAATTATCGCTTTGAATTTTAAGATTTTCAAAATATACAAATATCTAGCGCTGACTTATCTGACACAACATTTATCAGTTGTAATTTTTAGAATGCTAACTTATAAAGTTGCAATCTCCGTAATTCAAAGTTTATCAATTGTAATCTTGATAAAGCAAATCTCTCTAACATCATAACGGAACACCCTCATATCTTTCATGGTCATACTCAATCTGTATGATCCGTTGCAATATCAAATGACAACAAATGAATAATATCAGGTAGTATGGATTGAACAATAAGAATATGGGATTTCCAAAATAATTAGTTAAGTAATAAATTACCAGGTCACTATATTGGTGTAAAGTCTTTAGCAATATCAAGTGATAATAGGTGAATAATATCAGGAGGTTTTGATAATAATATAAAGATATGAGATATACAAAAAAGATAGTTAAAGAGTTAATTGATTGGTCATACAGATTATGTAAATTCAGTAGCAATATCAAGTGACAATAGATTAATTGTTTCAGGAAGTAATGATAAAACAATAAAAATATGAGACTTTTAGTCTAATCAATTAAGAAGTACATTGAGATATCATGAATCTGGTGTAATGTCTGTAGCAATATCAAATAATAATAAATGAATAGTATCAGGAAGTTGTGACAGAACAATAAAGATATGAGACATATAGTTTAATTAATTAAAAAGAACAATGAGAGGTCATAATTATTCAGTATAATCAGTAGAAATATCAAATGATAGTAGATTTATAGCATCAGGAAGTTAAGATAATACTATAAAAGTATGGGATTTTGAAAGTAATTAGTGTATTAAAACTCTTTAAGGGCATTGATAGTTTGTATATTGTATTAAAATAACTTAAAATAATAGGCATATAATATCGGGGGGTTATGACTAGTAAATAAAAATTTGGAATATTTTAACAGGATAGTGCATATGTACTTTACTTGGAAATACAGGATTTGTGGGTAGTATAGCATTAAGTATGGATAATAAATGGTTGATATCAAGTATTGGCCATTGAGGGTTTAATATTTGAAGCAAAGATTATGATGTGAAAAGATGGAATATCTAGAGAGTATTAAATTAAGACAACAACAATGATGCTAATGGGGAATAAGATCAAGTAAGTATTATTTTAAGACCAAGGTAATATAATAGATTGATTGGAATGAGGTATATAATGATTATGGTTTGAAGTTCAAAAATTGTAGTATGAACAATATAGTAATGAATGAAGAAGACAGATAGAGATTACTAAAGAGGTGATAGGATGAAAAGTACTTTTAATTGTTTTACGAATAAATTAATTTCAATTATTTTTTATAATAAAAAGATAAAAATAAATATGTAAGTAGAAACAAATCAGCAAATCAATTAGTAATATATTAAATCTAAGGCAAAAAAATATTTATTTTTAATTTTAGTTATAAAGAGTAAATAATAAGAAACT
This sequence comes from Loxodes magnus, assembly GCA_946699065.1. NCBI lineage: Eukaryota > Ciliophora > Karyorelictea > Loxodida > Loxodidae > Loxodes > Loxodes magnus. The sequence continues at coordinate 248,556 of CAMPDV010000488.1, forward strand.
AAAATGAAAAATATTTTAAAATATAAATGTAAAAATGTTATGACTCAGCTTATAGAGTATCAAAAATAAGTAAGGTGGGTAAAATATTATATGCTTAAAAAAAGAAATAAAAGTTAAAGATAAATATAATAAAAATAAAGTGTGGGATTGATACTAAAAGTTAGATAATGAAAAGATCCTGAAAAAGCAAATAGAGAATGAATTAAGATAAGAGTAAGAATTATTAATAAAAAATTTGTATTTATGATTTAAAAAATGGATAAAAGTGAAAAATGAAAAATGAAACTGAATAAATAAATATATTAAACATTCTTAAAATTTGAAAGAAGAAAGAAAAAGGAAGTTAAAAAATTTGAAATAGGAAATTACGAGTAGAAATCATGTATGTAAAGCTAAATAAATTAAAATATTTTGAGTTTTTTTAACATAGAAGAATTTTAAAAAGGATAATTGAATGCAAAAAAGAAAAAAATAAAGGTAAAAGTTAAAAAGGAAATAATGGAAATTTTCTAGAAATTATTTAAAAATGTTTTAAATAAAATAATTCCGTTAAAGCTTTAATATAAAGATTATTTAAATAAATTGTATATGTAAAAGTTAATAAGGATAAAAATTAAAAATCAATTATAAAAATAAAAGAAGCGAAAACATCAATTTTTGTAATTTTATGTTATAATATAATTTAATAGAGAAAAGTATTCATGCGACGGAGATCAATAAAATTTTTGGTAACAGGAAAGGTACCTTGGCGTGAAGAATTGTTAAAGAATCTTGGCAGGAACTAAGAGAGAGTTCGAAAATAAGACATCAAGTAGTAACAGATTGAAAGATGCTTAGACTCTAAGTCTCTTGGAAAAAATTTCAAATACCATATCTGTAGAAGGCAAGATGGCTCGAGGGAATGTAATCACAGGGAAAAACTTCCAAAAAAGATTCAAAACTTTATAAAAAGATCTGTGTGGCTGTGTGACATTGAGGTGCTAATTGCTGAATAATCTTAAAGTTTTTTGATTTTTAGATAGATAAAAATTAGAAAAAGAATGATTTAATATTAATGTATCAAAATAAGATTTAATTAAAAAATGAAAAAATTCTAATAATTTTAATTTTTTTGCTTTTTATCTACTTTAATTTAAAGTAAAGACAAATGAAATAATTAAATTATCATATTTTCTTACTATAACAAATTTAAATTGTTTTATATCCAAAAATATATAATAAGAAGGAGAAATTCATAGAAAAGCCATTTAGAAAGAATTAAATAAATGACTATGTAAATATGAATGTATAATTATTAACAATGATGACTAGAATTACATAAAAGCTTGTTTATTTTAAGAAAATTTAGTAAGATTAAAGTTAAAAAGAGAGAAAGAAAATAGTTAACGTGATATTTCTAAATCTCTCAAGATAAAACTAATAAAAGGTTACTGATCCATTAATATATAATTAATAATCTTGCTCCTTTTATATTTTAATAATTAATAATTAAATTTCTTAGAAGTGGATAATAGAATTTTATTGGAAATTATCTATTAATCTTACAATGCTAATTTAAGAATTAAGTCAATAAAATTAAATCACAACCACAGACACTATTTCAAATACCATTTTTTTAAAGTTAAACACATAATATTTAATTATTTTAACTCACAAAATATTTCTAGAAATGTAAAAACATTTTTTTAGCTAGGGATTTATAGAAATAAATATGCAAAATTTATATAAGTTGTATAATAAAAAAACTGCAAGTGGAAAATAACAAAGCATCAAAAACTAAGCAAAATAAGGTAAGGGGATAAGTCAGGCTAGAAGAGAAAAAATGAAAATCACTTGAGCCTATTTTATCGTATCAAGTCAAACGACTATAGTAAAATTAGGATAGTTCTTGATAATAAACAGGAAACAAATTCTTATCATAATAATATAACAAAATGAAAAAAGTTATCAGCAAATAGGATCAGGCAATCTACGATCTTTCAGATTGAATAAGATAATTGATAACATATATTGGCCAAATTATCTTAAAACGGCATACTTGTGGAAATAACTTGTTAAAATATAATCTTAACTAAAGAATAGTTATAGATATAATCCTAAGATAACTAAATTGAGTTAATTTCAATGATTACTTAAGAAACTAAGACTGATATCATGGCTAATCAATTCAATTATTAAAAATAATCCGAAAGAATTGAGATAGCTAGAATATTGGAAAGACTTGAGTATTTTATTCTTCCGAAATAGAAAACAAATAAAAGATAAAGAGGAGCAGAGATGTAATTCTTCCCGACATATATAAAAAGAACTGCTTTGGCTAGCAAAGACAAGAAGATAAAGAACATGAATAGAATAACACGAATTTTTATAAATAACTTCAGAGTCTACAAAAAAAATTAGATACAGAATATATCTAATGAGATGGAGGGGAAGTGGTAACCATTCACATAAAAAAAAGTAATGGAATTCAATCACAATAAAAATGGATAGTTGGAGTTGGTGGGAATTACAAGGAAGTAAATATATATTATACTTTTAGTTGACAATAATATAATGAATAGTGTATTATAAGACAAAGATATTATGATCTTGTTTCCAATATTAGAAAAATGTATTAAAATATAGATATCCAGATTAAACAAATTAGTAAAGAAATATTTAATTAAATTTTATCTCTTTTCATGTTAAGTAGGTTAATATTAAGTTAAAGTAAAAATAAGTTTAATGAATAAGGAACATTATAATAATCACACTCCCATCAATCATTAAAATTATTTACCTTTCAGTTTTATCTGAAATTTTATGAGCTTTTGTAAAAATGGCTAGTAACATATTGAGATCAGAATCTTTCTCTTATAAATTATTATAATCACATCAATTTAAAACCTAAAAAGGATTATACTGATTAACCAAAACAAGACACTTAGTACTATATATATTAATAAAAAAACTTTAAGCTATAAATTTAATATCCTCATTGAATTTTTAATATAAAAAATGAATAAATTAACAAGTTTTTACC
>CAMPDV010000489.1:0-110000 GCA_946699065.1 Loxodes magnus
TCAGCATGGCTGTAATTACTTAAGCTATTTATAAATAAAAATATAATTAAAATGGATATGATTGTAGAAGAGCAGACATAAAAAGAAACCAAGTAGGAAAAAATTAATTAAAGGCTTTCGAATGGATATAGTTTCATGAACTAACTTGAGCATAAAGATAAAACCCAAAGTATATCATAGCTTGACTAATAAAGGATTGTTTTTTCGAGTATAAGTCAATTAACGCTTAAGAATAACGCTAATGAGTTCTCAAGTTCTTCTTATTTAGAAGCTAAAAAGAGTTAACTTTTCAAAAAATACTCTGGCAGAACACCTAAAATAACCCATTACAAATTTTCGACTAACTCTAATATTTTAATATAAAAGTCGGAAAGCTTAAAAAATTAGGTATAAGTCGATGGAGATACATTTAATAAACTTAGAAGCTAAAAATAAAGTGTCAATAGGTTTTTTAGAGAAGGAACTTCGAGTTCAATCTTAAGAAGTTAGTTCTCTAATCTTCATGAATTAACTCTTCAGAGATAAAAGAATAGTACAAGCTTATAGTAGCAAAAGCTTTCCTCTTAAACTAAAAGCTATTCATCTAGGTAAGTAAAAATAGACGACTATAGTAACTTGCAAAATATTCTGAGCTAAAAATAAAAGAAGCTATCTTTAAAAGCCAACGAAGATAAAAGCAACACTATAAAAAATTAAATAAGGCAAAGAAAATTTATAGTCAGAGCAGTGATTTATATTTTATTCCTAGGCGTATTTGCATTTATGAAGATATTTATTGACAATTACTTTTAACTAGATATGATTTTATAATTATATTTATCTTTTTATAAATTTAATCTTTTAATTTTTTTGCTTTAATTCTGTCTGTATAAAATGGTTGTGTATTTTATTCATTCAGATTTTACAATATTTTATAGAATTATACATAAAATGGGACTTTAAGTAAGTTAATTTTTTAATTTTATTAAATTAAGATAATTAGCAAAACTATTATTTAGAATATAATGCAAGGATCATGGAGAACCTTCAAATTAACTAAGGTATGGTATATCTTAACTTAGAACATCAAACATTATATTCATAAATTTTTTAAATTTAAGTTACAAAAATAATTTATAAAATGGGTTTTTTACTCTTAAATAAAAATTCTATAAGTAGAAATTAATAATTTATTCTTATATAAAATTAAAACTTCAAATTAATAAATAGAAGGAAACTATATAATCAAAAATTTACGAATAATCTTTTAGATAAGAAGATTAAAGAATAATAAATTACAACTAAAACGTTTATGATTTCTAGCTTTGTTACCTTTAAAAAATAAGTAAAAATAGCTTTAATTATTTTCTACTTAAAAGAGCTGTTCCTTTATTTTTAAGTGAGAACTTTATAATAGAAGTATAAATTCCACATTTTTATATTAAATATTATATATCGCCATAGTTGTTCGAAGGTGAACAACAAGGTCATCTTCATCAGAGGTTGGGGAAGTTAAGTACCCATAATCGGCTTTATGTCTTCCTCTGCTTTGGCTTGACCTTGAGACATCTGCTAGTTTGACCTTCGGCACTGGCTTTTATTTTGGAACAAAAGGAAATTATTTTGCGAGCTTCATCAGAGGTGGGGAATTTAAGTACCCATAATTGACACATGTCGTCCTCTGCTTTGGTGATGCAATGAGACGCACATCTGTCATGTCCTTGAACCTCCAACAAATATTAAAGATTACGAGTATTCTGAAATTATATCAGTATTGAATATTTTATCAGTACTGAATAATTATACCAGTATTGAACAGGGTCTATCAGTATCTGATAATTTTATCAGTAACAAACATTCTTGTCAGTATGAAACATTTATTAAAGAGCTGCGCACCAACGAGAGTGCTACGCGCTCTATAATAAAATTGATTTATTTAATTTAATAGATTGTTTAATTCTTAATTAATTCTGGTAAGTCTATCATATGGAATAAAATAATCTGAATTTTAATAAAACTTATTTACAAGAGAATATCTGAAGTTAAATTTTTAAAATTATAGAAGCATTTAGATAATTAAAAATTATTTTTTTATAATCTTAAATCTTTTAATTACAATAATTTATTATAAGTTTGATTGCTTGAAAATAAAGTTTTAGTTAAAAATCGACGTTAATGATGAATTAAATCTAATTTAAAAATTAATGTAATAAGCTTAATATAATTGATATAAAATTCTATTTGCCCTAATTTAATTAAATCATAAGCATATTTAATTTATAAACATTTGGCTTCAAATCTTTATTCTTAGTTTAATCTAAAATAATAATTTTATTTAAATTGTTTTGTGGCGCCAATTAGTCACCACTAAAAAGAAGTTTTAAAGTTATCTTTATCTTGCTTGCTTCTAGTTCTAGGATTCTTGAGTCTTGCTCCTCTGATCTTTCATCTCCCACTATATTTTATTTTAACTCTATCTCCAAATTCTTCCAGTTCAAGGTTACTTTTCAATCTGTAGACTTCTCCATTTGTTCTACATCAGATCTGGTTCTTGCTCTTTCTTATTCTTTGCAAAACTTGTTTTTTCCATGTAATTTCTTTTACTTTACGAAACTCACCGCAGTTCTTCCATTTGTGCCATTTACTTTTACAATAGTAGCACAGATTCACAATCCGAGGTTTTTGATTAGTTTTCATCTTAACTTAAGGATTCTTCTCGATCTCCATCTTATCAGATTGAATTTACTCCAATGGAATTTGCTAACTTTGGAAGCTTTTCTGACTTTGTAAGATATTTTCGATCTGCTAGCTCTAGTCTTGGATCTTTTGCACTTAGGAGTTCGTCTAACTAAATTACTCTCGTTAGTAATTCCAAAGAGCGTCGAGTTCCCTCTTCTAATTGGCCATTCTAAGATCAAGTGTATCTTAAATTCCATGAGAGATCAGCTCCGTCAGCTTCGTGTTCTCCTTGCGAAGCTTTTTAACCTCTTCCTGGAGGTTTAGTACTACTTTTATGAGCTATTCCATGCTCATCTGGCCAGAAGGATTAAATTAAGAGACCTCCTGGTGGAGAGCAGACTTCATCTGCTTCCTCGGTTTTTCACTTGAGGTTGGGGTTTCCGTATGGGCTGTCTTTAAGGTTATCTTTTGTTAATCTTGTTAAGTTTCAGGTTTTTATTAAGAAGAAGATTAAGGTTATTATTAAGAAGACAGAGAAGAGATAGTTTCCTGCTTCCTATCTTCCTTTTTGGCTTAGGAAGAGGTGGTATAGAAGCCTTTCCTGAAGCTTTATTCCATTTTCCTTTTTTTTGATAGTTTAATCTAAAATTAAGGTTAAATCATGCACATATAGATTAATATTTTCTAATAAATTATTTTTATTTAGCATGAAAAAATAAAAATATAATAAAGATAATTTTAATCAAAATAGTTTAAAAGAAAGAATCACTAACAATTAATCTTAACTTTAAATAAATAAAATTTAGATTATAAATTTTCATTAATAAAAGACATCTAGTAATTTATCATCATGTTTTGCCTCTTAATCAATTATCTAAGTAATTTAAATATTTTAAATTTTAGTTAAGTTCTCTTTACTCTCTAAAATGATTCAAAATTATTTTAATTGACTAGTGATCTTTAAGTATCACTAAATAAATTTGCATAAGGAGTAAATTGGATTTAATAAATATAAGAATATACCAATTTCATCTAAATAAAGCAAAATTATCTTAGCTAAATTTATTTTTTAACATGTATATTATTTATTATTGTTTAAGTTTATTCATATAAATCCAACTCTTTTATTTCAATCAGGAACATTTTACATCAAGCATTATAGATATATACTCTGATTCCTATATATTATGGAGTATTAATATACTCGTTATTAGCTTATTCTTTTGATTTTTTATGAAATATGTTCTAATCAAATAAGCAAATAATTTTTAACACATAACTTTAGTTGATATATGAAAATACATTAGAATGTTTACCGAATGAAAATATGTAAAATGGCTTAGGTAGTTTTATTAAATAATTACTTTATACATTTAGATATTTTGAGTAATTATAAAATTAATCAGTCAAGTATATAATTTCTAACCTCTAAAACTGTAAAGAAAATTATTTAAAATGAGCAACTGTAATAATACCAATTAATAGGATAATCTGATATTTATTAAAACAACTACTTTTCCAAATTAAAAACTTAGCATCTTTATTTATTTTAAATTCATGCTATTGAGTATATTTCATTTTATTATAATTTAATTTAAATAGAGTAAAGCCCTCTCCTTCGGATGCTGCATGGAGGCCCAAGCAAGGTAACAAAAAAATGAGCGCGGACGGAGGATAAATCGAAAGAAGAGAAACAAATAACAAGAGAAGGAAGATGTGACAAGCTGGATTACTCTGAATGCCAGAAGGAAAATTTCTTCATCATAGGTCGGGGAAATGTACCAGCGGGGTAGCGCAGTGGAAGCGCGCTGGGCCCATAACCCAGAGGTCGGTAGATCGAAACTACTCCTCGCTATTTTGTTTCTCTTAAAATATTTAAAAAGTTAGTTTAAATATTATCATATATCTTGCTTTATAAAATTTAATTTAAATAGTTTTCAAAAATTTATCTCTTTTATTATTTAGAAATTTTATGTTTATCCTAATTAATAAAATATAATACATTTTCTTTCAAATTAAGAGAAAACTTTTATAAATTCTCTTAATTGTAATACAATATACAGCATTTCTTTTAAAAACATTATTGTATACTGAAAAATATAATAAATGCTAAGAAATTGATGAATTAATTTAAAATAAAGATTTATTCTATAAAAATAAAATAATTAGTCTTTTCATTATCTAGCTATTAAGCTTTTTAAAATTATTCAATACTAAAAATTTTTTTTATTCATTAGATTTAGTTATTTTGGTTTTATTAAGCTTCAAATAATATTAAAATGCATATCCTTCTTTTAATTATCTAATTGGCAAATTTCAGATTATAAAATCTAACTTATTCATTGAAATATGCATATTAACAAAAATATCTAAGCATTTGATAATAAGTCTATTAATTAATTCAACAATTACTAAAAATAGAGATAATAAAAAATAAAATAATGTAATAATTTATAAATATAAAGTTTACAGCTTATACAATTATCTAAATATAACTTAATCTAATAAAATATTTTTATTTTTATTATAAAATCATTTAACTTTAGAATATGTCCTTTATTTTTATATTTTCTTTATTTATTTAAAATTATTTTTTGTACTAATTTAGAAGCAACAAAATTATAGGAAATATTATAATGTGAGAACTTCGTAAAAATGTAAAAAGTGAAGATGGAAATTTGCCATGGTAATTTATTATAATCTGCTATTTTTTTATTTAATATATATTAAAAAATGACATCTAAGAAATAGTAGACCAGCATTGCCTTAATGAGTTGTTACATACTCTTCTATCCAGAATTATTAAATCCTGAGACCTGGAGAACGGACTCAACTATATCCTCAGTTTCACCTTCGAGGTTGGTTTCATTGCAGCGTAATGTAGTTTTCTGTTGCTTTTTGACCTCTTCGTAATTATGCTGCGTTTTAAATTATTACTTCTTTGGAACCTCGAAGAATTCCTTCCTGAAGTCTGATGTCTTTTTTAATTTTCTTTATTATTTTTCTTAAAGACATATTTATTCATGCTGATTTAACCCTTTTTTATTGATGAATCTTTTTCCAGTCAAGTTCACTGTCTAGTATTTATATACGTTAAATGTAAAATTTTTGCTCTTATTCTGGAATTTTCGACATAATTTCCGAGTAACAAATTTCTCTCAGTGGCCTCGATTACCCTACTCTCCACTTCAATTTTTCTGCTATCTTAAATCTGGATCAGGTGTCCATTTCTTCTTGAATATAATTCCCTGGAATGAGAAGAATTTCTTCTATAATATTATGATTTTTTTTATTTTCTAGTTAGTACTTCTCTTACAAATACTTTAAGTCATTTCTATAAAAGTTGGCACTATTGGTAAAAGTCTTTTCGCTTCTGCAGAAATAGAATTTCTTCACAATTTATTTAGTCGTTTTCTCTGGGTGCATAGAATTAGTAATTTTTTCTAATTTCATTTTTACTCCTATTAATATTAAGTTGCTTTTTTGTTATTTTAGTTCCTTATGGTGTTATATCTTTTGCTGATTTCCCTATATTCTTTCTATTATTTTCCCAGTTATGCCTGTTTCTATCTATAAATTTATGCAATATATTCTAGAAAGTATTTAGTCTCTTTCCTGATATATGAGTCTCGATTCTATTAGTTCTGCTATTTCAATCTTTTTTTATTAGTTTTTATTGTCTTTCTTTAGCTTCTTAAACTTTTAATGCAGGTCCAACATTATTTTAATCACTAATATAGCTTATTTGCTATTCATTGGTGAGATTAGAGAATTTTTGGGCAAAATATTATTGATCTATTTCCTAGGATTCTCTCTTCTGAGATAAGAATCAATTTAGAGAACGGTTTTCTTGATTAATTTTTCCTTGTTCTGATAACCTTAATACATAACTTATTCCTAATTTTTAGGAGCAAGAAAATCTTTGCATATTCTTTCCATCTTATCTATTTTTTGATTTTAAGCCAATAGATATTTTAAGTTATGAGGTTATTATAAAATAGAACTTAAAATATTTTAATGATAGCAAATGCATCAGCTTATAAAATTAATGAGAATACTTACAATTATAATACAAATATAAAAGAATATATAAACAATATTTAAAATATGATTAACGACTATATAATTAATACTATGCACCTTTTGGAAAATAAATAATCTAACTCTTTTTCAATCAAGCTATTAAATATTTTTAGGAAGTTTTAAAATATTTGAAAAATTAGTGACTCTATATAAAAAGAGAATAGAAATTTAATTATAATTATAAAATTTAAAGACAGATCATTCATATTAAATTAAATTCCAAATGATAAAATTTTAATAAAAATGAATAGCTTATTTAAATAGATTATTAGTATCTTTAAAGCTAAAAATCTTAAATAAAAACATTAAATTTAATTATTACATCTAAAAACGTTGAAATCAGTCTAATACTTTAATTAAAATTTTATAGAGATATGAACATTTTTAAATTTGGAGTTTTTCAAATGGAATTAACTTTTCCTTTATATATTTTTATTTTTTAAAGGAATAGTTATCTATTCTTAAAAATAAGGATATAAGCAAACTTAATCACAAAAAATCATTATTTTTGTTTAAAATTAATAGTATATATAATATATAAGCAAGATTTGTCAGCCTGAAATGGGATAAAAAGTTGGAAAAATTAAAAATACATAAGACAAAGTTCTTCCACACTTTTTCAAAATAATTTGATTAAATTTAAGGAGATATAATGAAAATATAGATAATTTTAATATTTTATGTTTTAAACTTCTAATTTACGACATTCTAACCTTTTTATTTTTGTAAATTCTTAATCACATTCCAAACACTAATATCTAAATTTTTTAGAGATCAGAATCTCCACTAGAAGATTCCTTTTTATCTATTTCAGACTAATTTTAAATTAAATTTTTCCTTTTAAAATGGGAAATATTCAGTTTAAGTTTGTTACTTTTCTATTTCAGCACATTAATTATAATTATTTTTTGCTTTAACTATGACTTCACTTTAGAGATTTTTAATTTATAATTCTAGATTTTATTTAAGATTGTAAGATAATATATCTTGTTTTATTTGATGATAATCTAAATGTTTCATATATGATTAATTATTTTATAGTTAAGAAGGATAGAAAAAATTAATAAACTTTTTTCTTAATGATTTCTAAAATTATACTTCGAGACTCATATCAATTTCAAATATTTCAAAATGAAAAAAGTTTGAATAATTTTTTCCATGTATTTTAATTTAAATTATTACTCCAGTTTTAGTTAATTTTTTAATTTAGAATTTTTAAAATTTTAATATTTATTTATTTGATTTTTCTTCAGTATCTTTGTTTATTATTTAAGATTTTAAGATTTTTATTTATTTTTATTGTTTTTAATATATTTTTGTTTAAATTGTACTGTTGCAATTCTTCATTTTACTCCTCATTTCCATCTTATGCTAAAGATACTCTTTTATTCTTTTAATTTATTAGCTTCTATTATAAATATGTTGTATAAGTCTAATTATTTTATTTCTTTTTATTTTAAATGACTTTCATTATTAAACTCTATATATATTTTTATTTTATGTATTGGAAAATTTGCTAGCAAGCTATTAAAGACTTTTATAACATGTTTTGCTTAAAATTAAATTTATAAAAGAAAAAATAAAATTTATCTTAAACTAGAAAAACTTTACATTTAGTATATAAATGTATACTAAATATCAAATATCCTTTTAAAATTATCTAGAAATTTAAAAATGTATAAGTAACTAAATTAATAGAAATTTATTTAATAATTGCAAACAAAATAATTATATTAGCATTAATAATCTTACTTTTCTTTTTTTTATTTTATGCGATTCAGCTTCATTATTTAATAGATTCGTATTAATTGCGTAAGTTCCCCAACCGATAAATTATAATTATAATAATTTTTAACTTTATTATAAAAATAAGGACTAGAGTTGCTATCATATTCAAAACAAAAAATAATAAAAGTTTTAATTTAGTTAAATTTATTATAAGTTAGAAATTTATTTAGTTTTCACTTAAGTTTAATAGATTATCTTTTAAATTTTTTAAATGAAACAACTATACAACACTTTTAAAATTTATCTTTTAAAAAATTAAGAAATTTATCTTTGATTAATCTACTTGCAAAATCAAAAATTTTAAAGGAGCTATATAAATAGACATTAGAAATGATACATAAAGCTTTTATTTTAGAACTAAATTATTAATTAAAATATTTTAAATTATGAAGATTTAATCATTATTAGTTTAAATGGGATATATAATATTTTATTTTATAATAAAACCTTCTATTCATATACATAAAGATGGAGTAACCTCCAATTAATATTAATCTAATGATTAATTTTGAATAATTTAATTTATCTTTTAATAAGATATGATTATTGTTAGAATTACTATTATAAATATTTATATTATAAGACTAAAATCTACAGCTTTTTAAGAATTCTTTTAGTTGCTTGTTTATAATAAATTTTTATTAAGTATTTATTAATTTTTTTAAAGTATTTTCCTAAATATAAAAGCAAATATTATATAAATTAATACAAATTTAGAAATAAGCATCTTAAAAAGCTAACTTTAAGGGCTTAAACATATTAAAAATAATAAAATTTGATGAATATAATTTCTAAGAATAGACACTTATTATATATATGAAAATTAATAAAAAATGATTTACTTTTGTTTTATAGAGGCCAAAAGTTAAAATTAAATTAAATTAAATTAAATTAATTATAAATATTAGAGTATTTTATACATTTTAAAAATATATTTGAAAAGAATAATTTAATTAAGAATTAAAAGTTTTATATTTCTTTATTTTTTCATCTTTAATTAATATTTTTATAATTTGTTCCAAATAAAATTTAAATTATCATTTAATATATTTTGATAGTCTACATTAAAGTTTTCTTAATCTACTAAATATTTAAAGATGATTTTTAATTATTTTACTCTTTTAACTATAGATATATCATTTAAAATATTTAATTTATTTAAATATATTTATAATTTTAAGCATTCTAATTAAAATAGAGATAACTTTATGAGTTGGATTTATTAACAATAAAAATAAAATTCCCTTTTAATATTTATTATAGATATTAATGAACTAATAGCTTTTCTAATTTGCTGAGTTTTAACATCTAAAGTATATAAAAGGATTAAATTTCTATACTCCTTTAATCAAGATTGGAAACTATAATAATTAAATAAGTTTAACTTCAATTGAAGGATCAATCAAGTTTTATTTATGCTCTCTCAATTTCTGTCAAATAGATAAATCAATGCTAACAACTTTTTCATTCTTAACATTAATTAGAGGATTTATATGAGGTATTAAGAATTAAAATGCTTAAGCTCTAGAGAATATTGATAAATCTAAATGTTTATAAGATAGATTATTATCAAAATATTTAAAAACTTTTAAATTTTACATTCTGATAGCACTAAAAAATATTCATCAATATACAGCAATATTAATTTTATTCTCATAGCTAAATTAAAACTTGCTTAATTTTTTGTTTATAGATATATTTAGTTAATCTTTACTATTAATATTAGAGGAAGAAATTCTTCAGAAATCTTTTAGTTTTATCTTGATAAATTTTTATCTTAAGTCTGAAAAATCCAAATTATTTAGAAGCAATAAAATAATAGAAGTGAAAATAGCATGCATATAGTTATTATTTATAAACAAAACAGTATTATTGAAATCAGCTCCATTAAATAATTCCTAAGTAACTCCTCAGAAATCAAAAAGAAAGAAAATTTTAATTTTTCGATTTGCAAATGCACTCATTTTAGTGCTCAATTAGCAGAATAACCAGCAAGTCACTTATGAATACAGAAGCTTATTTTCCATTCTATTTTTATAGAGTATGTACTTATGTTACATTCATAGTAAGTTTATAGGGAAGGAAGTTCGTAAGAGCTTTTCCTAGAAGCAAATTAATAACATTAAAATATTTGATTCTTTTTAAAAAGTGATTGCTACCATATTAAATGAATTTTCGATAATTATTCTGCTAAAGAGTAAATAAATTCAAGTTAAGAAGATCTTCCAAGTTATGTTTGACTTCGCAATTAAAAATAAAATTTGGGAAAGTAAAACAATCTGAGCCATCAAACTCTTACAAAATGCATATAGATATTGATAGATAGATTTAAACAGTTTTAACTAAGAATGATGCAACTTTTGGTAATTTAATTTTATCTCTTATATCTTCTTATTATATTTGCTTAAAAGAAGCTTTTAAATAAATATTAGCATCTTTCTTCATACTCTAAAATCTCAAATTTTATAGACAAATCATATTCCTAGAAAATAAAAATTTTGAATGTTACTGTTTTTTAAAATTGATTGAATTAGATAGTTAATGATCTAGCAAACCTCTCATACTCCTAAAGAGGTAGTTAGCTAGTCTTTTAAAAGAGTTATTAAGATAAATATTACTATAACAACTTAGATAAAATCTATTAAAATAAAAATAATTTTAATTACCAAGGATAATTAAACATAGTGAAAATTAATCAAAAATAAGAGTTAAAATATTAAAGAAGTTTTATTTAGAATTGATATACCTTAACTAAATAGAAAAATATTAAAATAAACTTTGATAGCAAAATTTTTTAATCATAATCAATTTTGGAATAAAAATTAGTTATTTAATTTTATCTGTTTTACTAAATAAAATTTTATTAAATGTTTAATAAAGATCTGATCCAAGAAAATTTAAACAAAAAATAGAGTTAGATGCATTTAATTATATAATTAGTTTTGCTCTATATAGTTTATATTATATAAGAAAAGAAATAAGATGAGACGAGAGGATTATATATAATGACTTATTAAAAAACTTTTTGAGCTGAACAATAAAATATATAAAGAAAGTGCTCAATTAAGCGAAATTTTATTTGCAAATAATTTCTTGATATTTATGAGATTGTAATTTTAAAGCTCAACCGAAGCTATAAAATTTTAAAAATTTTTTACTAATTAATTCAAATTATTTGTTTTTCGGCAAAAATTTAACAACTTTTTAAATTTATAAGGTTATTCTTTTTCTAGGAATTTGCTGTCCAATAATTCATGTTTCCTTCTGTAGATCTTCCCATCGCCCGATAAAGTGAATATCATTGCTTTGTATTAGATTGAATTCCAGATTGCTTTACTTATTCTTTATTATTGCTTGCTTTCCGTCATAGTAGCCATTTATTTTTGCAGCCGAAGCGCAGGTTTCCTGTTGCTTTCGTTTTTTCTGTATGTTATTCTTGTTTTTTCTCTAATTCCATTGGAAGGCAAGCACTCTATTAGGATTTTTGTCGGAATTATTCCAATTTTCTTTCAATCTCTGTATTAAATTAATCTCATCTCTATCAATTTTTTTAATATTTTTCATAAAAATTAAAATGTAGTTTTCCATTGACTGAAATCTTTCGCCTACCTATTTTTGTCCTGTTATGTTTCTAAATATTACGCAAATGAAGTTCTTTAATCTTTAATATAGACCTCAATTTCTTCTTTTTGCTGCATTTAGTCTTCTTCCAATGTCGAACTCTAAACATCAGTGGTTATGTTAGTCCTAGCATCTAAGTTGGATTCATGTTTTTTATATTTTTCTCTTCCAAGTTGTTCCAATCTGTTCCAATATTAAAGTAGCTTATTCCGAGTTATTATTCTTTTTAGCTTATTTCAAATTTCTTTGGTGAAGTTTTAGTGTCTCCTGCTTAGTATTATTTTCTCTTTTCAGGCGACGAGTAAGAAGAGTGCCATATCTTGGAGGTTTTTGAATATTGGTCCCTTAACTTTGAACTTTAGATTTCCTGCATTCTTCCTTCCTCAAGTGAAATTAACCTTCAAGAGTATTAATTATATTTTAAATAAATTGAAAGTAGAAAATAAAATAAATTTAAACCAAGTTTCTAAAGCAATTGTATCTAAATTAGATTTTAACTAGTATAAAGTTAAAAAAGTATTAAAATAAAGTTTTAATGAATAAGTTTTAATTAATTAGCCTTTTGGTTAGACTCTATATTAGTAATAGCTAGCTTTGATTATAAAAAATTGTAGATTTGTATTTAAATTATAATTGAAGCATATATCTATAATTAATAGTGTAAATTAAAATTAGACATTCTATTTAAATTAAGTCTATTTAATTAAGTTTTTTATTTAATTTACTAAAAAATGTAAGAACAAAAGGAATGCATATCAGCTTTGTTCTTTGTTAACTTGGATTGAACTTTAAAAGAGTTTAATATTACCAAGGAAAAAGCTTAACAGCTCATTGACGATTTATAGAGTATTCAAAGAATGGATTTTGTTGAAAAAGTTAAAAAGAAAATTCTTAGACTAAAAGAATAATTTTCAATAAATGAAATATCAAAAAAAGTAGGACTTCCTCTTAATGTTGTTAAATATATTCTTTCTTAATCCCAGTAAAACTAATAAGAAAATATAGAATAAATCAAGCAAGAAAATATTTAGCTAAAAGAACTTAAATTAAATATTTCCATACAGTAAAAGAATTAAAACCTAAACTAGTAGAAAATTAATAAAAGAGAAGAGTTAAATAATTTATAATACTAAAATAATTAATAAAAAGAGGAAAAAGCAGATAAATAATTGCTAGATTAAGCTTTATAAGAAGAAATATTCTAATAATATGAAGAATTTTTAAAAGAATAAGGAAAAAAAGAAAATACTCATAACACTAAAAAAAGATAAAGAAAAGAAGAAAAGAAGAAAATTATAATACTGCCATAATAAGTAAATCTAAATAAATTTATCTATTAAAGCTAAAATAAAAATTACAATAAGCATGCAACAAATTAAGAAAAATAAACATAAATAAATGACTACAAAGAAAAAGAGAAGATAGGAATCAATAAAATAGAAAATTAAAATGCTAAATAAATTATAGATAAAGAACAAGAAAACATTTGATTGGCTTAGAGTGGAATTATCATATAAGATTAGAACTAAAATAAAATTTATATGTGTTTATTTTGTGATAAAAAATTCAAAGAAGAATCTGATCTCTCATAACATTTGATTGATTGTCATGCTTAAGAAAAAACAATAAAACTTTTCTGTCCATTATGTTGCAATCTTATATTTGAAAATATAGAATCTTATAATAATCACTTAGACAATCACTAGAATTAAGGAGAAACTATGAGATATACCGTGTAATAGATTAAAGAATTCTAACTCGCTTAAATTAAAAGAACTTATTAGTAGTTTATCGAAATAGAATAATAACCAAAAAAATATAAATTTTATACAAACCTTTAAGGAAATTTATTAGTTGATAAATTATTTGGAAAATAAATAAATGAAGAATATTCTAGTGACGAATCTACTCTCTATATAGATACTAAAAAATATTAAAAAGTAGAAACTGAAAATATATTAAAAGATTAAGAGTAAGAAGCTAGTTCAAATTTAAATGAGCAAGGACAAAAATAAAAAAGAAATAAAATTAGAACTAACAAAAATTTAAAAGAGTTATAGAAAGAAAATAATAAACTAAAATATGGAACTATCATTTATGATAAGGATGATAATATTTTATATCAATGCAAAGAATGTTAAGATCTATTTTCAAGAAGTTTAAGCTTATAAAAACATTTTCAAGATAGTCATCCTGAAGCTAATCCTAATGAGATTACATGCTAGATTTGCGAAAGTTCTTTTGGTAAGAGAAAATAACTTCTAAAGCATTTAGTAAAACATTAAGCTAAAAAATAAATAAATTAATATAAAGAAGAAGATAATAGTAAAAATCTAAAGTATTAAAGCTAGCTAAAGAATCAAGAAAAGAAAAATCTTAATCAAAATTAAGAATACTAAGAATAAAGTTATGAAGGAGAACATTTCATAAATAATAAACAAGTAGAATAAAATTTAGAATATAATAAGTAAGAGGAAATTTTCGAAAAAACAAAAGATAACGAAGATGTTAGATAAAATTAGAAAAAACTAAAGGAACTAATTTATGAATAAATTTAAAAGGTATAAAGCATTAATGTTTAAAAGAAAAAAGAAGCATAAGATATAAATTTCAAATAGAACAATTTTGACTAAAAAATAAATTAAAAAGGATTATTTAAATAGAGGGAAGTTGTTGATTTGAATAATGCTTAATAAAATATATCAATTTAAGATTAATAAGTGAACTAGACGAGCTTTTAAAGTTTAAATATTAGATAGTTCATTCCAGTATAAAATAATAATTAAACATTGTTTCCAAATATAGGGAGTTTACCTCAGCAAAACTATAATGGTGGATCATTACAGTAGCAGAATATGTATAATCCTTATATGCCTTATCACTAACAGATTTGATTAAATTTCTATAATTTAAAATATTAATTAAAATAATAAACATTAAGCACAAAAAAATTAATTTCTTTGTATTTAAAATTAAATTTTTTATTAATTAATTGATAATAAAAAGCTAATAAAGCATCTTCTAAATTAGTTAGTAAGATAAAGATTATGAAAGATTAAAAAAGACTTGTAATTAATTATTTAGTTTATTTATTATTTAAGAGCTTTATATATTAAGAATGTGGTATATTTAAATTTAGTGTATTTCCTTTGTTCCCTTTTAAATATGCTTTATCCTAAGATTTTACTTGAAATTCTAAGAAAAAATTGTTTTTAACATGAATATAATTTAAATCCAAAAAAAGTCCCATAGAATACAATTTTGCCCCTTATTAAATTTTAAATTTTTGCTTTTAAAAAATCCAAAGTGTCTACATACTTATTTCGAATGCCTTTTAAAAATTGTATAAGGGGATTTTCTAATTTTGCTTTTTTTTATTTCCGCCTTTTTACTTCTAACTTAGATTGATAGATTTATTGTAAATATTACAGACATATTATCTATATTAAAGTAAAATTAAGAATGTTTTGTGATAAGAGTTTTGTTATATTCATACTCTATGAAAAAGCAACCATCGCATTTCATTTATCATTTTAATATAAAAAGTAGAAAATTCTAATTTTATTTGACTAAATTAAAAAAAGTTATTTATCTCCATGAAATTGGATTTAGATTACTTGGACTACCTCTAATTTATTTGAAATGAGAATATTAGTTATAATGCTGTTATTTAATTTTTTAGCTTAAAAGATATTTCCTTAATTATTGAATTTTCATTGTTTTTATCATTTATAAGTTGAATTAAGTATAAATAATTTTTCTTTAAATTTAAATTTTTTTTCTCTTTATAGAATGAATCATAATTTTTCAAATGTTTAAAGATTTTCCTTTAAAAATTTAAAGTTTGATAGAAAAATATATTCAATGAAATAATCTCCAGAAATTTTTAAATATTTATTAAAAAATGTCTTTAATTTTTTTGGCTTAAGCATATTTTAAATAATTAGTTTTAAATTTTATTTTATGTTTCTATTTAAAATTGTAAATATTTTCCTAACTTATATAAATTCACTTCTGTTATCAATAATAAATTATAAGATCTACTGATAAACGATTCTCATAGCTTAAAAAATATTATTTATCTTCTTTTGCTTAAGATTTAGATAGAGTATTTGAATTTTTAATTTTAAGATTATAAATAAAGAATTTTTATCTATTTATTATTTTACTAAATAGTTAGAATAGATAATTATTATTTAGTTTCATTAGATGTTTTATACATTTTATCCGGCTTCTTTTTCAACTATATTTGATTATAAAGCTTTTATATTTGCACTTTTAAAAGTGATTTAAATAATTTACTCAATTGAAATACAATGTCGAAATATTAAAAAATATAATCACAAAAGTAGAATTATATTATAAATTTTTAGTTTTGTGAGTAGCTGAGCAAATAATATTAGTAATAATGTAAATAAGATAAAATAATTAATAATTCAGATCATTCATTTCTAATTTATCTATAGAATCTAACTCTTTATACTCTCTATTTTACAATAAAATTATTATTTTTCTTATAATGTTTCGCATAAATACGAATCCAAGTTTTAAAAATTTGGAATTCTACTATTGAATAAATCCAAAAGTTTATTATTTAATTTTTGGAGATCTATTATTTTTATTTTGTTCCAGTTTGATTTAATTATATAAAACTAATTAATAATTTTTAATTTCTACTTCTCAAAAGCCTCTATTTGTATTTTAATTCTAGAAATAGTTATGTTTTACCTAATATATGGAAGATACTGATATATAAAATAACTCTCTGTTTAATTAGATAGATATCATTAAACTTCGTTCCGGATTTTGCTAAATTTAAAAGGAAAAAGCTCTTTCTTGAGAATTCTTGATTAATATGGATGAAGAAATAATTAAAGTTATTAATTGAAACAGGTATATAAGAATAGAGTTTGATAATGATTTAGTTAAGAGATTAAAGATAATTCCTATAAATTTAATAGTTAATTTTTATAATTAGTATTATTTATCTATAATTCACTCGTTATAAATATTACTCATACTCTATTTTATTTTATTTACTTTATAAAGTTTCATCATCATCATTATTTTTGATTGAACAAGGCTATAAATGTAAAAATATTAAAGAAGCATTATAAATTATTATACCTCTAGTGGATTATTTTCCTAAAATAAATAACTCTAGTTAATAAAATCCTATTAAATATTCCCTCATTCTAATTTCAGCTTTTTTATTTCATCTATTCTATGTAATAAGATTATCATTACATTCAAAAACAATTTCTTTTAGTAGTAACTTTAATCCACAAATATAATAAAATACTGATCTAATAAAATTATCTTAACTTTTATAAGATTTAATAATATCTCACTTCATTATAGTTTCTAACTTTTTTACAGTATAGTAAAAGGGTATAGAGATTAAATGAAGAATAATTTGCTTTTATATTATAAAGAACTTAAATAATTATGCTTATGAAATTATTAATAAGTTTATCTCTTAAAGGATTTTACTATACTGTTAATTCCCTAGTTTTATTAGCTATATTAAAATATATAAAATTAATATACCACTAATTAAAAATTTATTGATAAGCCATATAACTTTAATTTTAAAAAGGCTTACTATGGTTATTTTATAGTTAATAAATGCAATGGAATAAAGTTTAATTCTAGTATTTTATTTACAATTTTTCAGTTAATACAGAAATACATATAATGTATAAAGCATTTGCAAGCTAGATAAAGTGAAATTTATAAATCAAAACGAATAAAAGAATAAATAGTAAATCTATAATAAAATACTTAGTAAAAAGAAATTTAATTAAATGCTCCAATAAATAACTCTTATCTTTGAAAGGAGTGTTTTTTCTAAGAAATTAAATTGAAAATAAAATTAAAATTTTTTTAATTTAAAAAAATAGAAAAATAAATACCATGATACACTTCTTTCACTTAAGATTAAGTAAAGGCAAAGGCAAAGACAAAGGCAAAAGCAAAGGCAAAGAGGTTTGTAGTTTTTTCAAATTATCAATTATTATTTTAATTTTCATAAATAATGAGAATAGTTCCTATGTAAAAAAATATTTCTTAATAATCTCTTTGAAAAAAGACATTAAAATTAAAGAAACTTTTTATTTAATTTAATAACTAAAAAGTTTCTCCGTTTTTAGGGAATTTCACCCTGTCAGGAGTATAGCGCTTCAAGCTCCTCGCTGTTAATTAAAATGTTTGGGTCGATAGGAAAATTACGCGTTCCCATCCGTGGGTTTTTAAATTAGGTTTTCCGTCCTAAATTCCAGTCAAGTCTTGTATTTAACTCCATCTTCTTCTTGTACATTCTTCCATTCTTGTTGCAAAAAATCTTGTTTAATCTATTTTTTCTATTCGCTTTGCTTATCAGAAATCCCGTTGTTTCTATTGGAATTTCCGACAGTTCCGATAAAGATGTTGTTGGCTTCCGCAGCAGAAGCATCTCTTCCTAATCGGAATTAGTCTCATCCGAGGTTAAGCTTAGTGTTCGACAACCATTGAAATTGATCCAGTATTCAGTTGTTTCATTCTTGATTCTTTAAGAAGTTGAATCTCCTATTCTTATTTCATAACAAGATCCTTTAGCTTAGTTGTGTTCATATCCTAGTGATTTTGGATGTTATATAATGTATCCATTTAGCGCTCGTAGTTGTCTATACGAGACTCGTCCATTTAGTTCTTTTCTTCTAGATTTATAATTAGTTTTTCGTTCAAATGCTTCAATTTTTAAACCTCTTCCTGGAGGTTTAGGATCACTTTTATGAGCTGCTCCATACTCATCTAGCCAGAAGGATTAAATTAAGAAACCTCCTGGTGAAGGGCAGACTTCATCTGCTTCCTTGGCTTCTCGCTTGAAGATGGAGTTGGAGTTGGAGTTTCCGAATGTTAGATTTTTTTAATTTCTTTATATTATTCCTGGTTGCCCAAGGTTCCAGGATGTTAAGAAAAAAGTTGGGGTTAAAGTTAAGTCGACTGCCGAGAATTGGTTTCTTACTTCCTCCCTTCCTTTTAGCTTAAGAAGAGGTGGTCATGAAGCCCTTATTGAAACCTTCCACCATTTTTTTATCCAGAAACTTTTTATTAGAATTAAACTAGATAATATAAGGATTTTAAGCATTAAGAGAGAATAAAACTTATAAATTCAGAGATACCCAATAAAACAAGAAAATAATTAAAAAATAGAAAAATTTCATAGAAAATATGAAAAAGAGAAAGGTATAGAAATAAATTCAAATTTTAATATATCCAGGCTAAAAATAATAAGGTATTTATTACAAACTAAAATTAAAAAATCAGGCATTGTGTTTCTTACTATAATCTTTATCTTAAACCCATAAGTTAAGAAAATGATTAAGTGTATTGTAAAATATATAGAAAATACATAAATATAAGGGATTCAAATGTATTTAAATAATTTTTTTTAATTTTAAATTTAATTTGGATATTGCTTTCAATCAATTTATAAGAAATAATTTAAATATAAATATAAATCTCAATACAGGCCATATCCATTTTATATATTTAAATAGAAGTAAAGTTAATAGGCAAAATACTTTTTGCTATTAAAAACTAAATAAAAATATTTTAGTTTAAACAAAATTCTTTGTTCAAAAATATAGAAGCCATAAATCTAATTTAAATATTATCTTTTATTTGTCTTTTTTTATTTTTCTATATAGTACTAGTTATAAAGATTTTTTAATTGGTTAATTTAAATTTTAAGAGTTATTTTAAAAATGTTCAAAGAATACCTAATTTTTTATGTTTATTAGAAATTTTCTCGTCCTTTTGCCATTTTGTCAAACTATTTTAGAATTGTTTGAAAATATTTTACTTAAAGATTTAAGGAAAGATCATATTACTTTATCAATATTCTAAGCATAAGCATTTGTAAAAGAGATTGCTTTTAATCTCATGAAAGTATTAATTTAATATAATAAATATTAAATATTCAAATATTTCTAATAGAACTTTATCATATATATACAATTATAAAATAACTTTTAATCTACTTCCTAGTATTTTAATATTTATGGCTTGGATAGTAATATTTAAAAAATAATAAATAGTAAGGTAAATAGAATTTCTTCATTCTGATAATTAAGTGATGTATTATAATTTACATATAATAAACAAATTTAATAATCAGTTCGTCTTTCAAAAAAACTAAAAAAAAGGAAAATAAGAAAGCAAGTGAAGAAAGAGGGACTCAAAAAAAAGGATCTAGCACTTCATCTTAAGGAATAATAATGATAGGCCCAGCTGAATCAGTTAATCCACAAGTATAGTGTAGCAACTTTTTTCATGAGTAAATTGGAAAATGAAATTATAAATCCCTAAAAAGATGAAATGATATTCAATTAAGAAAGCGAATTCTATGCTTTACGAACTGTATCGAAGATCAATACAACAAATTGCAAGTACTATGAAACTAACTAATAAAAAGCAGTTTAGTAGCAAAACAATAATTATTGAAATGTCATAATCAAATTTTAAATAATCCCAAAGCATGATTATAGAAGAAACTCCAAACTAATTATAGAATAAAGAATAAGATAAAACTAATTTAGAATAAGGAAACACGAACTTAACTAAAAGAATTGAACAACCGAAAAAGAAAATATTTTAAAAGAAGAACACGAAAAAAAATAAAAAAATTGTTGGTATAGTTATTCATGAAGTCACTTACAAAGACACTGCAAAGAATGAAAAAATTTACAGATAAAATAAGAGTAGAAAACATGAAGAACAATAAGCAATCTATGGATTATTGAAAATGGAGTCTACAGATAAAAAATGTATGCATGTAGCAAAGAAAATTATCAGTGGTAACCATTCACTTACAGAAAAGATTGGAGAAGACTACCACATTATAAAATTGATCTGCAGATACCTGGTTGAAAGATAGGAATAGCAAACTTTTATTGAACATTAAGTTTATTTATTATTTATTATTTAATATAGTTTACATACTAAAATAATTGAAATACTGAGTATAGTATTAATAGAATGACCATACACTAACTCTTTTGAAGTTAATTAAAATTTCATCAGTATTGCTATCTCACTTCTTTTGTTTCTTATACTATTTTTTAATGTACTCCAAAACACATATAAAAATAACTTTAATCATTTTACTGTGGAATAAAAAAATATGTCAGGATTCAAAAAAAAGGATTCTTCGCGGCTCAAAAGAGGCAGGAGTTAACGACATCATAGAAAGACTAGGACCAGGTAAAAGTTACCAAAAATGTCACCCATCACGATGAGTCTCCCACCTCTAAAGAAAAGCCTAGGAAATAGGCTAAAAATGAAATCGACTTGCAAGTCTCAAATCTCACCACATAATAATAAATAGACAACGATTTGCTGCTTAAAGTAGTACTGAACCTCTAGGAAGAAGTTGAGTTGAAGAAAGACAATAAGAAGTTAATGGAAAAACTTGAACTTGCAGAAGTTATAAATTTTAAAAAAAATATGGTATGAATAAAGTATTAAACTTTAATGTTTCATAATTTTAAGTATTTAATAAATAAATTACTATAGAGATAAACTATTTTATTTTTATAAATTCTAATTTTCTTTAAAATAATTCGCCAAATAACTTGATCTAGCGCTGATTAATTTTTCCACTATACAGGATAGCTTTAAAAGAAATTATGAGTATTTTAATAAAATTTTCTTTTTTGACCTTTTATGATGCTAATTATCATTCAGATGTATTAAAATAGAAAAATATCTAATTTTACGTAAAATAGTAATAAATTTTGGAATTGATAAGATAAAATGTTTTATTTATAGGAAACTTAAAAAGCATCTTTGTAGTTTTATTTCTATTTGAAGAAATATTTTATTTATATTTTAAAATTATTTTATATCTCTATTTTACTATATTAGTTGTTTTATTCTGACTCTCATAAATTAATAACTTGAGAATAGCAAAAGTACTATTAAAGAATTTTCTTCAGCTGATAATTTAAAAATTAATTATTATATATTTTAAGTTGAACATTAAAATTAAAGAAGAGGAAATTAATATTTTAAATTTGCTTTATAGCAAAAATAATAATTGAAACAGTACTTTTTTTTTAATTTTAGAAATAATAAGTCAATTTTAAGTATTATATTTAAGAGAATTTATTAAAATTTAACTGTTAATTTGAAAGAAAATAATATTGTCTTTTATTAGTTAGGATAAATATTAAGTTTATAAATTATTAAAATAATAGTTTTTAAAGCTTTTTACATTAAAGTTTATAAAATAGGTATATTATAATATTGAAACTATCTTTTTTAATATTTAAAAGAAACAAAATAGCGAGGAGTAGTTTCGATCTACCGACCTCTGGGTTATGGGCCCAGCGCGCTTCCACTGCGCTACCCCGCTACTTAAAATAGAACTTAAACCTCTAATAAATACAAATATATTAAAAGTAATCTTAAATTAAAGCTTTATTATTATTTAAAAATGTTTTCTTTTTCTTAAATATTCTATATAAAAGCCATATGATTACTAAATTAAAAATACCTAATTCTTTATAATTAATAAAATACAGCTTTATCAAATTATCTAACTTCTATTTATAAACTCAATATCATGCTTATCTCACTTCACATTTCATTTATAAATTTTAATTTTATTAAGAATTAGCAAAGATAATTTATTGCTTTAATTTGGTTTTATGAAGGATTAAAAGTAGATAAACTTAGAAAAATAATTATAAAAATTAAAATAGAAGAGTTAAGTTTGAATCTAAAGCTGCTTATATTAAAAGTGATGAGACTTAAATTTTGAATATATTTAATATTTTATAGATAATCTTTTTAAGTTAAAGTAAACAAATTTTCTACATAATCTGATATGATTAAATAAGATATTAATTTAAGATGAAATATCCAAACTTATTCCTTATAACTTAATAATTAAATAATAAATATATAAATAAAAGAGACTTAGTGTTGAAGTTGTAAAATAATATCTTATAGATAAAAGTATAAAAGATGCTTATAAATATCAGATAATTAAATAATAAATAAGAAAATATAATGTTTATAGTATCTATATGCATATCATCTTATTAGTAGCATTCATTAAGTGATTAAGCTATTTTTTATTTAAAAATAAAAATTAAGAAATTTATATTTAAGATTTAATTAAAACTTCAGAACCTTGCTACATCAATTTCTATTTTTGAGTTGAAACTAAATTGTAATTAAGTGTTGTTTCTATAGTAATGATAAAAGCTTGCATTGACTTATAATTATAAGAAATTATAAAAGTTAATTATAAATCAAATGAATAGCTAATATTAATATAAGATTGCTATGTAACTATATAGGAGAAAAATTCTTAGAGCTGAGCGATAATTTCAAAGGAAGTAAAGCTTTAAAAAGTTTGAATTAGAATTAATCAAAAAAATATATGTGCCAATCCGATATTTTTGCAATTTTTTCTGTATAGCAATGCTAAATTCCCTGAATTTTTTTATTTATATAAAGATAAAAATTTTAAACTTTATAAACTTTTAAAGTTTTTAACCTGGAAATAGATCATTTTAAACTGAAGAATAAATTTATTGCTTAAGAAAGGCTTTCTCAATAAATATTCTATCTTTATTAAGCAGGGTAAATAGGAAAATGAATTAAATTGATATTGTTTGGAGTGATAGTTAATAATAAAAATGAAATATACCTAATAACAGGAATATAAAATAAATAAAAGGCTAGTTTTTTCAATTTTAAATAATCTTTTTACTAAATATTAGATTATCCTATTAATTCTAATTTTCACAGTTACTCATTTTTTATCATTTCCTTTTCCATTTTAGAGGTTAGAAATTAATTAATTAACTGGCTAAATTTATCAGTACTCAAAGAGTCTTAATGCATGGAATAAAGATTTAATAAGGCTACCTCAACTATGCTACATATTTTCAGTTTGGTAATAATTCTAATGTATTTTCCTATTTAACAACTAAAGAAGCAGATTAAGTAATGTTTACTTATTTGAATAGAACAATTTATATAAATTTGCAAAAGAAAAAGCTAAGAGCAAGAGAAATAATTCCCACAATATAAAGAAATAAAGCTTATATCAAAAATAAAAATAGAAAAAGTTCTTCTTTGATAAAAAAATTAATAATGAGACCCTTATTAATAAACTTGAATTTTAATATAAATAATAATTTTAACTTAGATAAATAAAGTTCATTTTATTTAGATGAAATTGATATATTCTTAAATACTTTAAATCCAAATAACTTATAATACAAATTTATTTTAGAAATAATCAAAGAAAGCTAGTGAATTTAAGAATAAATTTAAATTTAAATTTATTTTAAGTTATTTTAGAATGTAAAAATGAGCTTAACTAAAAATACTTAATTACTTGGATAATTGATTAAAAGGCGGAATATGATGATAAAATTAATGACTATCTCTTTATTAAATGAGATTTATCATCTGAATTGAATTTATTTAAAATTAGCATTTATTTTAATGATTATTTCTTTTAAACATTTTTTTGGATTAATATCCCTTGATTATATTTTGGATTATTTTCATGTTTAATCTAAGATAACTTTGTAGAAAGAAATTTTTTTGTATGATTTTATATTTATTTAGATTAAATTAAGAATAAAACTTTGAAGTCAAATATTTATAAATTAAATATTTTTTAGATTTAATTTAAATGAAAGCAAATAGAATTTTATATCAACTATATTAAAGCTTATTATATTAATTTTTTATTTTTAGAATTCTCATAAAAAACCAGATAGCCCATCATCACTAACTCCTTTTCTTTATGGAGTGAAATATTGAAAAGAGTTTAAGTGGAATAAAATTTATGTTTAAAGTATTTATTTATAAAAACAAATGTCTTAATTGTACCTTTATATGTACAAAAGTTTAAGATATAGCAAAGATTATAATCTTTATAATTATTAAATAACTTAATTTTAAATTTTATTTTAGATTTAATTATTTATTATTGATAAGATTATATTTTATTATTTTTCTTTTTTAAATCTTTATCATTTAAGTTAAAAATTTAAAAACAACAAAAGAGCAAAAGCATATTTATTGTTTCGGTCTTATAAAATATTATCTGTAGATTCTTGAAAATATTTTAATTAATACCAATCTAAGCATTATTTTTTATATAATTTATTTTTATTTATTTAATATATTTATTAATTAAAAAATAAAAATTTATATCAAATAAAATAAATTTATATGACTAAATAAATATATAAGGTTTTTTAAAATTTTTACTAGAAAGAAAATAAGTTATATGCAAATGCTATTTATAAAAGAAACTTTCTTAAACTAAGCTAAAATCAAAAATAAAATTCTATTTTTTATTTGTTTATATTAGGTTTTCAAATAAGCAAAGATCAAATATTCAAATATTCAAAAATGATGATAAAGGTGCAAAATAAATAAAAATGTTCCATATAGCCTTTAAAATATCTAAAATGAGTATATTAAAATCTTTAATTTAATTATAATTGCAAAGTATTACTATAATTTATTAATAAATTTCAAATATAACTGAGTTATAGACTTATAAATAATTACTAACAAAAATTCTACTAAAGATAAACAAAATATAGTAATTATCTACAAATAATAAATAAATACTAAACTTACAATAAAATAAGAGTACTGTATTAAATCATAATTATTCTTTTAGTTAAATAGATATTTTTTGTAATGAGAAAAATAAAAATAATAAAAATATGAAATTCTATTTAAAAAATAATATTTATTCTTGTTTATTCTTGTAAAATACTATATATCTAAAATTTAAATTTTATATATATATTAAATTTATATTTAAAAATATTCTCTAAAGAATGAAGATTTAATAGCTTAAAAAATAATTTTATTTTAATTTTTAATTAAATAGACAAAAAATAATATTTTTAAATATGATTTATCTAATTTTAAATTTATAAATTATAAAAATTAAGATTTATACTTAAAAATAAATTATTAATTATGTGTTTTTAACTACTAAATACTATGTTTTAGATTTAAATTTAAATTAGGATATTTTATCTCAAACTCAATTCCAGTTAATAATTTATTTATAATTTTAAGACTATTCTTAATTAAATATCTTCGATTTCATTTCCAAAGTTAGAATTTAAGCTTAACCAGATATTTAAAAAAATAATAAGAGTAAAATTATTAAATTTCATTTTAAAAAGATTAATTTATTGTTATTTATATGATTTTTTTGCTTTTATGCAAATATTTTAATTATATGAAGAAAAAATCTTTGCATCCTATTATTTTATTCTTTAAGATTTTTATATAAATATTCTCAAGCAATCTTGATTACTTATATAAAATTAGTTCATCATATATTTCTTTTTAAATTTGATTGAACTCATTATTAGCATCTATTTTTTAATTAAAGATACAATTAAAAAAATGAAATTTAGAAATAATAAATTATTCTAATTATAAGATTTAAGATTGTAAAAAAATAATATTTTTATTATCTAAACACTATTATAATCTGAAAAATTTAACTTCTCTTTAGATAATCTCTTGTGAATAATTTTATTTAGTCTCAGACGATTTTATTCCATTCAATTAATAGACTTTTTGAAACGAGAATAAATTAGGAATTAAAAAATCTATAAATATAAAAAATGGAATTTATGTTTCTATTATCTAAAGTTCTCTCTTAAATTAAAGGAAAAGTTCTTTTAAGTAGAAAATAATTATTATTAGTTTTCTTTTTCTTTTTAAAGGATAAAAAAGCTTAAAAATAATAAATTTTAGTTGTAATTTATTATATTTAAATCCTTTATCTTAAGATTATTCTTAAATTTTTCTTATATAATTTTCCTTCTATTTTTTAATTTGAAATTTTATTTTTATAAAAGACTAGAGTATTAGACTAGAGTATTAATTTCTACTTGTGGAATTATTTTTATTTATTACTACAAATTCATTTATAAACTATTATTGCAACCTGAAATAAAAAAATTTAATAATTCAAATGTTTGATATTCTATATTAAGATAAAGCATATCTTAGATAACTTGAGGGTTTTGAATGATTCTTGCATTACATTCTAAAAATTAGAATTTTTAATTATATAAATTGAATAAAAGTTAAAAAATTCGCTTATTATAGCTCCACTTTATGCATAATTTTATAAAATGGAGCAAAATCAGGATAAATAAATATAAACAACCATTTTATAAGTCACAAACAGAATTAAAGAAGAAATTTATAAAAAATTTTAGTTGGTTAACAGTAATTGTCTATAAATATCTTCATAAAAGCAAATGCACCAAGGAATAAAATATAAGTCACCGTTCTGACTACCAGTTACTTTTACTTTATTTAATTTTTTATAATGTTGCTTTTATCTTCTTTAGTGTTTAAAGATAACTTCTTTTATTTTTAATATAGAATGCTTTGCAACTTTCTATAGTCGTCTATTTTTACTTTCCTAGATGTATGGTTTTTAATCTTTTGCTCTTATAAGTTTGTGCTTATCTTTGAATTCTGAAGAGTTAATTCATGAAGATTAGAGAACTTACCTTTTAAAATTGAATTCTAAATAGTTTTTTCTCTAATTAACCTTTTGCCAATTTATTCTTGATTTCTAGATTTATTAAATGTATACTTATTGATTTATATCTAATTGTTTAAACTTTCTGTCTTCTATATTAAATTACCAGAGGTGATCGAAAATTTATAGTGGATCATTTTAGGTGTTCTGCCGGAGTATTTTTTGAATAGTTGATTCTTTTTAATTTCTAAATAAGAAGAACTCGAAAAATCACTAGAGTTATCCTTAAGCGATATTTGCTCTACACTCGAACAATTTATAATCCTTTATTAGTCAAGCTATGAGATACTTTATGTTTCATCTTTACGCCCAAGCGAATTAATGAACTTATATCCATTTGAAAGCACTTAATTTATTTTTTCAAACTTGGCTTCTTTTTATATTTATTCTTCTACAATCATCTCCATTTTATTATATTTTTCTTTAGAAATTAGTTTAAATAGTTAAAGTTATGTTGAATATAACTTTTAATTTTGAAAAATATGCAGGAATTTAAATTTTCCAAAGCTAAATAAAAGGATGCTCTTGCAGATTTTTAATAAATTTACAATTCCTCTTCATTTTATGACTTATTTGGATAATTTTATTTTCACTTAATTTTATTTAGTTATATTTTAGGTAGTTAAGCTATTAATACATATAATCTAAAATCATTAGTACTCTTGTAATTTATCTAAATAAAATAAAAAGCTAGACAGAAAATATTATCTCATTTAAAAATAGCAGATAAATTATAAGGATAAACTTCTAATACTGATATGGCTATTTTATATTTATCTGAATCTAAGACTCAAAAAGGTATATTTGAAACTATATTTGAATTATTAGCAGAAATTTAACTACATAAGTATCTGATAGCTTTTCTAATAGCATTTAGCTTTAATAATTTTTAAACATAATTAAAAACAAAAAATTTGAGCAAGTATCCATAATATTCATTCTGTCGTTATGTAAAAGGAATTTAGATTATAATTAATAAATACAATATATAATTCTTAGATATATACACAGTTTTTTCTAAAACTAAATGATTTATAAATTTTGCTTTAAGGAATAAATTTAATTTTTTAACTAATTATATTTAAATTTTCGTATTCTATCTAATAATTGATATATAGACCTTTATTTAAAACTTTATTATTAATTGCAAGCATTTTAGAAGAGTAGTTTCACTTTTTAATTTAATTTATTTGCATTTGTCTTTAAAATTTCTAACTGATTTATTTTAAATTATTAATCTAGCAATGTGTTATATCCCCTTAAGGTATAAATAAAAATTCTTTAATTTTAGTGTAGATAAACATTTTAAGAATAAATATAAAATAAAAAGAAAATTAATTTTATTTAAAAGTTTTATAGTTTTTGTTAATGATAAAGACAATCCTAAGTAATACTAAACTAAATTTTAGAAAGGAATTAATTGATTAAAAAACATAGAAAGATTAAACAAACTAAATAAAGTTTTATGTAAAACTTAGTTTATTTATTGTAGTAGTATAAAATGTTTATACTCTACACTGAAATATTATGAAAATAATGTTAAATTTTTATTAATATATGAAAATAATTATTTGCATCATATAAAAAATTAATATCTTAAGATTTAGTGGCTAGTATAATTATATTTAAGGTTTTTATTTTTATTAATAACAATTTATATGAAGATTAACATGATGAGATTAGGTAGCTCCTTGTAATTAAAAATAATTTATTAAATGTTTATCCTTTTATTTCCAAAGAAAAATAATAATATATGCTTAATTTTTAAAATATCTATATAGCTATTATTTCTAAATTTTAAGATTGTATAAATAATCCTTAAAGTAACTATTTAACATTATATTAAGCTGAGATAAAATAAATTTTAAATAGAACTTATATACTTAATTTACTCTTAACTCACTTTAGATGCATATAAATTTAAATAATTAATACCCAAAACAAAAATAAAGAAAATATGATATAATTAAGTAAGTTTAGTGAAACAACTATTAAAATAGAATTTTAGTGAGATAGAGAATTTAAATTTAAGCATAGAAAATTAAAAGGTATTATTCATATTTTGCCTTTTATTTTTCTAACTAAGTTTAATTTAATGAAAATATCTAATTTGATTTAATTACCTTTCTAAATTTTAGGTTCTATTTCATTTTATCAAACTTAAAAATATCTTTAAAATATTTAAGTTCTTATAATTCAATTTATTAAAACTCTATCTTTTCAAAACCTTAGTCATAATAAAGTGATAAAAAGCCTTTAATATAAATAAATTCAAATATTTTAGCAACAAAAAGATAGAATTTAATAACTTTTATATAATATCTAGTTGAAATATTTCTATCATAATCTAAATATACAATTATTAATAAGTTATATAAATATTTTTAGATTATTTTAATTTAGTTTTAAAATACTAATTATAGAAATTAAATCTCTTCATTTTATTTATAATTTATTAAATACATACCTAAAATAAAATTTTAATTTTTTAAGTAACAAAGACAGAAACATTAAAATGAACATTTGTACTAATGTGACCTAATAATTTAAAAATTACAATTTACAGCAATTGAAGGATAAATATTTTCAAGTATATTAGATGATTTTTCTAGTAAAAATTTACTAAGCAAAAATAATAAAAATCTCTTATATAATTAATTATTAATTTAAAAAGCTTTATAACTTTATATATAGCAATAAGTCTAATAGCAATCGATATAATTTTATTCAATTTACTCAAATATATTTAATTTAAAATTTTATATATATTAAATGAGGAATATTTATTAGGTATAATTAATGCTAATTTTCGCTTATTACTAAAAAATATAATAAAATAATCCAAAATATTTATAATTTTAAACTAGACTATATACATCTTTTTACTAAAATACTATATTAGTCTAATATAGCTATAAATTTTCCTTTTACTATGTATAAAGCACTATATTAAATCAATTAAATAAAACTTAAAAGATTAATAGTAATTTAAAATAAATTTTAGAAAAGTTTATTAATAGATAGGTTGATGACCTAGCAATAAATATAACCTGATATTAGAATTTATTACTAAATTCTATTTTTTTAAGTAATTAATTAAATAAAAATATTTAACTTATTTTCATAAAAAGATTATAATTAAAAAGATGGTGGGAGCTGAGATTGACCTTCTGAATCATACTTTCTGGTTTTATGGCTAGGAACAAGTTCCTTTCCTGTCGCTGAGAAAGTTCCTGGTCAAAGTCAGCCTTTGCAAGGGAACGCCTTCCTTTTGATTATCCATTCCTGGTAGGCGCTTGGAGCCTGGCTGCCCATAGCGATGGAGCTCCCTGGCAGCTGCTTTTCGAAAGCAACAGGATATCCCCGCTATCCCATGAAGGGAGTGTTGGGGTCGTTAAACTGCAAGAAGTTGCAGTCCAAAACTCTTTAAGTTTAAAATAAATTTTCTTAAAAAGAATTAAATTAAATTCCAATTCAAAAAATTTTTGTCCGAATTTTATAAAAAATTGTTTCAAAACTAAAAATTCATTTTAAATCAACTTTTTAAGATATATGAACATTGAAATAATAGCTTAAAATATATATATCAAACTCAATTTAATATTTTATGATAAAATAATAATATAAATTAAGAATAGCTTTTGCTTCAAAAATTATACATTTTTATTTATAAAATAAATCAAATTTTCGCTATATAAAATATAATTATCTATCATATATAATACTTAGAATGCTATAAGCATATTTCATATTTAGACTAATAAAATTTAAACGTTTATAAAGATTGTTTTTAGTATAAAAGAACTTATCAAGAATATTTCTTTTTTAAATATAATCTCATATAACAATAAATGCTTTTTAGACATTTTGTATTTCATTTGGAAAAAATTCAAATAATGAATGGAAATTTTAAAATAAACTAATGCAGCTAATTTTAAATAAATTATTTTGTAGTTATAAGGTTTAAAGTCTTAGGGTCAAAACTTTCTAAATTTTAAATATTTTACTATTCCTTTTAATTATATATATAAATTAGTGATTTTACAATAATTTCTATATCCCCCAATTTAATTAAACTATTTTTTAGCTTTGCTCTTATCTTTTACTCTAACAATATTTATCTATCTCTAAAAAATTATAATATTAAAATTTAAGGTTTTAATTTATAAAACAATTAAACTATAACAAATAAAAATAAATAGAACAAATAATTATAAAGCTATTGATTATTCTTTAATTTAGAAAGATATATAACTAGTCTCTTTATTTATTTGAAATTTATTATAATTTTAGTTCTTTTAAGCTTATAATTTATTTTATTATGTACTAGTCTATCAAAGTAACTAATTTTAGATTTTCAAAAGATTATTTCAATTAAATTTATTTTAATTAATAAATAGGATTATTTAAAGATATTACAAGCAAAACATTTTATTCGAAGTTAAGGATTTAAAATATAAATCATTTTATCTTTTTATTTAAAGCAGGATAAATTTTAAATAAAAATAAAGAAAATATTATAAATAATGCTTTAAATATAGTCAATATTTTGTAAAATTATAGGCATTTTTTTAATTCTTAAGTTTTTTTAATAGAAACAAGAAAAAATTGAAAGATTATGAAAAGAAGAAATTAAATATTTTCTTTTTCGCTTAAAATAAAGGGTTTTTTAAATATTATATTTGAAAGAACTAACGCTAATATAATTTTTATTGATAAATAAACATTTATATATTTTTTTAAACAATCATATACTTTATATATAATAATAATTATTATTATTAAATTTTACCTTAAGGATATAATTTTTATTAAATTAAATTAATTTATTTCTATTATTTTCAAGCTTATAATTTATTAGGATTATATTTACACACATTTTTATATCTTTATTTAAAATAAAATATTATTTTTAAAGGAATTTATTTAAGTATATTAATTATATCCCAATTTTAAAAATATAAATCAAGTTTGATTTAATTTTTATAATCTCTATTTTTGTTAATACAAAAAAATACCAAATTTTAATTTAATATGTTTTGTCTCTAAGAAACTAAATATTTACATTCTTTCATTAATTTTTAATAATTAATTAAAATTATAAATCTTTCAATCTTTTTAGAATAATCTTATATATTTTAATCTTATTTCTTTTTTTATTAAAAGCTATAATATATGTGAAACTTCTATTTTTTATATTTCATATAAATTAAATGAAAGTAGAAGTGTGTGCTTATTATATCATTATTAATTTTAAGAAAATAATTTTCATTTTTTTAAATTTCTGCTTTAAACAAAAAGATGAGATTATTTATATTTTAAATCCTTCGCTTAGAATAAAAGTTTTCCTTTTATGTCTTTAAATCATCTTGCTAATTCATCTAAATTGAAAATATTTTTTAAATACTTTATTTAAGTTACTTTGATAGACAAGTATAGAATTAGATAAACAATATACTTAAGAAAACTAAAGATTTAATAATTTTAAAATAAATATAATAGTTATATATCTTTTCTAAATTAAAAACTTAAACTTTAATTCTAAATTTTGTAGATATAAGTAGTGATAGAGTTTAAAAAAATTAAATAGTTGAATTAAATTTAAAGATATAAAGCTTATTAAAAAAATACTAGTTTATATATATAATTTAAAATAATAAAATATAAAATATTAGAAATTTATAAAGTTTTAACTTTTCTAAAACTTTAATCCTTATAAATAAAAAAGATCTTATATTAAATTATATGTCTTTGTTTATTTTGAAATTTACATTCATTATTTTAATTTTTTCTAAACGAAATAGAAATCGTATAAAAAGCATGAATTGGTATATGGGTTTAAATTTAAAAAGAAAAATTCTTAAGATATGTGCTTTAATACTAAAAGCTATCTATATATGACTTTGAAATTTATTAGTGTGATTTCAAATATGTTTATTGTATATTAAGTATTATAATAATAGCAAAAATTTGATGTATTTAATTGAATTAAATGTATATATTTTAGAAGCATAAGCTATTCTTAACTTTAATTTATATTATTATTTTATCATAAAAGATTAAACTAAAAGTTTCAGCTAAATTGCATTAGAGATGTATATTCGAAGCTATTATTTCAATATTCATATTTCTTTAAAAAGTGAAATATTTAAGTCGTTATAAAGTTTGAATATCTATAATTTTTAGAGGTATAAATCTTAATTTATTCTATTTATAAAAATATTATAAATACAAATATTTTTATTTTTTAATTCCTTTAAAAAATAGAATTTAGTAATAAGTTCTTATATCAGGATATACTTATTTATTAGGCTATACTTAATCTTCTATTAATAAAATGTTCTAAATTCTTTTAAAAATTACTATTTATTAGATAATTTATATTTGATTGACTTAATACAATGCTTTATACTTAGTAAAAGGAAAATTTTATAGTAATTATTATTCTAATATAATATTTTAGTTAAAAATTGTATAATTATCTAGTTTTATTAATATAAAAGTTTTGAATTTCTTAATTAGATTTCTTAGAAAAAAGCGTAAAATAGCATTAATTAACCTTGCAATTATTCCTCATTTAAAATATATAAAATTTACATTTAATAAATTTGAGTGAATTATCTAAAATGATATCAATCATTTTTAGATTTATTGCTTTGCACTAAATTTCTAAAATTTTTTAAATTATTTAATTAATTATATAAGAGACTTTCAATTATTATTTTATGCTTTATAAATTTTACTAGAAGAATCATT
The DNA here is from genome assembly GCA_946699065.1 of Loxodes magnus. Lineage (NCBI taxonomy): Eukaryota > Ciliophora > Karyorelictea > Loxodida > Loxodidae > Loxodes > Loxodes magnus. Next base: position 34,520 of record CAMPDV010000489.1, read on the forward strand.
CAATACATTTATAATTATTTATCCTTAGATGGATTATAAAATTGTATTTTTAAATTATTAGTTCACACTAGTACGAATGTACTCTTTATAGTTTAATTTTTTGCTTCTTAAAAATTCTAACTTTATTTTTGGTATGTATTTAATATCAAACGAAGAGATTTAATTTCTATAAATCAACACCTTTAAATCTAAATTTAAAATAATCAAAATTAGGCTTTATAACTTATCAACAATCTTAACATTTATATTATGCCAACAAATATTCATACTAGATATTATAATATTAACTAAATTCTAACTTTTGCTGCTAAAAAATTTTAAATTTAAAGTTTTATTTTAAAGTTTTTTATTTATTTATTATACTGATATTTTGAAAAGATAGAACTTTAAAAAATTTAATTATAAGAACTTAAACATTTTTAAGATGCATTTATTTTGATAATCGAAACAGAGCTTAAAATTTCGAAAAAAATTAAGTCAATTTAGATTTCTTTTCATTAAATTTAGTTAGAAAAATATTTCGAAAATTATAAATAGTTTCTTTTAATTTTCTATGAGTAAAATTTCAATTCTCATTCTCACGAAAATTTTATTTGAATAACTATTTCACTAAACTAGCTTAGCTATATCATATTTTCTTTATTCTTATTTGAGTATTTATTATTTAGATTTATTTCCATCTTAAATGAGGTAAGAATAAATAAAGTATATAAATTCTATTTAAATTAATTTTATCTAAACTTAATATAATGCTTAGATTATTATTTAAGGATTATTATTCAATCTTAAAATAATGTCTATCATGATATTTTAAATTAAGGATATATTATTATTATTCTCTTTTGAAACGAAAGGATGAAAACTTAATAAATTTATTTTAATTACAATATTATAAATTAGGCTATTGCTAATATTAAATGAAGCTACCTAATCTTATTATGCTAATATCTCATATAAAATGTTTAAAAAAAAAATAAAAGCAATAAATATAAATTTACTAGTCACTAGTATCTTTATATTAACTCTTTTGCATTATAAACATGTTCTTCAAAGAATTTTTTATATAGCAATAAAAATTTATTTTTATTTTAAAAAATGTTTTAGTGTAGAATATAAGCAAACTATGCTAATATAATAAATATATTAAGTTAAACATAAGCTAAATTTGTTTAATCTTTTTAATTTATAAGAAATATTTTTTCTAAAATTTAGTTTTAGTAAAGATTATCTTGCTGCCATACATCAAAAGATAGGAACATTTTAAAGTAAAATTATTTTTTATTTTATGATTGTTTTTAAAATGTTTATCTACATTTAATTTAAAGATTTTTTTAATTTAAGGGGATATAACACATTCTTGATTTATAATTTAAAGCTCACATGAGTTAGAAAATTCTAAAGATTAAATGTAATTAAATTAAATTAAATTAAAAAGTGAAACAATTTCGCTATAATGTTTCCAATTAATAATATTCACTATAAAGTTTTAAATTTAGGTTTGTATATCATCTATTAGATAGAATATGAGAATGCTAATATAGTTTAGTTAAAAAATTAAATAAACAGTTAAAGTTTGGAAAATAGCTAGGTATATATCTTAATTATAGATATATTATTTTTTAATTATAATCTAAATTATTTTCAAATAAAGTCAGTTTATGAATATTTTGCTCAAATTTTTTGTTTTATCTATGATTAAAAATTAATGAATTAAACTTGATGTTGCTTAAAAAGCTCTCAGATACTAATTTAGTTAAGTTTCTGCTATTAATTCAAATATAGTTTCAAATATGCGTTTTTGAGTCTTAGATTAAAATAGATATAAGATAAGCATATTTGTTATAGAAATATATCCTTATAATTTGGCTTTTTTAAATGAGATGCATCAATGTCTAATTATTTTATTTTATTTAGATACCTTTTAAGAGTATTAATGTTTTAGATTATATTTTAAATAGTTTTTCTTATTAAGTTCGTGAAATAGAGCTAAATTAAATTAAGTGAAAATAAGTTATCTAAAAGCATCATGAGGGGAGTTGTAAATTTATAAAATATCTGTAAGGAAAATGCTTTTATTTTGTTTTAGGGAATAAAATACCTGCATATTTTCAAAATTTAAAAGTTATATTTAACATAGCCATAATTATTTAATATCGTTTCTAAAGAAGAATATAATTAAAATGGAGACGATTGTAGAAGAGCAGATTTAAAAGGAAAATAAGTATGAAGAAATAAATTAAGTAATTTCAAGTGGAAATAGCTTTATGAAATTGCTTGGGCGTAAAGATGAAGCATAAAGTATCCCATAGCTTGACTAATAAAGTTTTATAGGCTGTTCGAGTATAGATCAATTAACTCTTGAGAATAACGCTAATGAATTTTCGAGTTCTTCTTATTTAGAAGTTAAAAAGTATTAACTTTTCAAAAAATACTCCGGCAGAACACCTAAAATGATTAATTTCAAATTTTCGACCAACTCAAATAATTCAATGTAGAAGACACAAAGTTTAAAAAATCAGGTATAAGTAGATGGAGATACATTTAATAAGTCTAGAAGTGAAGAATAAATTGGCAAAGGGTTAATTAGAGAAAGAACTATTTCGAGATAAATATTAAGAAGTTAGTTCTCTAATCTTTATGAATTAACTCTTCAGAATTAAAAGAATAGCACAAGCCTATAGTAGCTAAAGCTTTCTTCTTAAACTAAAAACCATACGTCTAGGAATGTAAAAATAGAGGACTTTAGAAAGTTGTAAAATATTCTATTTTAAAAATAAAAGAAATTATTTTTAAAAACCAACGAAGATAAAAGCAACATTATAAAAAATTAAATAAAGTAAAGGTAATTAATAGTCAGAGCAGTGACTTATATTTTATTCCTAACCTTATTTATTTGCATGAAGATAATTCTAGACAATTATTTTTGACCAACTAACTTTTTTTAATTATATTTATCTTTTTTATAAATTTATTCTTTTGTTTTTTTCTTTAAATCTGTTTGTGGCTTATACAATTGTTTGCATATTTAATCATTCAGATTATACAACATTTTATAAAATTATACATAAAATAGAATTTTAAATAAGTGAAATTTTAAATTTTTATTCAATTCAAATAACTAACATATTTAGAATATATTGCAAAGATCATAAAAAACTCTCAAATTAACTAAGGTATGCTATATCTTAACTTAGAATATCAAATATTTGAATTATTAATTTTCTTCAATTCAAGTTCTAAATAACTTATAAAAAGGATTTTTAATAATAAACATCTTTAAGTAGGAAGAACACCTTAATAATTTAATCTGCTATAAAAATAAAATTTTTAGCTGAAAAATAGATAGAAAATTATATAAGAAAAATTTAAGAATAATCTTAAGATAAAAGATTCTAAACATAATAAACTACAGATAAAATTTATTATTTTTAAGCTTTTTAGATAAAAATAAAAACAATTATAATTATTTTCTACTTAAAAGAACTCTTCCTTTATTTTTAAGTGAGAACTTTAGATAATAGAAGAATAAGTTCTCTTTTTTATTTTTATAAATTTTTTAATTCTTAATTTATTCTCGTTTCAAAAAGTCTATTAATTGAATGGAATAAATCATCTGAATTTTAATAAAACTTATTACCAAGAGAATATTTAAAGAAAAGTTAAATTTTTCAAATTATAGTAGTATTTAGATAATTAAAAAATTATTTTATTACAATCTTAAATCTTATAATTACAATAGTTTATTATTCCTTAATTTCATTTTTTTAATTGGAATTTTAGTTAAAAAATCGATGTTAATGATGAGCAAAACAAAAATTAAAATGGAAATACATATTTAACAGGCTTTATATAGAAATCAAAATTAGTTGAGCATAATTATATAAAAATCTTAAAGAACTAAAATGATAGGATGTAAAAATTTTTCTCTTTATTTAATTAAAATATTTGCGTGAATAATAAAAAATCATATAATAGGATTAAATTCCTCCGTTTAAAATGAAATCAAAATTTTTTCTCTTATTATTTTTTTGTTTAGAATATCTGATTTAACTTAAATTCTAACTTTGGAAACGAAAACAAGGATATTCAATTAAAAATAATATTAAATTATAAATAACTTATTAACTGGAATTGAGTTTTTGGAGATGAAATAACTAATATAAATTTAACTATAAACATTGTATTTTGTATTTTAAACTGCATAGATAAATAGATAAATAAATATTTTTATTATAAATCTTTATTTTATATTTCTTAAATTTTAAAATTAGATAAATCATAATTCAAAATATGATTAATAATTGTTTATTTAGTTAAAAAATTAAAATATTATGTTTTTTTAATTATTATTTCTTCATTCTTTTTGATTATTTTTTAAATAGAAATCTAATACTTAGAAAAATTTTAATATAATTTTAAATTAAAAACGTTTAGTATAAATAACAATTAAAGAGAATAAGGATAATTTTAAAATATAATTTTATATTTTATATCATTTTTATTTTTCTCATTATAGAAATTATTAATTTAGCTAAAGAATAATTTCAATTAAATATAGCACTCATATTTTATTATAAATTTAGTGTTTATTTCTAATTTGAATATAATTGCTATATTTTTATTTAGTATATTTATTGCTATTTATTATTTATGAGTTTATATACTCAGATATAATAGAGGTTTATTAATAAATAATAATAATTCTTTACAATTATAAATAAATTAACCTCTTTAGTATACTATTTTTATTTATTTTAAAGGCTATAAAGTCAATTTTTATTTATTTGTAGCTTTATTATTATTTTTGAAAAGTTTAATATTCTAATTCTGTTTATTTAAAAACTTAATATAAGCAAATAAAAATTAAATTTTCTTTATGATTTAAACTTATGCTTAATAATATGTTTTATAGGTAGCATTTGATATATAACTTATTTATCTTTCTAGAAAAACAATTTAGAAATACCTTATATTTTTATTAAATAAATCAGTTATTTTATATAGATTTTTATTTCTTAGGATATTAATATTATATTAAATAAAGGAAATGCAGCATATAAAACAATGCTTAGATTGGTATTAATTAAAATATTTTAAAGGATCTAAAGATAAAATATAAAAAATGCTAAAAGAATAAATATGCTTTATATTGCTTTCAATTATTTATCTTAATTAATAAAGTTTATAATCAACAGAATTAAATAATATAATCATATAAATAATAATTTAGTTAAATCTAAATTAATTTAAAATTAAGTTATTTAATTCATTATAAAGATTATAATCTTTTGCTATATCTTAACTTTTGTACATATGAAGGTATAACTAAAACATTTTTATAAATTATACTTAAAAATAAAAAATTTATTACACCTAAATTATTTTTAATATCTACTCTATAAAGAAGAGGAGTTAGGGATGTAGGATTAAAGATTTTATATGAAAGATTTAAAAATTAAAAATAAATGTAAAAAGCTTAATATAATTGATATATAACTCTATTTACTTTAATTTAATTAAATCTAAACCATATTTAATTTATAAATATTTGACTTAAAATCTTTATTCTACATTTAATCTAATATAAAGATTAAATCATGGTCATATAGATAAATTTTTAATAATAATTTAATTTAGATTTAGCATTAAAAAAATATAATAAAGAAAATTTTAATCCAATAAATGTTTAAAATAAAGAATTATTAAAAATTAATATTAACTTTAAATAAATTTAATTAGAAGATAAATTTTAATTAATAAAAAGACATTTAATAATTTTTATCAATATATTTTGCCTATTAATTAATTATCTAAATAATTTAAATATTTATTATTTTTAATTAATAAATATCTTTGTTTTCTTTAAAATAAATTTGCATAAGGATTAAATTGTATTTAATAAATATAAGAATATACCAATTTCATCTAAATAAAGCAAAATTAATTTATCTCAGTTAAATTTATTCTTTTAAAATGTAATGTTTTTATTATTATTTAAGCTTGTTCATATAAATCCAACTCTTGTATTTCAATGATGAGCACTTTACATCAAGTATTATAGATATATACTCTATTTCCTAAAAATTAAGGAGTATTAATATCCTCATTATTAGCTTATTCTTTTGACTTTTTATGAAAAATACTATAGAATATTTACTGAATGAATATATGTAAAATGACTGAGATAGCTTTATTAAAATATGATTTCATATCTTTAGATATTTTAAGTAGTTATAAATTTAATCAATTAGTTAGATAGCTTCTAACCTCTATAACTTAAAAGAAAACTATTCAAAAATGGGCAACTGCAGAAATTAAAATAAATAGGATAAACTGATATTTATTAAGACGACTAATTGTTCAAATTAAAAACTTATCATCTTTATTTATTTGAATTCTTGCTATTGAGTATATTTCAATCTGACATAAGCTGGCTCTCAATGTGAATATCATTTTAATTCTAATTTTTAATTTAGTTTCCTTTAATAATAGATCCAATTTTTTAAGAAAGTACTTCTGAAGCAATAAGACTTTATAAAATCTAAAATAATCTATTTCCAAGTTTAAAAATTTATATTTTAATGGTTATAAAGTTTTATTTTTTGTCCTCCATTCAAATATAAAAGTCTCAAGTAATTCAGCATTGCTAAAAGAAATTTGCTAAAAAATCAGATTGGCACATCTTTTTTATTGATTGTTCCAAATTCAAACTAATCAAAAACTTAATTTCATTTCAAAAGATCCTTTGATCTAAGAATCGCTCTCAATAAGGGTAGCCTAGAAATCTAAATTTCTTATTAATTCTTCATATATATTTTTTATAATTATAAGTTAATATTAATTTATATCTGCAGAAATAGAATTAAAATTAATTACAATATAATTTCAACTTAAAGAAATAGAAAATTATTGTTAAAAGAATGAAAGTTTAATTTAATTAAACTGAATACTTTCTTAATTTTTTCTTTATAAACAAAAATTTCTTAATCCTAGAGGAATAATTCTAATTAGATGATATAGATAAATTATTTCTAACTTAATACTAGTATATTTATTATTTAATTATTAGATATTAATACATTTTATTTATTTTATCTAAAAATTAGTGTTTTACAATTTCAAAGCTAAGTATCTTCTATTTGTTTATTGATTATTTAAGTTTTAAGCTTCTAGATATAAGCTTAAATATTCCATCTTAAATTTATATCTTTTAAACCGAACTTTTCATCCTTTTCCTACTTATTTCTCAGAGAATCAGATCTAAATATTGAGTCTTAGCGTATTTATAGCAAATGCTATTAAACGATGAATCAACCCTCTTAAATTAAGCATAAAAATTGATGTAGAAATAGATTTGCTTAAATTAAAATAATTACCTTTAAATTATTAATTATATTATTAGCTTAATTCTTAATAACCCTAATTTAAACTGTCTTAAATTCAAACTTTACTCTTCTAATTTATTTAAATAATCCTTTCTCAAATTTATCTACTTTTAATCCTTCATTTAAAGCTAAATTAAAACAATAAATATTTCTATTTTTATCTTAATAAATTTAATTTAAATTAATATTAGATACTGATATATGAAGTGAGATAAACATTAAATATAATTCAAAAATTTAAACCAGTTTAGATTTATAAAGATTTTCTCTCATTATAAAGAAATAGATACTTTCAATTATAAATATATGAATAGAAGAAATATTTAGTAAACAAAAAGTTAAATTAAAAAATATTATAAATAGTGTTGGAACTTAATCACACAATTATGTTTAATCTAATATACAAATTAAGTTTAAGAAAATTTTTATTTTCTTACAACATTCAGTCATTCTATTTGCTCTAATTCTTCTTGTAAAGATGGCTCTAAATTTATTAAATTTCTCCTGTTTCATTTTAGGAATTTATTGAAATTTCATTATTCATCTTGAACATTTCTTATTTTCTCTTCAATAATTCCTTACGAAAGATTTAGATTAATTTATCTACTTTTGAAAGTAAGGCTCTTGAAAATTCTTATTCTCATAAGTCTTATCATATCGAATTAATTTTTATGCCCTTTCTCATAAGTATATTATTATTAAAAATTACTAAAATAAATTTCTATAGTAAAGGCAAAATGTGCTCGAATTCGTTTCAATCTTGGTCTCATAAGCAAAGTTCCTTTGATAAATAAATATGATGTTAAACAAATTAATTTTAGAAGTTATAAGATTAAGTTTTTGGTTTATAAATGAAATAATTAATAAATAATAATAAAGCTTTAACTTTAAGATTGTTTTTAATATATTTTTAAAATTTCCCTGTAAACTATTTATTAGAAGTTTAAGTATTATTTAAAGTAGCGGGGTAGCGCAGTGGAAGCGCGCTGGGCCCATAACCCAGAGGTCGGTAGATCGAAACTACTCCTCGCTATTTTGTTTCTTTAAAATATTTAAAAAGCTAGTTTAAATATTATCATATACCTTTTTATAAACTTTAATGTAAATAGCATTCAAAAATTTTTCTTTCAATCATTTAGAAATTTCATATCTATCCTAATAACTAAAATATAATTAAATTTTCTTTCAAATTAAGAAAACTTTTATAAATTCTCTTAATTGCAATACAATATATAGCATTTCTTTTAAAAATATCATTATATAGTGATATAATAAATGCTAAGAAATTGATGAATTAATTAAAATGATTTATTCTATAAAAATAAAATAATTAGTCTTTTCATTATCTAGCTATTAAGCTTTTTAAAATTATTCAATACTAAAATTTTAATTTTTTATTCATTAGATTTAGTTATTTTAGGTTTATTAAGCTTCAAATAATATTAAAATGCATATCCTTCTTTTAATTATCTAATTGGCAAACTTCAGATCATAAAATCTAACTTATTCATTGAAATATGCATATTAACAAAAATATCTAAGCATTTGATATTAAGTCTATTAATTAATTCAACAATTACTAAAAATATTTAAGGGAATATTAAAATTAAAAATTGAATAAAATAATAATTTATAAATATAAAGTTTACAGCTATACAATTATCTAAATTAAACTTAATCAAATAAAATATTTTTATTTTTATTATAAAGTCATCGAACTTAGGTTATACCCTTTATTTTTATATTTCTTTATTTATTTAATTTAATTTTTTGTACTAATTTAGAAACAATAAAATTATAGGAAATATTATAATGTGGGATCTTCGTAAAAAATGAAAAAAAGTGAAGATGAAAATTTCTCATGGTAATTTATTATATCTGCTATTTTTTGATTCAATAAATATAAAAAAATGACATCTAAGAAATAGCAGACCATCATTGCCTTTATGAGTTGTTACATGCTCTTCTATCCAGAAAGATTAAATTCCGGGACCTGGAGAACGGACTCAACTATATCCTCAGTTTCACGTTCGAGGTTGGTTTCCTTGCAGCGCAATGTAATTTTCTGTTGCTTTTTGGCCTCCTCGTAATTAAGCTGCGTTTTAAACTTTTTGCTTCCTTGGAACCGCAAAGAATTCCTTTCTGAAGTCTGGTATTTTTTTTATTTTTTTGATTACTTTTCTTAAAGAAATATTTATGCGTTCATTTAATTAATCATTAATCATTAAAATAACTATTCGCCTTCCGGATTAATTGAAGTTTTAAATATATAAAATTTCTGTTCCTGCATGTTCGTTCCTTATTTGCTCTTTTTCCTTGACTTCTCTCTTTTGAATAATCTGAGTTGAGAATTTGTTTTCCAGATTTTCCCATTTCCCGATGGGAAGAATTCCTTCGCTCGCTACTTCAGTTGCTATTAGTTAACATTTCTCCAGATATTCATTCTTATTTTTTCTATTGGGGACATTTTCACCATAAATGTCAAGTACTGTTGCAAATATAGCATCTTTTTCTTGCTCTAGGAAATGTCTTTCTTGTTTCTCTATTTCAATTGGAGCTCCTAAAGAAGGCTTCTACAGGTTTTCTTTTATTAATTTTAGTCTTGAATCTAATTTTACTCAGTTTTTCTCGTCTTGCTCTTGTATTATTAAAATATCAATCTCTAAGCTTGCAATTTGCTCATAAACTCCGACTTTAGCTCTTCGGTCTACTATATGGACTTCATCTCATTCATTTAATTATATTTATTAAAAATACATAACTTAAAATAAAATTATTTTTTAGTAACTAAGTGAATCTAAATATGTTCTTTAGTTTAAAAAACAATAATGAGAATAAATAATTTTAAATGCCGCATAAGACAAGATAGATAAGTAAATTAACATAATAACTACCTTCAATAGACTGATCATGGTTGATTAAAATATTGATGGTAGCTATTCCCATATTCTTGAATTTCTTCGTCAGTATCAATTTCTTCTATTACATACATTCCGGTTGAAACTTAGACTTTCTTTACTACTGGAATGCTTGTTCCAATCTCAGTCTTCCCCGAATATAAGTCTGATTCTTCTCTCCTAAGCATTAGCAATGTCTTCCAGAAGCTAATCTCCATTGTAAAATTTCTAAATATTTTTCCATTTGCAGTGCAGTAAAGTTTAGTCATTTTGCTCTAAATTTTTTAGTTTTCTAATTTTTATTTAAATTGGAATTTTCTGCAGTTTTTATATAAATATCCTATGTTAAAACATTAGAAACATCTTTAATTGAAGCTTTTTGTATCGTTTCTGATTTTCCACATTTTGTGCATTAAAATTTTTTTTCCAATTAGAAAAAACCTGGAATACTGATATTCCTCAATCATAGAATCATTATGAATTAGAAGAAGTTATTACTAAATGTTTTTCCTATTATTTTATGATAATTTAAACTGCGTTTTTTCCAGTTCTACGCTAAGTTGAGTTTTGAGGCTTTGCTTCTTAATTCCGTTTTAAGTCATTGAATTTCACTTTATAAATATTAAACAGTAAAAGTCAAAGATCCAATCCGTTATTACAGGTCAAGTAATATCTGTTACATCTTTTTAATTTCGTTTCTAGGGAATAAATTTCAATGAGAGATCTTATTAGTAGATTTTCTGCTAACTTTTTAAAGATTATTCCTTAGGAGCCATTATTTCATATAATATTAATCTATGCATAAACATTTCCAAATTACTTAAATTATTTTTCTATTAAATATTTATAAAGATAATCAAATGTCGTATAATAAATTAAATAATGTTTGATGTTAAAGTTATTTAATAGTCATAATTAATTTTATTTTTTTAATGATATAAATTTTTAAATATTGCTATAAAAAAATTAAAATTAGTATTATAACATTAAATAACGATTGATAGACTCAAACTCTATATACATATTTCACATATTAGAGTGCAACTTTCTAAATTTATGAGAAAGATTAAAACAAATAGGATATCCTGCTCATCTATCTACTTGATAGAGCTTTTTCTGAAGGACAAAATTTCTTCCTGACTCTGTAAATTTGTTCTCTATATACATATTTTTCACATATCAGATGACGTGGATCAGCTGTTCCATGTAGATTTGACTACTAAAGGTTTAGGTTTTCTTCTTTACAACCATCTAATATCTCTTAGAAGCTCGAGCATTTTCTTCATTTCCATCCTTTGCTAGACCGATTCTTTGCTATTTTAAGGTGTATGAATTTGATGAAAAGGGAGATCTTAAGGTTTGATAAACATTTTACATTGATTTAGTTTGCTATACTTTTTCCTATTCAGTTTATTGAACACTAAGAACATTTTAAATATTTTAGTGTATTCTCTAATCTAAAAGAGGTGTAGGAGCATTTGGTTATACTAAACTAAGCATTAGCTCTCCTGTTAAAACTGCACGCCTATTAAGTTTACTAGCTCCTAGAATAAATTCTGCAACTCCTGCATCACTTAAGGAGTTTTTTACACTTGGACAGATGGCTAAATATAGAGTAGTAATTCCCTTCAAATCTTTACAACTTTTCCTTACTAAAGATAAATTCTTCTTTGTAGTATATAAGCTAGGCATTCCTCCAGGTCTCTAAAATACTGTTCTGAAACAATCCAATACAAAACTTCAGCTTCTTAGCATATTTTGCACTGAACTTCCTGCCTTTTTGTGTAAATATTCAATCAGTTAGTCTCTTTCAAATATGCTTTTCATTTCAAGACTTGGAATATTTCTAGCAGTTCTTTCCCAAATCATTCTTAGGATTTAGTCAGATAATCCATCAACTGTTATGTTATGAGTAAAAAATAAACCATAGACAAAACACCATAAGTTGGTTATTTAAGAACGTTTTACTATTTCAGAATCTCCCATGTTATAAAGCATGAAGTAATAGTCATAAGATGAAGAGAGTTTATATAATCTCTATACTTTTATCAAGTGCTTTGGCTGCCATCATATTCTAAAAATTTTAGAGTATTTATGCTTTAAAAAAATTTAATTAAAAATTGATTTTTTGACTCACACTTTTTGTAATAAGATTTTTTATCTATTCATATTATATCTTTATCTTGCTTGAAATTAAGAATTTTAATGCATTCAATGATTATTTAAAGCTATGTATGTGCTTATTATTTTGAGTTGCTAATTTCATTTATAAAAATTTTAATGCTCCAAGCAATATTCTATTTATCATCATAAAATATTTTTCTTGCTTCAAACTCAATCTTTTCACTTTAATTTTTAATTACTACGTAGTTAGATACAAACTAATTACTAATTTATAAAGGAAATTCTATTAATTTTTTCTTCTAAAGTTTTAAATTAAGTTTCATTCCTTGAAACTTCTCTCTTGATAAATGATTTATGTTAAGGTATTTCTTCCCTTAGATTTCACAAAAATGCTCTTTGTGTTCTTTGATATTTTTTTTATTAATCTACATCTAAATCCAATTTTTAACTCATATAGATTATAAAATACTCTGATACCCTTGATTTTCTAAGACTATTTTAATTTAATACAAATTTTTTATTCAAATCACTATAAGTTTAATTTAATTTACAATTCTTTTCTCTTTCTTTCTCGTCTCTTCTACATTTTACTTATTTCATTTTCATCTTCTTGAATAATATCATTATATAAGCAAGCTAAATATACTATTATTTTGCATTTCATCTATGATCATAATTATAATCAGAAGTTTTAGCCATGCACCTAATTATTAAGTTAGAATAATTAATAAAATTTAACTTTATCATCTTTAATTAATCAAACTTAGCTTAGTTAAATACTTCTTTATCAGCTTTTATCTTTTAGAATTACCCTTAATTTTTTATTAAGTACCTCAAATTTATGATTTTAATCTTAATTTGAATGAGAGAAATGAATATAAGAAAATAGCAAAAACATAATTTTTAAATTTTGCTAAATAAAAAATTTGAAGATCAAATCTCCATAAATTATAATTGATTTTTTAAAAAGCTAAGCAAATAAAGCCAACCTCCATGAATAAGCACTTAATTTATTTTAATAACTATTAATATTAACTAAAGATTGAATATAAGCAATATCCAATCTTAAAGTTAAAGAAAGGAAAATAAGTTTGAAAAATGGTATAAATTAATATTTTATTATTAATGACGGAATGAGCTAGAAATATTTTATCTAAATTATGTAAGCATTATTTTTTAATTTAATATTTAACTTGAGATATATAAGTAAAAAATTATCTATTTCCACCTAAAAAATAATTAAAAATTTGCTTTTTTCTAATTTATCAAATAAAAGCAACATTTAAAAAAATACTTTTTATGATCAATCTTATGTATATCAAAAATCGTTTAATTATGCTTTTAGAAAGCGAAAAATTTAATAGTTTGACCATGAATATTTAATTAGAGTATAATCTAAATAAGCTAATAAATGATAATAGCATTTTAATTAAATTTATTCTGTTTAAGAATCAACATTTATAAAAATAATTTTAAGCATTATTATAGAAATTATTTAGTAATAATATAAGAAAATATTCTTAATTAGATGCAAACTTTTTCAGTTCGTCATCATGACTATAAGCTAATAATAAAATCCACTATTAGTTTAAAGATTATAAACTTAAAGCTTTATCTAATTAATTTTTTAAATATAGTTTTATTCAAAACTATTAAAAGTTGGAATATCATATAATTAATCAAAAGAAAAAATTAAAAAATTGGTATTGAAAAAAAGACAATTGGCTTAAATTAAAGAAAAGGTAAAGGTTAAAGTGAATTGCTTACTCCCTAATTAATTCTAACTTATAAAGCCTAATTAATTATACAATAATAATATAAACATCTTAATAGCAGAAAATAGATATCTTTAAACATTTTCTATCTAACTTTAGTTTAAAACTTACTTAAAAAGTTATTAATTTAACATAAGATTACTAATAAATATAATAAGGAATTTTAAATTGTCAAAATATTAGTGCAAATAGAAGTTAAATTAATGCATATCAGAATATTTTTTCATATATTAGTCGTGAGTTAAAAATAGTTAGTTAGATAATAAATTTATTTTAAATAGTATAAATGAAATAATTAATAATTTAACATTTTAAACCTTTCTTGCTAAAGCTAAGTTTATTATTGTTATAATAACTTTTAGTCTTTAACTTCTCCAGAACTATTAACAAGAAAATAAAATTATGGATTTTTTTCAATCTTCTTTTGCTAAATGATATAGTTGCTTAACTGATAGATTAAGATTTATTATATTCTAATGAAATCAGATATTAAATAAGGATAGTAATTTAAAATATAAAGCCAATAGAAAGCCTTATCTTAGCCTTTTACAATAAGCAAAATTAACAGAAACGGAACTGGCAGTCTTCATATTACACTGAAATTCCTTCCAGTCCAAATATCTATATAGATAAAATCTACAAAATTCCCGGAAAAATTTAACTATATGAATTATTTAATTAATTAAGCCTTTAATTTTGGAAAAACTATAAAATAAAATATTACTTATATATGTTTCTATAAATAAAGAAAGAATATAAGAATGAGATTATCTTTAAAATTTCTAAATTACGAAATTTAATAAAGGTTTATCTTAAATAATGGGATAACTAGCATATCTATAAATTAACTTTTGGATTCAATCAAGTTTTCTCTATTTATAATATCAGTCATCCTACAATCCTATAATATATTTCAATTAACATCGATAAATTGCAATAAGTAAGCTTTTTAAATTTTAAAATAATCTGCACATAAAAAGTAGGGAGTTGAGTAATCAAAAAGTTGTTATAAATAAATAAATAAATAATTTGATTATAGAGCGCGTAGCACTCTCGTTGGTGCGCAGCTCTTTAAAAAAAATGTTTCATACTGACAAGAATGATTGTTACTGATAAAATTATCAGATACTGATAAACCTTGTTCAATACTGGTATAATTATTCAGTACTGATAAAAATGTTCAATACTGATATAATTTCAGAATACTCGTAATCTCTAATACTTGTTGGAGGTTCAAGGACATGGCAGGGTTACGTCTCATTGCATCACCAAAGCAGAGGACGACATGTGTCAATTATGGATACTTAAATTCCCCACTTCTGATGAAGCTCGCAAAAATAATTTCCTTTTATTTCCAGATTTACAATAAGCCAGTGCCGAAGGTCAAATTAACATATGTCTCGAGGCCAAGCCAAAGCAGAGGAAGACATAAAGCCGATTATGAGTACTTAACTTCCCCAACCTCTGATGAAGATGTCCCTTGTTGTTCACCTTCGAACAACTATGGCGGGTTTTAAAAATATATAAATTTCAAGTATGTTAATAATTTATCTTCTTTTAAATAAAAAAATTCGAAAAAAGAAACTAAATAAAATTTATTCCAATAGAAAGTATTAAACTTAATAAATTTTACATTAATATGTATACGAAATGAATCAATTTAGTAATATGTTTTAGTCTCTAAGCTTTATTTATAATAATGATAGTTATTTATTTTCTTTTTACATCATTATTATATGAAAAGGTTGAGTAAAGGTATTTAGAATGTTTAAAAAAATTAAAATAAATATATTTAAATTAGAATCTAAGATATAGCTTTTATTATTTGTACAGCATCATTATTAAAAAATTAGCGAACAACTAGTTTATTTATTTAGCTAAGCATAAATTTATATAAATAATCAGTTTACTATTTTGGGAGATTTTCCCTAAGAAATAAATTAGATGTATATAATTTAAAGCAAAAATTATTTTAAAGCTTTCAAAAAAAGGCTACATAAATAGTTAATTTTTAATCCCTTTTACCTTGATCTTTTATTTCAGTTTATCATAATCTTCTTTAAAAGTTCCATTATAATTTATAATTACAATTTTGTTCATATTTTATCCATTATTTTTTATATTATGATCAATAAAATATAAGCATCAAATTTTTATTAGTTAATCCTAGATTTTGCATTCTTTTGAATTTTGAATTTTGACTTAGATAACTTAATCAAGCAAATTTAAGAGTAATGACTAATAAATTAATTAAGTTGCATATATAAGGAAATTAAAAGGCTATACTCTAAATTTATTATCCTTAGGGAAAAATGCTAAAAATTCGAGCGATTTTAGATAATTTAAGTTCTTAAAGTACACCAAGGTTGATAAAATCCGTTATATTTATTTTTATGCTTTGAATAAGTTATGACAAAAGCTTTTGCTTACAATTTATTCAAATTTATATTTTCTTTCAAGCACAATTTCAATACAAACATAAAAAGAGTGATCATTTAAGTTATAAGCTTTTAAGTATGAAGCAAAAAATAAAATGTCTATATTTATGAACTCTAAAGTTAGTTAGGCTCTAACTTTTGATAAAAATGAATAAATAACTTGAATTAAAATAAATTTTAATACCCTTATTTCCTTTTATAAAATAAAATAAATATAACTTTTTAATTTGCTAGATACTAAAATCCTTTTTAATTAACTAGCTTACTTATTTATTTCCAAATAATTGAAATTTGTTTTTATTTAATAACTAAAATTATGAATTTACTTGAGTATTGGCTTTACTAATCTTAAGATTATTCTTAATTTCTTTTATAAGCATTTTAAATAACTTTAAGAATTTAAGCACTATTTTATTTCTCTCTCCTAATTTCTTTTTATTTGTCTCATTTAACAAAAATTTAACACAGTTAAAAAGAAAAAATCCAGGTAAAATTTTAGTTGACTAGCTTAGAAAAATCCTGAAGTAGAATAATTTTAGGTAGGATGATATACAAACTGTAAGGCTACTAAAATTATAAATAAGACTTATAATAAATTAGGCTAGTCAAAATTATTATTCTACAAGCTTTATAACTTCAATCTACTTATTAAGAGATATAAAAGTTTAATTATATTTTAAGAATTGGATGTTGAAACTGAAGTGTTGCAAAATTTGTCTGTAGAAATTATCGACTATAACAAAATCTACTAGCATAAGCATGATAAATATGGTGATAACAAAAAACTTCCAATGTCTTTAGAGGAAATAAAAAAGGAAGAAGAAGGAAATATATATTTTGTCTTTAAGAGATAAAAAGCAATATCAATGACTGATTTGTAGGTTTTATTTACAAATATATAAATCGACAAAATTTAAAATTCAGCAAGAATTTATAAAAGTGAATAATAGATCAAAAAGCTAAGCATAATTTACCTCATTAGAGATAGAAAATCTTATAAATAACAAAGAAATGGATAATTTCTTGTAAAAAATCTCTTTTAAGCAGGATTCATCTCAATCAAATTACGATAAGCACAATATACTCCAAGAACTCAAAAAATTATGTAAATGGAGAATTTTAAACTTTTAAGAAACATATAAGAGCTAGAAGGAAAAACTGTATACCTAATGTCTAATAGAAAAATACTAAAAAATGAAAATTCCTAACCAGTCGATCTGAGAATTGAACAAGTGGAAGTCAAATTCAATCAATTAGCGGAATTGACTGAAAGCTTATTTCTAAAAAATTACAACAGCAAATGATCCCATTGATGTGGAACCAAATCTATAGCCAGCAAAAATTCCGATGATAAAGAATAGAAAATAATGCTGGTATTGCAGGAAAAATGGTTATATTTTAAGATAATGCTAAAATTTATAATAAAAATAAAAACTTGAAAACTTTAGCCTATGGAGGTCTATAAGCAAACTATACTGTACTCCAGAAGGCTTAATATACAGAAAAAAGATTTAAACAGGGAATGAAATCTTGAAAGGACATCGCATTTGATTAGAAAAGAAGCAATTTAAATATGATTGGAATCGAACTAGACTGAAGCAAGATACTTTGTATTAAAAAGGTTTAAAAGAGTAATGGAAGATATTTACTTTAAGAAGAAGACCCAGAAGAAGTTTGAAAATAGAATTAAACTTAACACAACTTTAAATTTCAGTGATGAACCTTATTGATGGATGGAATCACTATAATTCATTCATTCATAAAAATATTTTGGTAAATTAATAAACGTTTTTAGCTAAAGGAATATTTCTAGATATTCCAATAGAATCTATTTTAGCAAGCGAAAATTTTTCTGAATTTAAGTTTATTCCTTAACTTTATCGGATAAAAAAGAAGCATATTAAGATGAAAATTTTAGAGAGAGATTTCTAGTAATACTTAAATTATCCTTTAGACTTTATTCGAGATATGAATAAGAAAACGGAAATCATCGATTATGAGTGATTTCTTATAAAAAAATATCTACTTATTTAAAAAATAATGGCTCCTCCAGAATAAGAGTAAGACATTTTAAATCAGGAATAGTGATTTAAAAAATTTATTACAGCAAACGAAAACTAAAGTTTTTCTCATCTAATATAATAATAGATATCATTTAATCCAATTCACTCATACCTTTTTGAATGCAAAATGTATATATTTAAAAATTAGGAATAATAATAAGATATAATCAACTTTTCTTTCCACTTTTTTCTATAAAATATGATGAAAAAATTTAAATATTAAAATAATAAGATAATTATACAATTCTTTTACTTAAATACTATATTAGTCTAATAATTACTAAATTTTTCTTTTTAAATATAAAATAATATTATAAATCATGTGAATATAACTAAAGAAATTAATAGTAATTTTGAAAACATTTTAGAAACGTTTATTAGTAGATGATTGAGGATATAATAAATTGTTGTATCTTGATAAAAAGAAATTATTATTAAATTCTATATTTCGCTAGAAAATTATAAAGTTTTTATTTATTCTATTTTTCAGAAAAATTAAAAAATACAATTAAATATAATTATAAATATTACTATTTTGTCTAAATTTCATAAAAACTGATGTAAAACTTAGCTATTCATTTTAAAGATATATCAGCATTGAAATGATGACTTTGAATTTGTATCTCTATTGCAATTTAAAACAAAACTACTATTTAAATACTAATATAAATAAAAATTAAGAATAGCATTTGTTTAAAAAATATATAAAATTTATAGTATTCAAATGCATAAAATGTAAGCAATTATTAAACTTAATTATCTATTATATATAATAAACTTAATTTGCTATAAATTTAATTTAAATAGGGTGGACCTTACCTTTAAGGTCTCGAAAAGAATTCCCCAGAGATGAACTGAAAGTAAAGCAACATTTTCTAAATGTTGGGCCTAATTAACCTCTTCAGCATGGGTTGGAAATCTACCTGTAATCTCCTGTTGGCGTACTGTGCTTTGGAGATTTTGAACTGCAACCTTGCCCACAAATAGAAGAGAGAAATTTAAGGAATATGAGAGATTAAAGAGACTTATAAATTGACTCTTTTAAAGAGATGCGCCCTTTGTAGAGCTACGAACTCTATACTAACATTTTTTTTAATGTGTTTAGACTATAAAAAATCTAAGCTTAAATAAAATTTTTTAGTAAATCATTTATCTTAAAGAGCTTATCTAGATATTTTAAAATTTAAATTTATATAAAAGTAAAACAATTTTAGATTTTTTGTTTCATTTAGAAAAATTTCAAATCACGCATAAAAATATTAAAAAAGCCAAAATAATTAATTTTAAATAATTAATTTTTTATTTATTAGATTTAAAATCTTTTAAAGTTAAAATTTATTAATTCTATTATTTAATATTTTGTGTCATTTTTTCAATTTTATATATAAATTAATAATTGCAAGAAGTTTTATATCTTCAAATTTTATTAGCCAATTTTCCTTTTCACTCTTATCTTTTACTCAAGCAAAACTTATCTAATATCAAAAAATTAATAATTAAAGTTTAATATTAGCTTAGAAATTATTTAGTCTAAAGCAAATTAAATAGAATAAAAAATTAGCATCTGTTGATTATTCATTTATTAAAATAAAATATATCACTATATTTTTATAGATTTGAAATTTTTTAAAGCTTTATTTCTTTTAAGTATATAATTTATCTAATTCTATATTTGTCTAGGAAATTAAAATTTTTATATATTCTAAAAAATCATTTTCTCTTTCAGATTTATTGAAATTATTGCGCAGAAAGGTTTAAAGCCTCTTAAAGGAAAATATATTTAATAGATGGTTTCATATTTTTTAAAATTTATAATAAAAAAGAAAGTAAATTTTAAGTTTCTTAGGAAAAAAGCAATTTTCATTTTGGGCTTTTTTAAATTAGCAACACAAAAATAGAGTTTTTATAATAATTTCAATCAAATTTGTCTTATATTTTTAAAATTAGTTTATAATTATTATATTAAATAAAAGCCTTTTAAAACTATTTTTTATTTCAAATCAAAATATTTAAAATAAAAAATATGATCATAATTGAATTAAAATCTAAGGATGAAAATAATAACAGAAATAATTTAAATAAATGTAAATTTAAAATAAATAACTATATTGGCATGCTTAATTGTTATAATGATTTCTCCTAATTAAAAACATTAATTTTGTGATATTCATCACAATATTCGCTTCCTCAACCATTCTAATTAGTTTCTTCTTATCAGGGTTTTATCAAAATAAAAGATATCGTCTTCTATCAAGTATCATTTTGTAGAAAATTTTTATTTTGAAATCCAAAATTCTAACATATTGAGTGGAATTAGTTAATGCAAATTTGGTCTTTTATATGAGACGCCTAAAATCATAATCCCCAACCTTTTGTTTTAGTCACTTTTATATTTAAATAAAAATGAAATTTATGATTTTTTTTTAATTAACAAATACTCTACAAATACAGAAGGGATTTTCAACAGGGTAATGATAATCCTGAAATCATAGTGAAAACTATTAGATTTATTCCTTATTTTATATATATTTAATATTTCTCTTAATAATAATAATATAAACTTAAAGTTAGTAAGTTTTTGCATTTCCTATGATTTCATCCAGTTCTGCGTATGGATTTTTAGCGTGGCCGTATACTACAACCTTTTTTTGAAATTATGTAGCTGCCACTATTAATTTTCAAGAGGATGCACAGGGAGTTTTTGTTTATAAATGCCTTTGTACGTTATCCATAGTTTATTTTATAATCTTCAAGTTCCTTTCTACTCTTTTTCATTTAATTTTTTTCATTGTGAATAGTTTAGTGGTAGATGTTGAGGAGATTGGCAGAATCGACATCCCTTTTAATAGTCATTATTTCAGATTGTTTTAAAAATAATTTTTTCTATTTTTACCAATCTTTGAATAACATTAATTTCAATTATTTGAATTTTTTTGTTATCTACTTTCTTAATTTGGGATGGAATCTACTCTATATTCATTTTCGATTTTAATTTGAAGCTTTATTGAGATTATATTGTAAAATTATTCTTCCGTACAAGTTTATTCTTAATAAGCTGATTTTTAAGGATTTCCATTTGTTGTACTACACATTTATGTTTGCTTCCAGTTCCCGTATTTATATAATTTAATTAAAAATAGTTTCTTCTTACCGGGATATAATTTTTTCATTTCTTAAATCATTTTTAGACCTCTTCAGGAATTTAATTCTTAGATTCTTCAGTTATGTCCTTTCCGATCATTATTTTACCTTACGAGTCCGAACTTGATTCGTCTTTTTTATTAATTTCGATTTACGCATTTCCTAAACTGCAAGCCTCCTAACTTTTTTATTGCATTTTTGAGAGTCGAATGCTATATCCATCTTTTTTTTATTATTATTTTTTAACATTTCTCTTTAAATCTTATTTATTGTTGTATATGTAATATAAGAAACTAATGAGTGTTTTGAAATTATATAGTATACATTTTTGCAGTAAATTTTCTATTATATTTCAAAGTTGCTGCTCTTTAAAATTAAATTAAATTTTGTTCTTTACATTCTGTAAGAAGTAAGCTACTGTTGTATTATTTACCATCTAATTCGATATTATAAAATGGTAACAATTGCTAAGCATCATTAAAGTATTTTATTTATTTCCAATAATTTATAAATAAAATACCAATAGTTAATTAAGTAAATTCAATATTTTCTTCTCTAATATTATAATAAATTTAAAAAATCTCTTCTTTTATATATGAGTAAAAGGTATTTAATTAAGATATCTAAAGCAGGATTCATTAAAATTTTATAAAATAGTTTAGAATGCCTGTCTTAATTAAATTTATTTAATCTTTATTTGATTAAGATTAAATTCCAATTTTAAGAATTAATTTAAAGTATATGATTATTTAAGAAAGTATGAAATGCTTATTTATTGATAAAAATTATATGAGCATTAATTTTTAAAATATTGCATAAAAGCACAATTTATTAATGTGATGACACCTTTATTTGGCTTGCCGCAACTCAAAATATTTTAAGTTTTGTTGAGTAATTTAAATCAATTATTCTATTTCTCATCTGGAACATTTCTTCTAAGAATTAACGATTTGAACAAATTTAAATTTTCTTAACTGATAGAATTTCACTTCAATCTCAGCTTTATCAAGCATTTGTACTGTTCTTTTTAGTGTTAAGAATTTTCAAAAAATTAATCCCCACCAAGCAATTTCTTCCTGCAAACATTTCTTTCTGAATGCAGTTCATTTTAGATATATTCTTCCATAGTCTTTAAATTCACATTATTATTTCACTAATCTTAATTTTAGTTTCTTTTATTGTTTTATGCGCCTTACTTCTCGAAACATTATTTCTTTTTATAATATTCAAACACTCTATATTTTGTATCAAAAAGGACTAGATTGACTTTTAACTTATTGCATTCTTACAATGATTTCACACTTAAATCGAAGAAATACTTTAGAATTTAGTAAAAAAAGCTTATATCTATAACGTAATTCATCTAGTAAATAGAGAAGAGTATTTTATAGGAATTATTAGGAATTTATATTAATATAGCAAATCTTTTAAACTACTAATATATTTATTAGTTTATATATACAAATTCATAGATAAAACCTCATATATCTATAACTTGATACTTTCCCACTTAATACTAATAAATTAAATAATATTGGCTATAGTTAAGATCTTATATTAGTTTTTATAAACTTAAATAACTAATAAGAACATTATATTTATACAATTCACTTAGAAAATATTTTTATGAGTATAATCAAATTAAATAAACTTTATATTCTTACTCTTTAATCCTTATTTACTTTATACCTCTTAATCTCATTACTTACTTTCTAGGTCCTTTATACTATATTCTTTAGATCCTAGATCATCAAAAACACTTTCAAATTCATAAAACCACCAATTTTTTCGTATGCTAGTAGCTTAAATAATAGAAAATTATTCTATTTAAGGTTAATGAACTATAAACTTCTAAGTAGATTTTGGAATTGATTGCTACTTACTGGAACCAAATGAATTATTTTTAAGTTTATATATTGATTTTATGCTATTCATTACATTTCTGAAATATCTAAGTAACATTGTAGCTTCTACTTTAAATCTCTCAATTATTGCTTTGCTTTTTATTCTTATTATAATAGTATAAAATATTATTATCCAGGAGCTTCTTCTATAATATTATACTGATTTGTAATATACTCACTATCTTTACTAATTTTCTATAGAATCATTGCCGCATAAACTAAACACTTCATCTTCTTCTTTTCTGATTACTTTTCTGCTTTCTAGATAAGATTCTTAGCATTCTAGAAATCACATTCATTTACATTTATTAAAACTGATACTTCGGAATCTTAACTTCCTTGTGAATCGCAAAGAGTACGGTTTTATAGCTATTCGAAATAAATTTTATCTTCTATTACTGATTAGATCAGCTTTAATCATTCCTTAGAACATTATAAATTTTTAAAATCAGACTATTTTTCAGCTTTCTTACCACTAATCATTTCATATAAAATTTAACCCAAACTTCAGCTATCTTGGATAATTTCATGTGCTTTCTCGACTTTATATATCCCAAAATCTCCTAATTTAAAAATATTTTAAGTTGCTTACTAGCAAAGGAATATATTTGATGCCTTTAAATTTTTTTGTACGATATTATTATCTCTAAGTACTTTAAGACCATCAACCAAATTTTATAAGATATGCATAGCTTCTTATTCTGAAACTTTTCCTCTGTATTTTAAATAATCTTACAGAGTACCTTCTTACATAAGTTCAGTTACTAAATAAATATTATTTTATGTACAAAAAACATCATGAAACTTGACAAGATTTTAATGTGAGATCATACTGATTATTGGATTTTCAATTCCAATGCTTTATCTATTCAGTTATCTTACAGCAATGTATTCTCCTCTTTAGTTTTTTAAAACTGATTTCCATACTTATCCAAAATTTCCTTCTCCTATTTACGTCAAAAGTAAATAGTTTCCAACTTGTTTTAATTTTTATTTGAACTCCATTCTAGATATTATATAATCAAGTCTAAAATATCATTAAATACCAATTAATAAAATCTGATATATAATGATGCATTTTTATTTATACTTTTATATTTAAAATGCATAGCTTATGAGTATTATTATAAATTTATTTTCTCATAGCAAATCTTTTTAAATGGATAATTTATTCATTAGTTTATTCATCTATATAAGAAACAATAAATTTTTACAGTATAAATCTTTTTTTAAGTACCTTACTCTGTATAAGTATGCAAATGTCAACTCTTTAATTTGTTTTCTTAAGTAATCCCTTTACGAAATCAAGTAAGCAATATTGTAATAGTTTTGGATAATTTTATAAATAAAAGTTTAGGTTTTTAGTTTGAATTCATAAATAAAGTCTTTTAGTTTTGAGCCGAGTTTTTGAGTCTTTTTTTTGCTTAAATTTTTTTTCATTTTTTATAACTCTGTCTATTTCATTTGATATTAATTTTTATCTTTAGATTTTTTAATTATCTTTTTTAGTTATTTCTCTAATTTTTAGTATAATTTCTATTATATAACTTTATTTTTAAACTATATTTAATTTTTTTACTTATTTTTAAACCTGTTTCAAATTAGTTTTCTTAAAAGCTAGATTATTTTTTATACACAAAGGAAATAGGTTTCATGATTAAACTAATTTAAATAACAGATTAAAATTTTTTCGTTTTCAAATGTTTTATTTAGAATCTTTTTAAGGAAATTTTAAGCAAGAGATTTTATGAATCTTGGTATTAATTTAAAGAGATTGACTATTTATTTTTCTAATATTTAATTAGTTTAAAATAAAATATTAATTAATTTATAATAAATTTTGAATTAATATAAAAGACATATTATTACTTCTTTATTATATATTTCTATATCTTTGCTACTTAATATAATACTATCTTTTTTTATTTTAAATTCTTATGTTTTTGCTGAAATATTTTTTACATAAATATAGTTAAAAAAATAATAATAAAAATAAATATTATTTAAACTTAAAATATGTTTAGAATAAAATTAAAATATATAAGCAAAATTAAAATACTTAAATTTAGATAGAAAAGATAATAGTTTTTAGCATAGAAGTTTATTTAAATAATATTAATAAATTTAAGATTATTTTATACAAATATATATTTAATTTTTAATTATTTAAGAGTTTATTACAGTAGTTAAAAATTATTATATTTAAATACAAATTAATATCATTATTTCAAGTCTAATTATATAAATTAATTAATTTATAAAATAAATTTTAAAGCATATTTCTATTTTGATACTTTGAATGTACAGCTACAATAAAAATAAATAAATTTTTAACTAAAAATTAGAATTTTTTTATTATGTCATGTCTTAGATGCAAAATTATGGAATTATCTAAAGATAATGAAAAGAAAGAAATTTATCAGATATTTATATTATTTAATAAAAATAAATAAATTTAAATTTATAAAAAAAATTAACATTCATTCATCATTCTAAAAGGAAAACACTATTAATTTCTATTGACATATATAAAGCAAGAGTGCAGTTTTTAAATAAACAATTGTTGAAAAAAAAATGAACTACTAAATTTAAATTAAAAAAAACTAACTAAGAGTTAGAAATAGTGAAAATTTATTAAAGACTGGTATTGTTATTTACAATAAGGATGAAAGTGCTGTTTATTAATTTAAAGAATGTGATAATTTATTAAATAAATCAGAAATTATTAAAGCATTTCAAAAAGAAGCATCTTATATTTAATATTTTAAGATGCTAGGTAAATATAGTTAAATTTGTTGAGAATAAGTCTTTGCTTAAACATTTTATTTTTAAGAATAGAAGAAATTAGAAATAATAAATTTATAAGAGATAAATTAATAAGTAAGAAGAATAAGATAATACCTAGTGATAATTTGCAATAAATTATATTATTTTAAAGAATTAATAAAAGTGATAAACAAGTAGATAAATAAAAAAAGCAGAAAATATAAAAATGAAAGCTAAGCATAAAAAAGAAATAAAGAAAGCTAAGAGTCAAGGAAGTAATAAATAAGTCAAATATAGTAAAGACTTAAATTAAGATGAAGAAAAATTATAAATTTATATTCTGTTAAAATCAGGTCATTTCTGACCTTCCAGAAATTGGGCAGAGCCACATATTGGATGTAGTTCTCAATTAGCAATAATCGCGCATCAGCAGAGCTTCACTTGCTACGATATTGCCCCTAGCACGAGGATACTCTTATTAAGCCTCTTTAATTTAAAGTGCTTTCTTTTTAATTTATTAAGGTTTTATTTCATATTACCAACAAATAATTAAAAAAAGACTATTGAAGTAAAAGTATTTAAAAAATAAAATTATAAAAGCCAAATATAATAAAAATTGTTTTTATTTAATTATATAAATAAATTTAAATAATTAATTATTTTAAGAGTCATCTATTTTGTATAACTATTATTTAATCTTTAATTTTTTAGATTTAACTTGGAAATTTTTAATTGAGTTTTGCTTTAAATTATATAAATTTAAATTTTTTATAATACTAACCTTTTATAAGATGATTTTATGTTTGGCTTCTCTATCATTATATCTTTTAGTAATTTAAATAATTTTTAACTTTTCCTTTTTCAATTTTTAGGTATAACCAACTACATGCATCAGTTCTTAAAATTGTATTAATTCGAGCAAACGTCTTTATTATTTTCATATATACATAAAAGTAAAAACTATTAAATTTAATAATTGTTTACTATATATTTATTATTTTAGTGCTAATTTTCAATTCTATTTCTCATTAACACTATTAATAATATTTTAAATTTAAATTTATTAAACTAAATAATTAGAATTTCCTTTATTTTAATATGATATGCTTTTTAATTTTAAATATAGTTTTAGGTATATATTTAGATTCATATTTAAAATATATAACAAAATTTTTCTATAATTGAATAATTTTAGCATATTTTTAACTTATTCATATGAAATAATAAATTTTAAAGTATTCTGTGATAATTTCTATAAATATTCTTAAGGTGAAAGTTTAAAAGTTACTGAGCAACTAAAAATATTTTCTTTCTAAATAAAATATTCTAAGATTATTTTTCTTTCTTATTTAATTTCCAAATTTTATATACCATTAGATAAACTTCGCTTGGAACTTTTTAATTATTTTTAACTCTTATTTATAAAGTATACCGAAAATGTTTCACCATAAATTGAATAATTAACTAAAATTAAAAATTCATGAAAGAAAAATTGAATAAGGGATTAAATAAAATAACTAATTTTTCTTTAATGTTGCTAATAAATTTGACTTATGTCTTTAAAGTTTTAGTTTAATTTACTTGTATTATTTTATTTATATAATAAATAGAAGTTAAAATAAATTAGATGTGGAACTAAATGTATAAAATAATTAATTATATTATATTTATAAATTTCTTTATTTTTTTGATACTTTTAAAATTACAGATCCTCTTCTTATATCCTTATAACTTTATTCTTAAATAATTTGATTTTTTTTAATTTTTAATTTTAACATTGATTAAGTGATATTATTTCAAAAATTTTAACAATTTTAAAAAGTTAGACAAAACGACCGACAGTTATGATTCGAGTTAGTTTCTCCAAAATTTAGAAATCTCTTAAGTTGGATAAAAAATTTTAATTTAATTTTTATTAGACAAAATGAAGGAAATTAAAGTCTGAATTTACATCCATTTAATGACCTCATTCTTTAGTGATTTATTTTTCTTAAATGAAGTTATAACCTAATTAATTTAAAATAATAATCTAATTTTTATATTCAAACTAACTTTTTTAAATTTAATATTTTGCATAGAATCAATAGTTTATCTTGCTTAATTAAATAGATATGTAAATATTTTTTAACTATATAAATAAACTAATAACTTTATCCACTTATAGTTATTTAAAATTATTTCTAAAATAAACTAGTTCTTTTATTAAATTTATAAATAATCATTATAATTATCTCTAATATTCTCATTTGAATTATATCAAATATATTAATTTTAATTATAGATCTTTTATTTTATTTGGCATTATTTAATTAACTTTGAGTTTTTATATATCTGACAAATTCATTAATATTACATTATATCTCATAAATCATGTACATTTACTTAATTATATTTTTTGGTATTTATAAAAATTAATAAATATCATTATTCAGAATCTAGATTTATTTTATCTAAAATACCACTAATTTTCATTTATTGTTACTTATTCAGTTCTAAAAAAAATTAAAGCAGTTTAACATTTTTATTAAATAGGTACTATTTTCTATAATTGTAGAATTAAATAACTATTATTATTATTTATAAAATGCTTTACTATTTATTATTTAAATAATTTATCTTTTATATTCATGTTCATAAAATCATAAGTAATACTATATCTAATTTTAAAGATTTATATTATATCATATAAACTTATAATTCAATAATTATTCTCAGAAATCTATTAATTTTATAGCAAAATATATGTAAATTTATATTTAAAACTTAGATTTTTTCTTGATAAAAGAGTTAAAAGTAAAATCTATAAATAAAATCTAAGTGATTTAATAAAACACTTTTTAATTTATTTCTCATTTTTATAAGATTTTATATATAACTCTATAATTTTTAAATTTAAATCTTTAAATCTGGTTTATTATTCTATTTATTTCTGAGTGATTATTATTTTGAGCTCCTTAATATTTATTTTCTTTATTAAAAGCAAAAATTCACATGAATTGTATTATGCAAATAATAATCTATTTATATAACAATATTTATTATTATATACACTTATATTTATTAAAGGATAAGCCTTTGTTTAATATACAATAGCAAAGATAATTCTATGCATGCTGGAATAATAAGCTAGTTATTATTTTAATTATAATGAGTTTTCTTATTTTAATTAAATTAAATCTAAATTATTTAGATATAATAAGCAAGTTTATTTAAGAGAACAATAACTTATAAGAATAAGTTTACCTTTCTCTTTGCTTTAAAAGAATAAAGAATAAATTATTTAGTTGTCTATCAATTAACAGCATAAGCAAACTATTATCAGAGGATTTAATTTAGAAGCTATTTAAATATTAAGCTTTGCAATAATTTTTAAGGGGATTCACATTAAAGTAAAATTAGAAGTTAGAATAAGTTTGATATAAAAGCTAAGAAATTAAATTTATATAAGGGAAAAAGTTAAATATAATTATCTTTTAAGTCATTCAGATTATAATTAATAACCTAAACGAGCATTATTTAAATTAGTAATAAAAAAGATTAGACAAAATACTTATTTAATTGTTTCAGATTTATTTAGTAATGTTTACATTATAATTTAAAGAGCTTATAATATAAAATTTATCTTATTGCACCTATATTAAAAGAAACTTAAAAAACATACTAGAAAAATTTAATAATAAATTATAAGGATATTAAAGAAATAATAAAAGTTATAATAAGTAAAATGCTTATTTTTACATTTAATTTAAAAAATAACTATAGTTATAATATTAAATTTAAAATAGAAAAAAAACTTATTAATTAAAGCTTTAAAGAGGATTCTAATTAACAGGTTTTATATTTAACTAAAGTGATTAATAATAAAAGAAAAATAATTAATAAATAATATTAATTTTTATAAATATTAATCTATATAAAGATATATCATTTTTCTATAATTTTATATATTTGATTATATTTAATTTAAAAAACAATACTTTTTTTATTTATTTTAGTTATATAATATTTTAATATAATTTGGATTTTAAAATTATCTAAAATAACTATTTTTATTTAGAAATTTTAATTTTTTCTCTATCAAATTTAAATCTAAAAAATTTTATTTTTTAAATAAACAGTTTTTATCGTCTAAAGCACATCTAATTGATAAGTATAGAACTAAATAATATTTATTTTAATATTTCTGTAGAATTACTACAATTAAAAAATTCATTAAAAAATTAAATTCTTATTTTGAGAACCTTTATGCTAATGAAAAGAGATTTTAAATGCTTCAAGTTTTTCTATTAATTCAGAATAAAGCAAAAATTTATTTAATAAAAGGCATCTCCTAATTAAAGCCTAACATTTTGATCCTAGTTAAAAATTGATTATAAGCAAGATTCAAAAGCAAACTTCTAGAGTCTAATATTTTGGTAAGATTTAGAACCCAAAAATAATTTTTGCTTAATCAAAAGCATATAAATTTGTTTATCTGCATTCAATTAGAAGAATTTTTTAATATATTTTTAATTTTACTTAGATAGTTAGAAAATAAATTAACAAATCAATAAAAACTTTAAATAGAATTATTCCTCTAAATAATTATTATCAATCTACAGGTGTAGATAAATGCTTGCTTATAAATTTATGTAATTTAAATTTATAAAAAGTTTATTTATTTAGATATATCAAGTCCTTTAAAAATAAAAAAGAATAGGAATAAAAACAATAATTTTTTTCTTAAAAATAATTGAAGAACTTTAGTAATAGAAGGACTGGATAAGATAAATAAATTAATTAATTTTTCTTTTTTATCTTAATTTAAGCTTTATCTTATTTATTAAGATTTAATTAAAATCTTTAATCTTGCTTTTGTAATTTTGCCTAAATCATTTTCTCAAAATAAAATTTAATATTTATCTAGATTTTTCTTTATATGATAATGGTTAAAATAATTCAAAAAACCTACAAAAAATTGCTTAGAAATATTCTGACCAAAAAGATTTTAGCTTAAATAAATAAGGTTAAATGCATATAATGAAGATAGTTTATTTAATCCTTTAAATAGATAATAATGAAATCATTTAGCAAATAAACCTAATTTAAAGTAAGGATATAGTTGTTATTATGTATAATGAGGTTTAATTTATGTTTAGCATTATTTTAGATAGTAAGGTAAAGGATATTTTCAAATATTTATTTAGTGTTTATTATTTTTTATTATTTAATTCACTAAACATTTATAATCTTTGAGCAAAACGATTCCAATTTAAAAAAACAGAATATTTTTAAATATATTAAGAATATTTAAAAATAGATTTTAATCTAACTTTGTTTAAGAAAAAAAATTAAATTTCATAAATATATTTTTTTGGTTTCCTAAATAAAGAAAATAAATGCTTGTAATAATACATTTTTTTTAATCCACAAAAATTATAGATCTTTATAAAAAATTAAAAGAATCTCTTAGAAATCACATAAGGAATAATTATTTTTATACAAATATAAAATTAATAAAATAAGCAATAAAATAGATAAAATCTCTTTATCATATGAAGAAACACTAATCATTGTTAGGGAATTCAATTATAACTTAGCTCGTTTTAAATATAAGTTTATTTAGTTTTATTTATAATTATATTTATTAATTAATTTTAATTTTAATAATTCTTTTTAAGTTGAAAAATTAGATTAAATGTAAGGATGCTAGTGATAAGGCATATAATAAGGATAGTACAAATTCTAATACTGTTATCTTGCAACATATTAGCTATGATAAAATTAGTTCATTAATTTTTGCTATACCATTATCTAGTATTTTATGCTGGAAGATTCGGTCTATTGATTTAAATTTGAAAGTTCTTTTTTTGAATCTACTAAATTTAGCTTGGCATAATTTTAGGATGTAGTTAAGTCGATTATTTTTCTAAAATTTCTAAAACTTTATTCTTATTAATTAGTTTCAGAAGATTTATTAATAACATTTAATCTAAAACTTACTTCTTAGGTTCTTTTCTTATTTATTATCATTTTATAATTTTAATTATAATTACAAAATATTTCTTATTTTTTTCTCATTTTTATTTAAATCTTCACTATATTTTTCTTATTTTTCGCTTTCTTGCAATTTACTATTTTCATTTACTATTTATTTAGGAATTTCTAAGGCTTAAACTCTCTTTTCTTCTTTTTTATTTAAAACTTATGAAATTTATATTTCTAATATGTCTGATTATTCATTCAGATCTGCAAACTAACTCTTTCTTAATTAATTACTGTCTTTTTTGTCTTTTCTTCTTCAGTAGACATTTCTTTCTACTTCTATTGTTTAAATGGATGTCTTGTTAAATGCTTAAGTAAATATTATCTCTTAGCAAATTAATTTTCTCAAATTGAAGATTTAATAATATTTGACTAAGTATTTGGATGATATTTTTCAAAATTCAGTTGTAGTTTTTTATTTTTGTTAAAGTAACTTTTACATTCGTAAAAAGCATTTTCACCCTTAGTTCAAATAATTGTTCCATGCTATATTTTATTATTTTCTGATTCTAAATCTTTAATGTTTTTGCTAGTTTATAGTTAATTTTAGATTTCATTTTCGTGCTTCTTTTAATGCAAAATTAAATAACTTTCTGCACTATAATTTTTCTCACATTCTTTATAATAATATTATCTAATTTCTATTAAAGGAATAGATTCGTCACTGGAATACACTTCTTTTATGTGTTTTCCAAACATTTTTTATGTTTATTATCCTGCAAGTTTTATATAATAATTAAGTTTATCTACTTATTTATTTAGCTCTATAAACTATAAAGCTTCTTTATCAGTTCTAAGAATTTAGAATATTTTTATTTACTTCAAAGTGTATGTTATGGAATCACCTTATTTTTATGATAGTTTAAATGGGAATTATAGGAAGAAATATCTTCAAATGCAAGATCTTAACATAAAGGACAAAATAGGTAAATTTATTTTTCGTTGGCATGGCAGTTAATAAAATGCTTGCATAATCAATTTTCTTTAGCATAACTCTATTCACAATATAAGCATATAAAAATCTCTGTTACATTAAGTCCTTTCACTTCAAGTCTAGGTTTAGTTAATTTATGTATTATTTGATTCTATAAGCAAATATTTTCTTATGGTGAATTTGAATTTCCTCCTAATTAGATTCTAAATTTTAAATAGTAGGTTTCTAATAAAAGAGTTGATTTTAATTTAATGACCACTTAATTTAAATATCTTTATTTTATATAGTTGAGTTTAAAGAAGAGTTATTTTATAAAATTATTTATTCTGGTAAGCTAATTATATTCTAGCTTCTTTATTTAGTAGATTTAAACTTTTCTTAGTTATCTTTATTTTCTTAAATTCTTAAAAATTCTTCATATTATTAAAAGACATCTTCCTATAATTTCTAAGCTTCTAATTTAAGATATGGATTGCTTTATTATTTAGATGTATTATTTTAGAATTCCATTATTTTGTTATTTTCTAAAAAGCTATCTTAGATTACTCCTAGCTACTATGCTCCATCAAGTATTTAATTAACTATACTCAATGGAATTCCTACTTTTTCAGATATAAATTACCTTGACTAAGTATCTTTTAGCTTTAAAATTTTATTCTTTATTTTTCAATAAAATCCAGGTTTTTAATTCCTTTAAAATCACGAATAAGTGAATTAACTTTCTCTTTATTAATTTTTTACTCCTATAAAATTAAATCTAGATCTGCAAAGATTAAAGCAAACAAGCAATCCTATTACAATGACATTTTAATTATTTATTTATAAAATAAACTAAAATTAAATTAATAAGTTTACTTAGAAATTTACTTTTTATTCTAACTTTTAAAACTCTAGCTTATCTATATCAATTAATTTATTTATTTTTTATTAATTTGCCTGCATCTATTTTTCGATTTCTAACTATCTTATAAACGAAGATAAAAAATAAAAATAATATTGTAAGCAAAAATTTTTCTATATAATGAATATTTATTTATAAGCTTTAATGAAATGACTCTTAAAATTGAGATATATATTAATTCTTTTAACTAATATATAATTATTACAATTCTAGTTTATTTTTATGATTGTACTATTTTTATTTTTATAGGCTAAGTTATTTTAATAGCTTATTAATTTAGTATGATGATTAAAGATATATTATATACTTTTGCTGAGATATTGTAATTAAAAAGAAAATTTGTTCATATATAACTTTTAGTAAATGTAAATTGCTTTAAAAAGAGTAAAAAAGGCTATATTTTAAAATTATAGTAAGGAATTATTTATAATTTTAAATTAAATATTTTGCTATTATTTAGAATTATCTAAATTAATAGCTTCCTTTTAATATCCTCTTAGTTCCTGTATTAATGATTACTTACTGTGGAACATTTTATAATTTAATATGTTTAAGTTTAAAGAAAACTAAACTTAATTAAATATTTTATTTTAAACTTTGCTTCATTATTAGATTGCTAGCTTTTATATTTTTATATATTAGTAGTTACTATAAATTTTATTATAAAGCAACTTTAAACTTAATTTAAAAAATTAAAGTTTATTTTATTGCTACTAGATAAGCTTATCTTACTATCTTAGATATTTAATTAATATGATATGGGATATTATAATTCAAATTAAAAGATACTTGAATGCTGAGTAAATCCATCTTAATGATAAATAAAATTTAAATTTAATTAGCAGTATCTTGCTATAATATCTTTAAATTGTAGTTAATTATCTAAATTTAGCTGAGATTACTAATTTATATCATTCTAGTTATGTGATTTAGAATATTTAAATAGCATTTATCTTAAAATCTTTATTTCTCACTTAATTTTACTTTTCATACCTTTATAATCCATAAATTTTAAAAATAATATTTGATTATGAATCAGAAGCATTAACCTTAATAAGAAATTGTAAAAGCTTAGTAGTTAAAATAATTTCTAAATATAGTAGATATAACTGAATTTGTATATTTTAGTTATTTGGTTTATTTTCCTTCTTAGTTATATAATCAAGAAATATAGTCTAATTTAGAAAAGGCTTCTATTAGCTTACTTATTAGATACTTCTGTCTTATATATTTATATTCAATAAACCTTTGTTATGTTTAATGCTTATTTCTTAAAAAGCTGTTATAGCTTTATTTATTAAAGATTTAAAACATTCTCAATAATAATTAAAGCTCTAAATAAAGAAAAAGTATAGTAGATTAAAAATAAATAGGACTAAGAATTGTCTAATGTTAGCTAGCCTAAATAATTAAAAGGGATAATATGAAATTAATATAATTATAAAATTATCTAAGAGTTATATTTAATAGGCATTTATTTAGGTGAGGTATATATTTTATTTCTAGCTAAATGTATATAATATAAGACTAACTACACTTTTAAATTTATATTAGTCATCTTTATGTCAAATTAAACTTGTTTATTAGCATTAGTTATACAATGTAATTTCTACCAATTATATTTAAAGTCAAACTACTAACTAAGTATGAAATATAGTTGATACTTATTTGAAGATTGCTTAAATCATAAAAATTAAGACTTTTAAAATTTAGATTATACAAAGAGAGAAAAACTAATTTGTTTACAGCAAAATAAAAATATTTTAATTATTTAATTTACAACAATATTATAATTTTAAATCAAAATAAGAAAAAATTAATACCTTATTATTATATATTTTAAATAAGCTCTTTATAACTTAAATCTCTCTAATACCATATATCTGATTTTGTTCTAACAAAAACACTTAATAAATTTATGTTATATAATAGAAGAAGAAATTCTCTTAATTTTTTATTTATATTTACTCTTAAAAAATTAGAATATAAAACTTTATTATATTAAAAATAAAATGGCTTCTAAGAAATAACAGAACTTTGAACAAAACATTTCAACAGGAAAATTCTCTAAAAAATAAAAAAGCGAAATAATTACAATGAGTGAAAGTGAGAAATATGATTGATATGACGAACATTAACCACTTGGAAATCAAGAATTAAAAAAACTTCCGACACAAACTAAAATAGAAATATTATCTAAGTCATTAAAAGAGTTTATGTTTAAAAATAGATACCTCACTGATAAAGTAGAAAAATTAGAAAAACTAATAACGTCTTTACTTGAGAAACAATATTAATAATCATAAGAAATAGAAAACAAACTGGAACAAAGAATTCTTTAAATTTAATAATAAATTTAGGTAACGTCATTTTCGATTTAACAGAATTAATCAGATCCTATGGAAATAGAAAACGAAGCCTCAAATTAAAATAAACAGTAAACGTTTATTTAAAATAAGTAGTAAATTTAAATTAAATAAGTGTTACAGGAATAATAGTTTAAAAGAAGAATAAAATGCTACGTGTGCAATAAATAACGCCAATGAAAATACTGCTACTAACTAAGCGAAATTTAAAGAAAGAATAAATAAGATATTTTTAGAAAACTATTTAGGATATATCCAACATAAAGCGGAAAAATTTATAGAAAAAAATTCTTTAATTCAAATCTTAATCCTTGGAGAAATAATTAGGACTACATGCAAGATGAAAACTATTCAGAATATTAAAGGATGGTGCGCTAATGAAGTGCTACACCGCCTAACTAAGCCTAGTAGAAATTCAAGACAAACTAATGGAGACAAGCTGATAGAATAGGTCAGATGGCTGACTACTAAGGCTTTAACAAAAATTTTTAACTTTAACTTTAACTTTATCTTCTCTAAGCAACTTCTTATAACTACCAGTAATGAATATTGACGAATTCTTAAATGAAAGATTTCTTTAGATTTGCTATATATCTTTAAGATTTATAAAGAACATTTTTAATTTATATTTTTAATTTAGTATACAATAGAAATTAAAAATAGGAAGATTAAAGCAAGTATACATAAATATAGAAGATTGAAGCTTAGCTTTAGTTTTTTCATAAAAATTTATTCTAATTTAAAAAAAAAATTTTAAGGTTAGTATGTTTCTCCTATTTTTTATTTATTTATATTTTATTAGCAATATATTGCACGCATTTTAATACTTCTCCTGCTATAAATAACTATTTATAAAATGGTATTTATTTTATCTTCATAAACATATTTCTCTTTTTTTATTTTTATTATTCTTAACATTTTTTGAATCTAACTTGATAAGTCTTAAAGTTAAGATCTATTGAAAGAGACTATTTCTTGAAAACTTTGATTATATTTTACTAAAATACCTAAGGTTAATATTATATTAAAAAATTTAATTTAAACTGGAAAAGCATTTGGTAAATTTTAAAATTTAATCTAAAAGTAAATTTATTTAAATAAAAATATAAAGTTTTCTTATTATATTTTTTGCTCTAATTACTTTATTATAGAGATATAGAATAAAAAGAAGCAATATTAGCTTAACTTTTATTTTAAAATTTCATTCAAGATAGTATCTTTATAATTTTATTTTAATAAAAACTTTTAGTATATGAAAACAGTTAATATTTTATTCTTTTAGATATTATTTTTTATTTGCTTAACTTTAACATTTTCTTTCAAAGTACCTTGTTTGGTAGCTAAATATTAGCTTAGACTTAAATTGCATTAAAATCTATTATTAATTTATTTCTGCCAAACCTTCAATCGTTCAATGTTGCTTAATGTAGCATTAGTTCTCAATTTTACTTTAGTATCTGAAAATTAATAATTGGGCTATTTAATGTCTTATCTATAATTTTAGTTGATAAGTTACTTTTTATTATAATTTGCATTTGTTTCTAAATTAGATAATGCTTATCTAAAGTAAAGATAGAGTCTTAATTATATATTAGAGCAAATACTATTCATTAAAAAGTATATAAGTAAGCTTATAAAGTGTTAAATATATTAATTATACCTAATACTAAGTTTTTAAGGTATTTTCATTAGCCTTATTTTTATCTCTTTTACAATAAATTGAAATTTGTTAGGCAATACATTTCTAAATAAAATGCTTTATTTAAATATTCTTATTTTAAGAATTTAAATAAGATGCTTGAAAAATTTTAAATGTTATGTTGACCTGAGAATTTAGATAAATAATCTTACTAGAAACTACAATATAACCAAAAACAACAAACACCAATATCATTGAGAGTAAAGAGCTTTATTTAAAAAATTAAATCAAAAAAATGATTAATAAAAAATATAAAACCTCCTTAAATAAAAAAATTCTAAAATATAGTCATAAAGTTTATTATATTTAAAATTGTATAAAAAGTTAAAATTATTATAATAGAATAAATATTAAATCATTAAAAATTAGAATTAATTAGTTTTTAAAAATTTATAAAATATAATTAATGAAAGAAATGTCTATATATAATAAAAAGAATTGCAAGGAAATTTTTTATTTAAAATAGCTTAATCGAATATGCATAAATATTAAGATTTATAGAGATAGTTATGAAACTTTTAATCTTAGTTATTAACATAAGC
Source organism: Loxodes magnus (assembly GCA_946699065.1). Taxonomy (NCBI): domain Eukaryota; phylum Ciliophora; class Karyorelictea; order Loxodida; family Loxodidae; genus Loxodes; species Loxodes magnus. Next base: position 73,479 of record CAMPDV010000489.1, read on the forward strand.
AAACTACAATGAAGATGATATATTTATAAAATTATGATAAATGAATTAAAAGATATCTTTAAATAAATAGGATTTAACTTAATATCTTTAGAATATAATTTAAATATATTAAATAATTTAGAATAGATATTATCTTAATAAATATTAAAATTCATATTTTTAAATTTAGCTCTATTCAACCAAGCAAATTAAAATCCGCCCTTTTCTGAATTTAATTTGAATTGAAACTTATAATCATATAAATATAGTTGACTAATAATTAATTATATCTAAAATATAATAAAATGAAGAAATTATATTTCTAAGTATTAAATATTTCAAAATTAATTAAGATAATCAAACAAACTTATTGGATAACTCCTTTAATAAATAATTTATTTTTTATGATTCATTCATCTAGAATATCTATAATAATAAACTATATTAATACTTAAATTTAAGTATTGTAGCAATGCTCTATTAAGAGGGAATTTAGAATTATTTATAAAAATTGAATGCAGAAACCTAAATAATAAATAAGTTTATTCATAATAGTTTATTTTATATAATTTATATAACTATTTATAATAATTTAAACTTTAATTCTTAAAATTAAGTTTTAAATTATAATTAAGGTAAAAAGCTTTAAATTTAAAGCTCTTATAAAAATAACAAAAAATTAGTTTTATAATATAGAAATTTTAGATTTAAGAGAAGTATTAAAAGTTAATTGTAAATAAAATTAAACTTTAAAATTTAAAATAAGGAACATTCCAAATATAAAAAGTATGGATTTTTATGAAGATAAGTACAAATCTTAGAATATAATAGTCACTGTTATTATTACAAAAATTTAAGTGCAATAAAAAGTTCAGAAAGGCATCACTAAAGGAATTTATGAAAAATTTAAATCTACTTATAGCTTATATTTCTGTATTTTTAAAGCAATCAAATTAAATCTAAGTCTTTTTATCATTTAATAGATGTTTTTAATTTTTAATTTTAATAAATATTAATTATTACTAGTATGATTAAAGATTCAGTTGATAAATTTAAGATATTTAAAATAAAGAAATATATTATATTATTAATTTGTGTGATACTTCGAATATACCAGTCATTTTAATTAAAACTTTTAAGTCTTTCATTAACACCTATTAATATCATTCAACATTAAAGCATTTCATTAATTTAATTAAAATCTTTAAAATTTTGATTTCAGAAAGGTAATATTTTTTATAATTCATTTACACAAAAATATTTATTTTCTCTAAGTATGAATACGATTTTAGATTTATAAGCATTTGTCTTAACCCAATTTTTCCTTAAATTTAAATAAAAATAGATAACTATTAATTTTTCTACTTTTAATATGCTAATTAAAACTTATTTAATCAATTCAAATTGTAATAAATAATTAAAGCACTATTTATGAAAAAATAGTAAAATCATCTAAATTTTCAACTGATATTTATTTATTAAAAATTATAATACAGTCATCTTATGTTCTTACATTTATTATAATTCAAAATTATGTCTTTAATTAAAAAGGGCTCAAATAACTTTTTTATTATGATATTTTCTTTTCTTTCTTGCATATTTTTAAAGAGAGTGCTTTCAAACTTGAAACATTTTTTAATTATTGATAATTTCTAATATTTTTTAGGATTAAAAATTGAAAAAACTCGATAAAGCAAAAATAATCAAATCTTCTGATTACTTTTCTTTTTATTAGTATTTATCATCCTACGACTAAGCTAATTTTTCTTTCATTTCTCATTACATCACACTCTTGAGTTAATTTGCTAGTTGTTTATTTTAATTTATATATCGATTATATATTTTTAACTAAAGCTAAATAGTTAGCTAGCATTGTCTATTGAATTCATATTAATCAATTTAAATTTATCATAATACTTCATACAATCTGCTAATTCTACTTTTACATAAAATTTATGCTTAAGAATCTCCTATCCAGGTAAAAAAAACTTGAACCAAGCATTAAGTAATGTACAATATTAATACTACCTGGAATTTATAAATTAATATAAGCTTCTTTGAATATAAAATGGAAGGCTTAAAGAAAGGTTTCTACACCACCTCCAAGAAACAGGAGAGGAAACCAGAAGCCACTCTTAATCAGTCGTCTTACACTTAACCCTAATCTTCTTCTTAATAAGACTAAACTTCCGGTGAAGTAATATTAATCTTCCTTACCCAGGGAAGAATATCCAATTGCTAGGACAAGCCATAAACTCACTCCGTCAACTCAGGAAAAGCCAAGGAAGCAGCCTAAATCGGCTCTACATTAGGAGGTGTCGGAAGTCTATCCATCCGGGTAGTTGAGCATAGAACAATTAATTAAGGTAGTCATAAACCTATAGGAAGAGGTTAAGAAGCTCAAGAAGGAAAATATGAAGCTAATGGATTTAATTGAGCAACTGGACTCAAGAGAGCTTGGAATGGCAAATTGGGAAAGGGAGCTTGACACTCTCTGGAAGTATCAGTAGGAAGAGTTGAAACAGATGAGTGCCTCAATAAAAACGATACAAGATTAGAATAAGGAAATAATATTAAGTTAGAGACAAGAAATTCCTAAGATCGACAAAATAGAAATAGAAGAAGAGCAGGTAATCAAGATGGAGCCGGCTAGAAAGATAAAGAAGAAATGTTACTTTTGTAAAAGCCAGAATCATCTGTACAGAAGATGTAAGAAATTCTAGAAATTCAAGAAAGAATACTGAATTAAAGAAGAAAAGGAAAGTAAGAAACTGTATTGCAATAAAGACGGACAAATATGCAAGAAAAAATAAAAACAGTCAGGAACTTCAAGAATAGAGAAGATGAGAATTGGGACATGAGAGAATCAAGAAGAAAAACCACCAAGATTGAAAAAATTTTATTTTATGTGGCGGCTTGAAGCTACTGCAGAACATTTAAATTGAATTGAATTGATGTATAAGCTTCTTTGATTATTTAGATAATTTCATTATAAATTATTTTTATTTTTTATCCTTTTTTAATTATATATATGCTTGTTAGTGGTTATTCTCAATCATTCTTGGTTAAATTATTTCTATTCTGAAATTTCATCAATTATACCAAAAATTATTATTAAATATCATCAAATCTGAACTTAATAATGGATATTAGATTTTAATTTAGGATTTAGAATAATATAACCCTATGAGTCATTTTAGTTAAGAATTTTCTAAGTTTTTCATTTAAGTTTATCTTAATTTAGCTAAATTTCTCAATAGGTTAGTTCATTTACTTTCTTATCATTTTTTAAACTTTAATTAAAATTTTCTATGTTCGATTTATAGTCATTCCCAAAAAATAATTCTTAGTACTTTATTTATTAGATGGCTTTTAACTAGAATGAAAAGAATTGAGTTAATAGCAGCATAAAAGCATTCTTCACACAAAAATTAAATTTTTAGTATTGAACATTTTTATAATTAATTAAATTTAATAAATAGAAAAACACTAATTAAGTTTAGGTTTAGTTATAAAAAAATTAGATTAGTTTTCTATTCTTTTGTATATAATCATAAGTTTCCTAATTTTAATTAAAATACATAGATGAATTATTCTTTTATAATAATCCTAGAATATTTCTTTTTACTCTGACTTAAATTTATTAATTATGCTATTTATTTAGATATTCTTAAATGTTTTATTTATTCTTTCTGTTTTGATAAAAAATTGTTTCATTAAAGTTAAGGAAAAGTGATAATAGTTAATTTTTTAAAATAATTAAAGAATTTTAAAATAGTTACATATGATAATAGCTCTAATAGCCTAATTTAGTTAAATAATTGTTTGATTTTATAATTTTCGATTTCATTTTAACTTCTTCAATTATTCACTCAGTTACAATTTTAAGATGGATGATGAAAGATCTTTTGATATTGCTGAAAGATTCTTTATGAAAAATTTAAAATTTATAAATTAAAAGCTTAGGAAGTAGCTGATATCAAATATGTTTTAAACTAAAAAGAAATAAGAAAAAATGAAGTGAACTTGGAGAAATAATTATCATATATTTTAATGAGCCTTTATAATTTTAAGAAAGTATCAGTATGACATATAATAAAAATAAAGATTATTATTGATAATATTTTCAATATAGTCGGTATTATGGCTCTGCTCTCTTTAGCAATTAAGATTTGTAAAATTCTAAGATTTTCTTATGTAACTTTTAAATTTTTCCTTAATAGAAGAAGAAAGTATTGAAAGAATATAAAAAACAGAATGAAATTCAATCATTTCCTTTTCGCTAAAAATATAGGGTATTTTAAACAATATATTTAAAAACGCTAAGGCAAATATAACTTTTATTGATAAATAAACATTTGTATACTACCCCAAATAATCCATACTTTATATATAACTCTTACTATTTAAATTTTACTTTAATGAAATAAATGTTTATTTAATTTAATTTATTTATTTCTATTATTTTTCAAAACTTAGAATTTATTACAATTATACTTACATACATTTTTATGATTTGATTTCAAATAAAAATTATTTATAAAGTCATTTATTTAAGTTTATTAATTATATCCCAACTTTAAAAACATAAAGCAAGCTTTATTGAATTATTTTATAATCTCTATTTTTTTGTTTTGCTAATTTATAAAGTACTAAATAAAAATTTAATTTATGTCTCTAAGAAACTAAATATTTACATTTGTTCATATAACTTTTACTAAATAATTTAAGATTATAAATCTTTTAATCTATTTCGAATCATCTTTTCTTTTAATTTTATTTCTTTTGTTTTTATAAGTTATAATATATGTGAAATAATCTATTAATTATATTCCATTTAAATTAAAAGAAGTTAGAAGTTTATGATTATTACAGCATAAGAGTTATTAATTTAAAGAAAACTATTTTCATTTTTAAAATTTCTGCTTAAAACAAAAAGATGAAGTGATTTATATTTTAAATCTTTACTTCGAATAAAATTTTTTCTTTTTAATATCTTTAAATCATTCTATTTATTCATTGGAATGAATTTAAATTAAAGTAATCTTTTGAAAGTTTATAATGAAGTTACTTTGATAGGCAAGTATATAATTAAGTAAATTATATACTTAAAGCAACAAAAAGTATAATAAATTTAAAATAAATAAAAGAATAATCATACATACTTTCTAAATTAAAGTATAAGCAATAGATTTTTAATTATTTATTTTATTTGCTTTAGTTTAACTTTTTTCTAAATTAAAAAATTAAATCTTAATACTCAACTTTTTATAGATAGATAAATATTGCTAGAATAAAAGATAAGAGTAAAGTTAAAAAGTAGCTTAATTAAATTTGGGGATATAGAAATTATTGTAAAATTACTAATTTATATGTATAAATAAAAGAAATAATAAAATATTTAAAATTTAGAAAATTTTAACCTCCCCAAGACTTTAAACCTTATAAACACAACAAGAGCTTATTTAAGATTAATTGTCTTTGTTTATTTAAAATTTCCATTCATTATTTTAATTTTTTCTAAATGAAGAACAAAAATCTAAAAAGTATAATGACTTCATGGGATTATTTTAAAAAGAAAATTCCTAGATATGTCCAAAACAATCTATATAAAACGTTGAAATTTATTAGTCTAAATATGAAATATGGTTATAGCATATTAAGTATTATATATGATAGATAATTAAATTTAATAATAGCAAAAATTTGATGTATTTGATTAAATAAAAATGTTTATATTTTTGAAACATAATTTATTCTTAATTATATTATTATTTTATCATAAAATATTAAACTAAAATTTCCAATTTAAATTGTATTTGAGATATATATTCGAAGCTATTATAACGTTCATATATCTTAAAAAGTTGATTTAACATGAATTTTTAAGTTTTGAAACAATTTTTTTATAATATTTGGACAAAATTAAATTTTTGAGATAAAATTGATTTTATTCTTTTTATGAAAATGGATAAAAGGAAATATTTTTATTTATTAATTCCTTAAAAAATTAGAATTTAGTAACAAGTTCTAATATCAGGTTATATTTATTGCTAGGTCATCGACCTAAAATTTAATAAACTTTTCTTAAATAATTTCTAAATTACTATTAATTTTTTAAGTTATATTTAATTGATTTAATATAATGTTTTATACTTAGTAAAAGGAAAATTTTATAGCTATATTAGACCAATATAGTATTTTAGTAAAAAGATGTATAGTTGTCTAGTTTAAAGTTATAAATATTTTGGAATTATTTTATTATATTTTTTAGTAAAAAGCGAAAATAAACATTGATTATACCTAATAAATATTCCTCATTTAAAATATATAAAATTTTAAATTAAATATATTAGAGTTACTTATATAAAATTATATCGATTGCTATTAGACTTATTGCTATATATAAAAGTTATAAAGCATTTAAAAAATTAATTAATTAATTATATAAGAGATTTTTATTATTTTTGCTTAGTAAATTTTTACTAGAAAAATCATCTAATACACTTGAAAATATTTATCCTTCAATTGACTATAAAATTTTACTTTTTAAATTTTTAAGTCACATTAGTATAAATTTGCATTTTAAAGTTTCTGTCTTTGCTACCCAAAAATTAAAACTTTATTTTAGGTATTTATTTAATAAATAATAAATAAAATGAAGAGATTTAATTTCTATAAATTAATATTTTGGAACTAAATTTAAAATAATCTAAAAAGATTTTTATAACTTATTAATAATTTTATTATTTAGATTATGTCAGAAATATTTCAACTAGACATTATATAATAGTGATTAAATTCTATCTTTTTGTTGTTAAAATATTTGAATTTATTTTTTTATATTAAAGGCTTTTTATCACTTTATTATGACTAAGGTTTTGAAAAGATAGAGCTTTAATAAATTCAATTATAAGAACTTAAATATTTTAAAGATATTTTTAAGTTTGAAAAAATGAAATAGAACCTAAAATTTCGAAAAGTAATTAAATCAGCTTAGATCTTTTTCATTAAATTAAACTTAGTTAGAAAAATAAAAGGCAAAATATGAATAATACCTTTTAATTTTCTATGCTTAAATTTAAATTCTCTATCTCACTAAAATTCTATTTTAATAGTTATTTCACTAAAATTACTTAATTATATCATATTTTCTTTATTTTTGTTTTGGGTATTAATTATTTAAATTTATATGCATCTAAAGTGAGTTAAGAGTAAATTAAGTATATAAGTTCTATTTAAAATTTATTTTATCTCAGCTTAATATAATGTTAAATAGTTACTTTAAGGATTATTTATACAATCTTAAAATTTAGAAATAATAGTTATATAGATATTTTAAAAATTTAGCATTTATTATTATTTTTATTTGGAAATAAAAGGATAAAAACTTAATAAATTATTTTTTAATTACAAGGAGCTACCTAATCTCATCATGTAAATCTTTCATATAAATTGTTATTAATAAAAATAAAAGCACTAAATATAATTATACTATCCACTAAAGGCTAGATAATAATTTTTTATATGATGCAAATAATTATTTTCATATATTAATAAAAATTTAACATTATTTTCATAATATTTCAGTGTAGAGTATAAACATTTTATACTACTACAATAAATAAACTAAGTTTTACATAAAACTTTATTTAGTTTGTTTAATATTTCTATGTTTTTTAATAAATTAATTCCTTTCTAAAATTTAGTTTAGTATTACTTAGGATTGTCTTTATCATTAACAAAAACTATAAAGTTTTTAAATAAAATTAATTTTCTTTTTATCTTATATTTATTCTTAAAATGTTTATCTACACTAAAATTAAAGAATTTTTATTTATACCTTAAGGGGATATAACACATTACTAGATTAATAATTTAAAATAAATCAGTTAGAAATTTTAAAGACAAATGCAAATAAATTAAATTAAAAAGTGAAACTACTCTTCTAAAATGCTTGCAATTAATAATAAAGTTTTAAATAAAGGTCTATATATCAATTATTAGATAGAATACGAAAATTTAAATATAACTAGTTAAAAAATTAAATTTATTCCTTAAAGCAAAATTTATAAATCATTTAGTTTTAGAAAAAACTGTGTATATATCTAAGAATTATATATTGTATTTTTAATTATAATCTAAATTTCTTTTTACAAGCGACAGAATGAATATTATGAATACTTACTCAAATTTTTTGTTTTTAATTATGTTTAAAAATTATTAAAGCTAGCTATTAGAAAAGCTATCAGATACTTATGTAGTTAAATTTCTGCTAATAATTCAAATATAGTTTCAAATATACCTTTTTGAGTCTTAGATTCAAATAAATATAAAATAGCCATATCAGTATTAAAAGTTTATCCTTATAATTTATCTGCTATTTTTAAATGAGATAATATTTTCTATCTAGCTATTTTATTTATTTTAGATAAATTACAAGAGTATTAATTATTTTAGATTAAATGTATTACTAGCTTAACTACCTAAAATATAGCTGAATAAAATTAAGTGAAAATAAAATTATCCAAATAAGTCATAAAATTAAGAGGAATTGTAAATTTATTAAAAATCTGCAAGAGCATCCTTTTATTTAGCTTTGGAAAATTTAAATTCCTGCATATTTTTCAAAATTAAAAGTTATATTCAACATAACTTTAACTATTTAAACTCATTTCTAAAGAAAAATATAATAAAATGGAGATGATTGTAGAAGAATAAATATAAAAAGAAGCCAAGTTTGAAAAAATAAATTAAGTGCTTTCAAATGGATATAAGTTCATGAATTCACTTGGGCGTAAAGATGAAACATAAAGTATCTCATAGCTTGACTAATAAAGGATTATAAATTGTTCGAGTGTAGAGCAAATATCGCTTAAGGATAACTCTAGTGATTTTTCGAGTTCTTCTTATTTAGAAATTAAAAAGAATCAACTATTCAAAAAATACTCCGGCAGAACACCTAAAATGATCCACAATAAATTTTCGGTCAACTCTGGTAATTTAATATAGAAGACAGAAAGTTTAAGCAATTAGATATAAATCAATAAGTATACATTTAATAAACCTAGAAATCAAGAATAAATTGGCAAAGGGTTAATTAGAGAAAAAACTATTTAGAGTTCAATTTTAAAAGGTAAGTTCTCTAATCTTTATGAATTAACTCTTCAGAATTCAAAGATAAGCCCAAACTTATAAGAGCAAAATATTAAAAACCATACATCTAGGAAAGTAAAAATAGACGACTATAGAAAGTTGCAAACCATTCTATATTAAAAATAAAAGAAGCTGTCATTTTTAAAAGCCAAAGAAAATAAAAGCAAAATTATAAAGAATTAAATAAAGCAAAGATAATTAGTAGTCAGAACAGTGACTTATATTTTATTCCTTGGTGCATTTGCTTTTATGAAGATATTTATAGACAATTACTGTTAACCAACTAAAAATTTTTATAAATTTCTTCTTTAATTCTGTTTGTGACTTATAAAATGGTTGTTTATATTTATTTATCCTGATTTTGCTCCATTTTATAAAATTATGCATAAAGTGGAGCTATAATAAGCGAAGTTTTTAACCTTTATTCAATTTATATAATTAAAAAAATCAAATATTTAGAATGTAATGCAAGAATCATTTAAAACCCTCAAGTTATCTAAGATATGCTTTATCTTAATATAGAATATCAAACATTTGAATTATTAAATTTTTTTATTTCAGGTTGCAATAATAGTTTATAAATGAATTTGTAGTAATAAATAAAAATAATTCCACAAGTAGAAATTAATACTCTAGTCTAATACTTTAGTCTTTTATAAAAATAAAATTTCAAATTAAAAAATAGAAGGAAAATTATATAAGAAAAATTTAAGAATAATCTTAAGATAAAGGATTTAAATATAATAAATTACAACTAAAATTTATTATTTTTAAGCTTTTTTATCCTTTAAAAAGAAAAAGAAAACTAATAATTATTATTTTCTACTTAAAAGAACTTTTCCTTTAATTTAAGAGAGAACTTTAGATAATAGAAACATAAATTCCATTTTTTATATTTATAGATTTTCTAATTCCTAATTTATTCTCGTTTCAAAAAGTCTATTAATTGAATGGAACAAAATCGTCTGAGACTAAATAAAATTATTCACAAGAGATTATCTAAAGAGAAGTTCAATTTTTCAGATTATAGTAGTGTTTAGATAATAAAAATATTATTTTTTTACAATCTTAAATCTTATAATTAGAATAATTTATTATTTCTAAATTTCATTTTTTTAATTGTATCTTTAATTAAAAAATAGATGCTAATAAGAAGTTCAATCAAATTTAAAAAGAAATATATGATGAACTAATTTTATATAAGTAATCAAGATTGCTTGAGAATATTTATATAAAAATCTTAAAGAATAAAATAATAGGATGCAAATATTTTTTCTTCATATAATTAAAATATTTGCATAAAAGCAAAAAAATCATATAAATAACAATAAATTAATCTTTTTAAAATGAAATTTAATAATTTTACTCTTATTATTTTTTTAAATATCTGATTAAATTTAAATTCTAACTTTGGAAATGAAATCGAAGATATTTAATTAAGAATAGTCTTAAAATTATAAATAAATTATTAACTGGAATTGAGTTTGAGATAAAATATCCTAATTTAAATTTAAATCTAAAACATAGTATTTAGTAGTTAAAAACACATAATTAATAATTTATTTTTAAGTATAAATCTTAATTTTTATAATTTATAAATTTAAAATTAGATAAATCATATTTAAAAATATTATTGTTAATTGTCTATTTAATTAAAAATTAAAATAAAATTATTTTTTAAGCTATTAAATCTTCATTCTTTAGAGGATATTTTTAAATATAAATTTAATATATATATAAAATTTAAATTTTAGATATATAGTATTTTACAAGAATAAATATTATTTTTAAAATAGAATTTCATATTTTTATTATTTTTATTTTTCTCATTACAAAAAATATCTATTTAACTAAAAGAATAATTATGATTTAATACAGTACTCTTATTTTATTGTAAGTTTAGTATTTATTTATTATTTGTAGATAATTACTATATTTTGTTTATCTTTAGTAGAATTTTTGTTAGTAATTATTTATAAGTCTATAACTCAGTTATATTTGAAATTTATTAATAAATTATAGTAATACTTTGCAATTATAATTAAATTAAAGATTTTAATATACTCTTTTTAGATATTTTAAAGGCTATATGGAACATTTTTATTTATTTCGCACCTTTATCATCATTTTTGAATTTTGAATATTTGATCTTTGCTTATTTGAAAACCTAATATAAACAAATAAAAAATAGAATTTTATTTTTGATTTTAGTTTAGTTTAAGAAAGTTTCTCTTATAAATAGCATTTGTATATATAACTTATTTTATTTCTAGTAAAAATTTTAAAATGCCTTATATATTTATTTAGTCATATAAGTTTATTTTATTTGATATAAATTTTTATTTTTTAATTAATAAATATATTAAATAAATAAAAATAAATTATATAAAAAATAATGCTTAGATTGGTATTAATTAAAATATTTTCAAGGATCTACAGATAATATTTTATAAGACCGAAACAATAAATATGCTTTTACTCTTGTGTTGTTTTCAAATTTTTAACTTAAATGATAAAGATTTAAAAAAGAAAAATAATAAAATATAATCTTATCAATAATAAATAATTAAATCTAAAATAAAATTTAAAATTAAGTTATTTAATAATTATAAAGATTATAATCTTTGCTATATCTTAAACTTTTGTACATATAAAGGTACAATTAAGACATTTGTTTTTATAAATAAATACTTTAAACATAAATTTTATTCCACTTAAACTCTTTTCAATATTTCACTCCATAAAGAAAAGGAGTTAGTAATGATGGGTTATCTGGTTTTTTATGAGAATTCTAAAAATAAAAAATGAATGTAATAAGCTTTAATATAGTTGATATATATTCTATTTGCTTTCATTTAATTAAGTCTAAAACATATTTAATAAATATTTGACTCCAAAGTTTTATTCTTAATTTAATCTAAATCAATATAAAATCATACGGAAGAATTTCTTTCTACAAAGTTATTTTAGATTAAGCATGGGAAAAATTCAAAATATAATCAAGGGATATTAATCCAAAAAATGCTTAAAAGAAAGAATCATTAAAATTAAGGCTAATTTTAAATAAATTCAATGTAGATGATAAATCCCATTTAATAAAGATATATTCATTAATTTTATCATCATATTCCACCTTTTAATCAATTATCCAAGTAATTAAGTATTTTTTAGTTAAGTTCTTTTTTACATCCTAAAATGTTTTAAAATAAATTTAAAATTTATATTTATTTTTCAATTCGCTAGCTTTCTTTGATTATCTCTAAAATAAATTTGCATTTGGAATGAATTGGATTTAAAATATTTAAGAATATATCAATTTTATCTAAGAAAAATGAACTTTATTTATCTAAGTTAAAATTATTATTTATATTAAAATTCAAGTTTATTCGTAAGGGTCTCATTATTAATTTTTTTATCAAAGATGAACTTTTTATATTTATATTTTTATTTTTGATTTAAGCTTTATTTCTTTATATTGTGGGAATTATTTCTCTTGCTCTTAGCTTTTTCTTTGCAAATCTATATAAATTGTTCTATTCAAATAAGTAAATATTACTTAATCTGCTTCTTTAGTTGCTAAATAGAAAAATACATTAGAATTATTACTGAAATGAAAATATGTAACATAGTTGAGGTAGCCTTATTAAATCTTTATTCCATGCATTAAGACTCTTTGAGTACTGATAAATTTAGCCAGTTAATTAATTAATTTCTAACCTCTAAAACGGAAAAGGAAATGATAAAAAACGAGTAACTGTGAAAATTAGAATTAATAGGATAATCTAATATTTATTAAAAAGATTATTTAAAATTGAAAAAACTAGCCTTTTATTTATTTTAAATTCCTGTTATTAGGTATATTTCATTTTTATTATTAACTATCACTCCAAACAATGAAGATAGAATATTTATTGAGAAAGCCTTTCTAAAGCAATAAATTTTTCTTCAGTTTAAAATGATCTATTTCCAGGTTAAAAACTTTACAAGTTTATTAAGTTTAAAATTTTTATCTTTATATAAATAAAAAAATTCAGGGAATTTACCATTGCTATACAGAAAAAATTGCAAAAATATCGGATTGGCACATATATTTTTTTGATTAATTCTAATTCAAACTTTTTAAAGCTTTACTTCCTTTGAAATTATCCTCAGCTCTAAGAATTTTTCTCCTATATAGTTGCATAGCAATTTTATATTAATATTAGCTATTCATTTGATTTATAATTAACTTTTATAATTTCTTATAATTATAAGTCAATGCAAGCTTTTATCGTTACTATAGAAACAACACTTAATTACAATTTAGTTTCAACTCAAAAATAGAAATTGATGTAGCAAGGTTCTGAAGTTTTAATTAAATCTTAAATATAAATTTCTTAATTTTTATTTTTAAATAAAAAATAGCTTAATCACTTAATGAATGCTACTAATAAGATGATATGCATATAGATACTATAAACATTATACTTTCTTATTTATTATTTAATTATCTGATATTTATAAGCATCTTTTATACTTTTATCTATAAGATATTATTTTACAACTTCAACACTAAGTCTCTTTTATTTATATATTTATTATTTAATTATTAAGTTATAAGGAATAAGTTTGGATATTTCATCTTAAATTAATATCTTATTTAATCATATCAGATTATGTAGAAAATTTGTTTACTTTAGCTTAAAAAGATTATCTATAAAATATTAAATATATTCAAAATTTAAGTCTCATCACTTTTAATATAAGCAGCTTTAGATTCAAACTTAACTCTTCTATTTTAATTTTTATAATTATTTTTCTAAGTTTATCTACTTTTAATCCTTCATAAAACCAAATTAAAGCAATAAATTATCTCTGTTTCGTTCTTAATTAAATAAAAATTTATAAATGAAATGTGAAGTGAGATAAGCATGATATTGAGTTTATAAATAGAAGTTAGATAATTTGATAAAGCTGTATTTTATTAATTATAAAGAATTAGGTATTTTTAATTTAGTAATCATATGGCTTTTATATAGAATATTTAAGAAAAAGAAAACATTTTTAAATAATAATAAAGCTTTAATTTAAGATTACTTTTAATATATTTGTATTTATTAGAGGTTTAAGTTCTATTTTAAGTAGCGGGGTAGCGCAGTGGAAGCGCGCTGGGCCCATAACCCAGAGGTCGGTAGATCGAAACTACTCCTCGCTATTTTGTTTCTTTTAAATATTAAAAAAGATAGTTTCAATATTATAATATACCTATTTTATAAACTTTAATGTAAATAGCTTTAAAAACTATTATTTTAATAATTTATAAACTTAATATTTATCCTAACTAATAAAAGACAATATTATTTTCTTTCAAATTAACAGGTAAATTTTAATAAATTCTCTTAAATATAATACTTAAGATTGACTTATTATTTCTAAAAGTTAAAATAAAAGTTATTGTTTCAATTATCATTTTTCACTATAAAGCAAATTTAAATATTAATTCCCTCTTAATCTATTTTAATGTTCAACTTAAAATATATAATAATTAATTTTTTAAATATCAACTGAAGAAAATTCTTTAATAGTACTTTTGCCATTCTCAAGTTATTAATTTATGAGAGTCAGAAAAAAGTAACTAATATAGTAAAATAGAGATATAAATAATTTTAAAAGATAAATAAATATATTTCTTCAAATAGAAATAAAACTACTAAGTTGTTTTTTAAGTTTTATTTATAAAATATTTTATCTTATCAATTCCTAAATTTATTACTATTTTACGGAAAATTAGAGATTCTGCTTTTCTATTTTAGCACATCTGCATCATAATTAGTATCTTAAAAGGTCAAAAAGGAAAGTTTTTTTAAATATTCAGCATTTCTTTTAAAGCTTTCCTGTATAGTGGAAAAAATTAATCAGCACTAGATTAAGTTATTTGATTAATTATTTTAAAAAAAGGTTAGAATCTATAAAAATAAAATAGTTTATCTCTATAGTAATTTATTTATTAAGTATCTAAAAATTATGAAACACTAAAGTTTAATACTTTTATTCATAGCAATTTTTTTTTTAATTTTAAACTTCTACAATTGGATAATTAAGATTAGCAAAAGAAGTTTAAGACATTAATTAAAAAATTTAATTCCTCATGCTAACTATTAATGAATTGATAAATGAATAAAACCTAAGTAAGAAATAAAAAAATAGACTATTTCCTTAGAGATGGAAATGTTGATTTGTCGAATCGAATGGAATTTAAGATAAAATTATGACCAGAGGATCAGTTAACTGCAAGCTTAATTAACTACCAAATCCGGGATCAAATGGAGAAGAGAATCCGAACTCAATTTTATAATATCAGAAAAGAAAAATTAGATGTTGATATTGCTATAAGTATGGACATTTGGTTAATTATTGTTGTAGGTTTAAGAAGAAATAATGACAAATAACAGTAAGAAGAATTTAAAATTTTTTTCAATATCTATTGCTAGCCAAACAGAAAACCTTAGAAGAAAAAAATTTTTTTTTAATTATTAGAAGCTCCACAAATCTAAGATGCATTGAGACAACACTAAAGATAGCAATTTGGATTTGACTTACAAGCATTAGCAAGAAGAGAAAATAATCAAGTTATAAGGATTTACAATCCAGAAAATCTAGTTGAATACGATTCGAGGCCTATTTATTTATAAAAACTCTATAAGCTCTAGGTAAACCAAACAAAGGTGACGCTACGTTAATATATTATTATTATATTAAAATGACTCATTATTGCAGCAATATTCAAAATATCTAAAAAATTAAAAAATAGATAGAATAGTATTTATTATAAATATGCATCTACAGCTTAGATATTAATCTGAGATAATTTTATTCATATAAAGATTCCAAATTATCTATCGATAAATAATTAAGATTCAAACTATCATCTTATCTTTTATATTTTTAAAGTATTTATTGATCTTTTGAGTTAATTGAAAGTAATAAAATCATAGAAAAATGAAAATACAAGTTTATTGTAAAAATAAAGCATATAAAGGAGAAAATCATCATGGGTATTTATAATAACTTGGCTATATTTTAAGTTCTATAAATACCAAAGTAAGATTATTGTCTATCTATTATATTTTAAACCGCTTTTAATTTTTTACCAATTTATTACTATTTTTATCCTTAGATAATTTAATGAAAAAAATTAGAAATTTTAAAGGTATAAAAATAAATTAGAATGATTATACAAAATATTATTTAATTTGAGTATCTGCAGCTCTTTACCTTTTTCGGATTCATTTTAATAAAACCAAAAATAAATTTTATTAAGTAAAGAAAAAATTTGATTAAAGAAAACTTTTGGAAGAAGAAATATTTACTCATAGTTTTATAAAAATAATGCTTAATTCTTATTCAGATTGCGTTAGTTGAACAAAACATAAAAATAATAAGGAAAAAGCAAAATATATCAATAAAACTAAATCTATGAGAATAAGGAGTCATTTATAAAAAAGAGTAGAAATATAAAATAAATTTAATTAAAAAATTATTAATAATACAAGTTAGAATATAGTTGCATAAAGGATTCTATTTGATTTTTAACTAAATTTATCATAGCTTTATTAAATAAATTAAATTATAAATTCAAATTTTATAAATAAGTTAAAAATAGAATAAAAAATGTTTATAGTTGAAAGAAAAAATTAAAAAATGTAAATTATTTCGTAAAAAAAATTATAAAGTAGAATTTATCTCAATTTAATTTGATTTTTATTTTTACTTCTTAAATTTAAGATTTTAATTTTATGTTCTTCAAAAAGAAATTGAAAATTATTAAATGAAAATGAAAATGAAAATCCTTTACAAGAAGATATTAAAAAAAATGTTATTATAGAGTGCGTAGCCTTTAAATAGGACGCATCTCTTTAAAAAGTCAATTTTTAAGTCTTTAAAACCCAATATTCTCTTTGCATTTTTTTTCTTATTGTGGGCAGTGTTGCAGTTCCAACTTTAAAGCACAGGACGCCAAAAGACGATTAGAGATAGATTTCCAACCCATGTTGAAGAGATTAGTTCTATCCAACATTTAGAAGGTTTGCTTCTGAGTCAGTTCCTCTTTGGGGATTTCTTCTCGTAACCTTTAGAAGCATGGTCCACCCTATTTAAACTAAATTATGATAAAAAACTAATAAAAATTTAAATATTCAACATAGTTTTAATAAGATAATTAGCATAAAGTACAGTCCTTAAATTTAGCATAACCCATTTAAAAACAATAGCTTTATCTCTAATATTAAATTAACTAATAAAATGAATATGAAAGAATTAAATAAAAATTAAAGACATTATTTTTTTAATAAGCTTTTATTTGATTCTAATGATTTTTTTCATAAAATTATTAATTTCTTCTAATAAAATATCATAGTACCTTAATTTTAAAATATATAATACTTATAATTACTAAACAAATTTTCTTTAAAATAAACTTAAATTAAAAACATGAGAAAAAAATATATTTGGAAATAATAAAAAACTTCTTTATTTTTTAAGATCAACTTTATATTTTTTAAGATATTTTATATTAGAAAAATATCTAACTACACTTTTTAATAGATTTTTTATTCCTCTATTTAGTTATATTTAAAAAATTTAATTTAATCCAAAAATTTAATACCACTAATTTGAATTTTCGCTTTTTCATTTATAAATTGAGTATACTTAGTTATTTAATGTGATCTGTAAGCTATGTAATTTAATCTGTGCAGTAAAATTATACAAATACAAAATTAAGTGTTTGGCTTTCTTGGAGATATTTCAACCTCTTTTCCACTAATTTATAGAATGCTCTAGAGGCTAAATATAAAAGTTTAAATGCCTCTACAACTCTTCTCCTTGCTATGCATACTGTCATTGAAGTATTCTTTTGCCTAGATAATGATTGATATCTTTGAACTTGTATGTTTTTCTAAATTTTTTGCAATATAATCTTTCTCTTTCTCTTTTTAGTTTTATTCTTCTTTCTATTCTGCAACTTTTTCTAGTAGTTTAAATATTCTTATTTAAAGCTCAAATTTTCTAGCACCTTTTCCATAAATGCGTTTGAGAGCAATAATAGCATCTTTTTGATTATCTTTTAGGTTTAAATCTTGAATTATTTTCTTCTTTGATTATCATTGTGTAAATTTCTTTATTCTTTTTGGTCCATTTAAAGCTGCATTTTTGCTTGTTTTCTTCTATTTTGTTGACCATTCTTTCTTCTTTTATTGTTAGTGTTATGATTAATTTTTTTGATTTTATGAAATGTTTCATAATTAGTTTAGGTCTCTTCTTAGGTAATGAGTCTCGATTCTATTTCCTCTGCAAGTTTTTCATTAACTTCTTATTGTCCTTCTTCAGCCTAACTTCTTCCTGGAGGTTCAGTACCACTTTGAGCAGCAAATCGTAACTTATTTATTATTATGTGGTGAGATTTGAGGCTTACAAGCGAATTTTATTTTTAGCCTATTTCCTAGGCTTTTCTTTCGAGATGGGAGACTCATCGTGATGGGTGACATTTTTGGTAACCTTTACCTGGTCCTAGTCTTTCTAGGATGTCGCTTACTCCTACCTTTTTGGAGCCGCTAAGAATCCTATTTTGAATCCTGACATATTGTTTTATTCCGCGGTAAAATATTTAAAGTTATTTTTATATATGTTTTAGAGTACATTAAAAGATAGTATAAAAAACCAAAGAAGTGAGATAACAATACTGATGAAACTTTAATTAATTTCAAAAGAGTTAGTGTATGGTCGTTCTATGCTTACTATATTCAGTATTTCAATTATTTCAGTATGTAAACTATATTAAATAATAAATAATATATGAACTTAATGCTCAATAAAAGTTTGCTATTCCTAACTTTCAGCCAGGTACCTGCAGATCAATTTTATAACGTGGTAGTCTTCCCAACCTTTTTTGTAAGTGGAAGGTTATCACTAATAATTTTCTTTGCTACATGCATACATTTTTTATCCATAGACTACATTTTCAGTAATCCATAATCTTTTATTACTCTTCATGTCTTCTATTTTTCTTTTATCTGTAAATTTTTTCGTTCTTTGCAGTGTCTTTGTAAGTGACTTCATGAATAACAATACCAACAATTTTTTTTATTTTTCCGTGTTCTTCTTTTAAAATATTTTCTTTTCTGGTTGTTCAATTCTTTTAGTTAAGTTCGTGTTTGCTTATTCTAAATTAGGTTTATCTTATTCTTTATTCTATAATTAGCTTGGAGTTTCTTCTATAATCATGCTTTGGGATTATTTAAAATTTGATTATGACATTTCAATAATTATTGTTTTGTTACTAAACTGTTTTTTATTATTTAGTTTCATAGTACTTGCAATTCGTTGTTTTGATCTTCGATACAGTTCGTAAAACTACGAATTCGCTTTCTTAATTGAATATCATTTCATCTTTTTAGGGATTTATAATTTAATTTTCCAATTTACTCATGAAAAAAGTTGCTAAACTATACTTGTGGATTAACTGATTCAGCTGGGCCTATCATTATTATTCCTTAAGGTAAAGTGCTAGATCCTTTTTTTTTGAGTCCCTCTTTCTTCACTTGCTTTCTTATTTTCTTTTTTTAATTTTTTTGAAAGACGAACTGATTATTAAATTTGTTTATTATATGTAAACTATAATACATCACTTAATTATCACCAATAAAGAAACTCTGTTTACCTTACTATTTATTATTTTAAAATATTACTATCCAAGCCATAAATATTAAAATACTAGGAAGTAGATTAAAAGATGTTTTATAATTGTATATATATGATAAAGTTCTATTAGAAATATTTGAATATTAATATTTATTATATTAAATATTAAATTAATACTTTCATGAGATTAAAAGCAATCTTTGTTACAAATGCTTATGCTTAGAATATTTATAAATTAATATGATATTTCCTTAAATCTTTAAGTAAAATATTTTCAAGCAATTCAAAAAATGGTTTGACAAAAAAGAAAAAGGACGAGAAAATTTCTAATAACCACAAAAAATTAGGTATTCTTTGAACATTTTTAAAATAACTCTTAAAATTTAAATTAACCAATTAAAAAATCTTTATAACTAGTACTATATAGAAAAATAAAAAAGACAAATAAAAGATAATATTTAAATTAGATTTATTGTTTCTATATTTCTTAACAAATTATTTTGTTTAAACTAAAATATTTTTATTTAGTTTTTAATAGCGAAAAGGATTTTGCCTATTAACTTTACTTTTATTTAAATATATAAAATGGGTATGAATTGTATTGAGATTTATATTTAAATTATTTCTTATAAATTGATTGAAAGCAATGTCTAAATTAAATTTAAAATAAAAAAAAATTATTTAAATACATTTGAATCCCTTATATTTATGTATTTTCTATATATTTTACAATACACTTAATCAGCTTTCTAACTTATGGGTTTAAGATAAAGATTATAGAAAGAAACACAATGCCTGATTTTTTAATTTAATTAATTAATTTCAACTAAAAAAGTTTTTGGACCAGAAACTCCTTTCCGATTGCACGACTCGACGCTCTCTTTTTATAGAATAACGGGGATATCCTATTGTACTCCAGGCACAGTTACTTGGGAGCTCTATCGCTATGAGCAGCCAGGCTTCAAGCCCCTACCAAGAGCGGATAATCTCAAAGACAGGGTTCCCTTCAGAAATGACTCTGACCAGGGACTTTCTAAGACAGGAAAGGAACTTGTTCCTAGCCATAAAACCAGAAAGTGTTGTCACGAAGGTCATTCTCAGCTCCCAACATCTTTTCAATTATTTCCTTATTTTTTAATTTTAGTTTGTAATAAATCCCTTATTATTTTTTGATTGGATATATTAAAATTTATATTAGTTGCTATACCTTTTTCTTTTTCATATTTTCTATGAAATTTTTCTATTTTTAATTATTTTCTTGTTTTATTTAGTATCTCTGAATTTATAAATTTTATTCTCTCTTAATGCTTAAAATTCTTATATTATCTGGTTTAATTCTAATTACAGGTTTCTTTAATTTCATGTCTTTTTTCAAAGAGATTATTAAGAAATATTTATTTACACAGGAACTATTCTCATTACTTATGACAATTAAAATAATAATTGTTAATTTGAACAAACTGCAAACCTTTTACCTTTGCTTTTACTTAATCTAAGTGAAAGAAGTGTATGATGGTATTTATTTCTATTTTTATTTTCAATCTAATTTCTTAGAAAAGACACTCTCCTTTCAAAGATAAGAGTTCTTTATTTCATCATTGAATTAAATTTCTTTTTACTAAGTATTTTACTATAGATTTACTATTTATTCTTTTATTCGTTTTGATTTATAAATTTCACTTATATCTAACTTGCAAATGCTTTATACATTATAAATATTTCTGTCTTAACTGAAAAAATTGTAAATAAAATACTAGAGTTAAACTTTATTCCATTGCATTTATTAACTATAAAATAACCATAGTAAGCATTTTAAAATTAAAGTTATATGGCTTATCAATCAATTTTTATTTAGTGGTATAATATTAATTTTATATATTTTAATATAGCTAATAAAACTAGGGAATTAACTATATAGTAAAACCCTTTAAGAGATAAATTTATTAATAGTCTCATAAACATAATTATTTAAGTTCTTTATAATATAAAAGCAAATTATTCTTCAATTAATCTCTATAGCCTTTTACTATTATGTTAAAAGTTAGAAACTCTAATGAAGTGAAAGATTTTTAAATCTTATAAAAGTTAAAATAATTTTATAAGATCTGTATTTTATTATATTTGTGGATAAAAGTTACTACTAAACGAAATTGTTTTTGAATGCAATGATAATCTTATTCCATAAAATAGATGAAATAAAAAAGCTGAAATTAGAATGAGAGAATATTTAATAGGATTTTATTAACTAGAGTTATTTATTTTAAGGTAAATAACCCGCTAGAGATATACTAATTTATAATAAGTATTAAATATTTTTACATTTATAACCTTGCTCAATCACAAATAATGATGATGATGAAATATATTAAAGTAAATAAATTAAAATAGAGTATGAGTAATATTTATCATGAGTGAATTATAAGTAAATCATATTAATTATAATAAACTGACTTTAAATTTATAGGAATTATCTTCAATCTATTAACTAATTTATTGTCAACTCTATTCTTGTTCATTCCTGTTTTCACTAGAAATCTAAATTATTTCTTCATCTATATTGGTCAAGCGTACTTAGGAGAGAGATTTTTCTTTTAAATTTAACAAAATCTGGAATGAAGTTTAATGATATCTATCTTATTAAACAGAGAGTTATAATATATATCATTATCTTTCATATATTAGGTAAAATTAAATGATTTCTAAAATTAAAATACATATAGAGGTTTTCTGAAAAGTAAGTAAATCAAACTGGAGCAACATAAAAATAATAGATCTCCAAAAGATAAGTAATAAACTTTTGGATTTATTCAATAGTAGAATTCCAATTTTTCAAGCTTGAATTCATATTTTTGCTAGGGATTGTAAGAAAAATAATAATTTTATTGTAAAATGGAGAGCATAAAGAGTTTGATTCCATAGAGAAATTAGAAATGACTGATCTAAGATAGTAATTATTTTATCTTGCTTGCATTATTACTAATATTATTTGCTCAGCTACTCACAAAACTCAAAATTGATAATATAATTCTACTTTTGTGATGAAATTTTTTAATATTTCGGCAATGTATTTTGATTGAGTAAAATTAGAATAAATCATTTTTGAAAGTACAAATATAAAAGGCTGTATAATCAAATACTAGTTGCGAAAAAGAAGCCAGATAAAATGTATAAAACATCTAATGAAACTAAATAATACTTATCTATTCTAACTATTTAGTAAAATAATAAAAAGAAAAAAATTTTTTATTTACGATCTTAAAATTTAAAAACCAGATGCTCTATCTTAATCTTAAGCAAAAGAAGATAACTAACATTATTAAGTTAATAATAATAATACTAATTTAAATGTCAAATGTTTAGAGATCTTTAAGGAATTCCAACCTCGTGATCTCAGGACCGCTTTTTTGAATTGGCCGAAACCAATCCCCTCTGCTACTCTTCTACCATCCTCCTTGCACGTTATATCATTTTGGTTTGTAAATCTATCCTTTGGTCGTTGGATAGAACTAACTGCAAAAATAGTCTCGTTGCTATAATTACTATTTGTAAAGTTATTTTTCTTTATTCTATTTTTTCCAATATTATTGTTTAATTTTTTATAGTTTTCAGCATTATCAATATTTGTGATTCCTGTTGCCACAAACTTAGCATTTTGGTTTAGGAATCTTGGATTTTTTATTCTTGATTTGATGCTGTAATGGCTAATTCCTCGGCTCAATATCCATTGCCGAGGTTTGCTTCTGAATCAACTCTGCTTACCATTGGAAGTAAGCTTCAACATCTGCTTCATCCGGAATTCCTAGAGCTATTCTTATTGAGCGAATAGTTTTTCCTACTGAGCCTATTTCTTGAATACACCATTTTATTCCCGATCGTAGGTCTCCATGAAGCTCTCTTTCCATTCTTAGATGTCTGCAATCTAAGCCCTGAGATTTTTATTTTCTATCCTAAGTTTCTTGATTTCCTCTTTGAGCTCTGAGCTATCAAGATTTATGCCTGTTCCTCTTGATACAGCGGCATAGTGAATTCTCTTACAGCAGCTGCTTCTTAAGTCTCCAGCACTTTTCTTGGTTCTTCTTCTTCGTTTGGTGTGACTTAATTTCCTTTTTGCCTCTTTATGCCCATCTTTTTTGTTATTAGAGGAGTTTCTTAGATCTGTTACTGTTTAAATTGTCGACCCGCTCCTTGTTTCTTAGTCTCTTCAAAATTAGAATAGGAGCTTTTTTGAAATCTTTCTACCATATTTTTTATTTTACATTTTTTAAGTTATGAGATTCATTTATTAACTAGGTCTTATAATTTATTATTGCTAGCAAAAGTGAATTTATATAAGTTAGGAGAATATTTATGATTTAAGTAGAAGCATAAGACAAAATTAAAATTAATTATTTTAAATAAGCTTAAAACAAAAAGAATATAGACATTTGTTAATCAAAATTTAAAACTTTTTGGAAATAGTTTGAGTGGATATTTGTTCTATCAAATTTTTAATATTTCAAGGAAAGTAATTAAATATTAGAAAAATTATAAGTCATTCTATAAAGAGAAAAAATAAACTTCTAAATGATAAAAACTTATTGAAATTCAATAATAAAAGGAAAGCTTATTTATGACAATTATTTCAGTATTTTTTAAGCTAAAAAATAATTAGCAACATTATAACTAATAGTCTCATTTAAATAAATTAGAGGTAGTCCAAGTAATCTAAATCCTTCATAGAGATATATAGCTTTTTTTAATTTTGTCAAATAAAGTTAGAATTTTCTTTTTTTTATATTAAAATGATAAATAAAATGCGATAATTGTTTGTTCTTGAAGAGTATGAATATAGCAAAACTCTTATCACAGAACATTCTTATTTTTGCTTTCATATAGATAATATGTCTGTAATATTTACAATAAATCTATCAATCTAAATCGGAAGTAAAAAGGCGGAAATAAATAAAGCAAAAATAGAAAAGTTACCCTATACAATTTTTAAAAGCATTTGAAATAATTATATAGATACTTTTGGAATATTTTAAAAGCAAAAAATTTAAGATTTAGGAAGGGGCTAAATTGTATTCTATATGCTTATTTTTCAGATTTAAAATTATATTCATGTTAAAAACTTTTTTCTTAGAATTTCAAGTAAAATCTTTGGTTAAATTCTTAGGATAAACCATATTTAAAAGGGAACAAAGGAAATACACTAATTTAAACATACCACATTCTTAATATATAAAGCTCTTAAATAATAAATAAACTAAATAATTAATTACAAGTATTTTTTATTTTTTCATAATCTTTATCTTACTAACTAATTTAGAAGATGCTTTTCTAGCTTTTTGTATCAATCAATTAATAAAAATTTAATTATAATGCAAAGAAATTAATGTTTTTATCCTTTTAAGTTTATTTATTTTAATTAATATTTTAAATTATAGAAATTTGATCAAATCTGTTAGTGATAAGGCATATGAGGATTATATATATTTTGCTACTGTAATGATCCACCATTATAGTTTTGCTGAGGTAAACTCCCTATATTTTGAAGCAATGTTTACCTATTATTTTGTACTGGAATGAACTATCTATTACTTAAACTTTAAAAGTTCGTCTAGTTCATTTATTAATCTTAAATTGGTATATTTTATTAAGTATTATTCAAATCAACAACTTCCCTCTATTTAAATAATCCTTTTTAATTTATTTTTTAGTCAAAATTGTTCTATTTGAAATTAATATCTTACACTTCTTTTTTCTTTTAAACATTAATGCTTTATACCTTTTAAATTTATTCATAAATTAGATCTTTTAGTTTGCTCTCATTTTGATTTATATCTTCGTTACTTTTTGTCTTTTCGAAAATTTAATCTAATTCATTATATTCTAAATTTCCTTCTACTTGATTACTATTTACAAAATTTCTTATTTCTTAACTTTATTTTTTTAAATCTTAATTTTGATTTGAATCTTTCTATTCTTGATTCTTTAGCTAGCTTTAATTATTTAGACTTTAACTATTATCTTCTTCTTTTTCTTCTATTTCTTATTTCATTTCTTCTTTAAATTATGTTTTATTTTATTTTTTAGCTAAATGCTTTACTAAATGCATAAGAAATTATTTTCTATTACTAAAAGGTTTTTCACAAATCTAGCATATAATCTCATTAAGTTAAGCTTCAGGATGATTCTTTTAAAAGTGTTTTTATAAGCTTAGGTTTCTTGAAAATAGATCTTAGCATTCTTTGCATTGATATAAAATGTTGTCATCCTTATCATAAATGATAGTTCCATACAGTACTTTACTATTTTCTTTTTTTAACTCTTTAAGGCTTTTGTTAGTTCTAATTTTATCTATTTTTTATTTTTGTCCCAGCTCATTAAAATTTGAAATAGCTTCTTACTCTTAATCTTTTAATATATTTTCAGTTTCTACTTGCTAATGTTTTTTAGTTTCTATATAGAGAGTAGATTCATCACTAGAATATTCTTCATTTATTTATTTTCCAAATAGTTTATCAACTAATAAATTTCCTTAAAGGTTTGTATAAAATTGATATTTTTTTGGTTATTATTCTATTTCAATAAACTATTAAAATTTTCTTTTAATTTCAAGGAGTTGGAATTCTTTAATCTATTACACGGTATATTTTATAGTTTCTCCTTAATTCTGATGATTATCTAAGTGATTATTATAAGATTCTATATTTTCGAATATATGAGTGTGACATTATGGACAGAAAAGTTTTATCTTTTTTTCTTAAGCGTGACAGTCAATCAAATGTTATGAGAGATCAGATTCTTCTTTGAATTTTTTATCACAAAATAAGCACATATAAACTTAATTTTAGTTCTAATCTTTTACGACAATTCCACTCTAAACCAATCGAATTTCTTCTTATTACTTATCTATTACTAATTTAGCATTTTAAATTTCTATTTTATTAAATTCTATCTTCTTTTTTTCTTTTTAGTCATTGAATTGAGCTAATTTTTCTTAACTTGTCTCATGCTTATTGTGATTTTATTTTTAGTTTTAATAGATAATTTTATTTAGATTTACTTACTATGGCAGTATTATAATTTTCTTCTTTTCTTCCTTTCTTTATCTTTTTTTAGTGTTCTGAGAATTTTCTTTTTTTCCTTATTATTTTAGAAATTCTTCAAATTATTAGAATATCTCTTCTTATAAAACTTAATCTACCATTTATTTATCTGCTTTATCCTCTTTTTATTAATTACTTTAGTATTAGAAATTATTTAGCTCTTCTCTTTTATTCATTTTCTACTAGTTTAGGTTTTAATTCTTTTACTGTATGGAACTATTTAATTTAAGTTTCTTTAGCTAAATATTTTCTTGATTGCTTTATTCTATACTTTCTTATTAGTTTTACAGGGATTAAGAGAGAATATGTTTAACAACATTAAGAGGAAGTCCTACTTTTTGTGATATTTCATTTATTGAAAATTATGCTTTTAGTCTAAGAATTTTCTTTTTAACTTTTTCAACAAAATCCATTCTTTGAATACTCTATAAGTTGTCAATGAGCTATTAAGCTTCTTCCTTGGTAATCTTAAACTCCTTTAAAGTCCAATCCAAATTAACAAAGAACAAAGCTGATAAGCACTCCTTTTGTTCTTACATTTTTTAATTAACTTAAATAAAAATCTTAAAAAATAGACTAAATTCAAATAGAAAGCCAATATTTTCATTTACACTGCTAATTATAGATATATGACTCATTTTATAATTTAAATTTAATAAAAATCTAAGCTTTTGTATAATAAAAGCTAGCTATTACTAATATTTTCAGAGCCTAACCAAAAGGGCAATAAATTAAAAGATATTAAATAAAACTTTATTTTAATACCTTTTTTTACTTTTTTACTAGTTAAATATAATTCAGATTCTACTTTTAAAACTTGGATTAAATTTATTTTATTTTCTACTTTAATTTTATTTAAAATATAATTATAATTAAAACTCTCGAAGGTGAATTTCTCTTGAGGAAGGAGGAATGCAGGAAAGTTAAAGCTCAAAGTTAAGGGATCAATCTTCAAAAACCTACATAAATGTGGCACTCTCCTAGCTCGTTGCCTGAAAAGAAAAAAGAACACTAGGCAGGAGACACTGAAATTCCACCAAAGAAATTTAAAAGAAGCTAAAAAGAATAAAAATCGGAATAAGCTGTTTAACGTCGCAGATTGTAACAATTTGGATGAGAAAACTATAAAAATCATGAATCCAACTTAGATGCTAGATCTAATATGAACACTGATGCTAAGAGTTCAACATTGGAAGAAAACCAAATACAGCAAAAAGAAGAAATTGAGACCTATATTGAAGATTAAGAATCTCGTTCGGCAGAATATTTAGAAGCATAACAGACAACAACAGGTAGGAGAAAGAGTTCAGGCATGGAAAACGACATTTTAATATTTAAGAAAAATATTAAAAAAAATTGGATGAAATAAGCCCAATTTAATACAAAAATTCAAATTAAACTGATAATTCTATAATAATCCTAATAGAGGGGTTCCATTCCAATGGAATTAGAGAAAAACAAGAATAATATAAAGAAGAAAGTAACTAGAAAATTACGCTTCGTCTGCAAAAATCAATGACTGATATGAATTTAATGCAAGTAATAATAAAAAATAATAATAGCGATTTGGAATTAGACATGATACAAAGTAACGATACTCACTCTATCAGAGCGATGGAAAGATCTCCAGAAGAAAGACTACTGGACAGAGAACAGAAAATTCCTAGAAAAAGGAGATCCTAACAAATTAAAAAAAATTTCAAATTTTTGCTGAAAGGCAACTATTATTTAATCAAAATAATAAATATAATTTTTTTTATTTTATAAGCTTCAGTCGCGCTTAAAAATTCTAATCTCATAATTGTCAAGAAATTATTTGCAAATAAAATTTCCTTCAATTGAACACTTTCTTTACATATTTTATTGTTATACTCAATAAAATTGTTATTAAGTTATTATATATTAATCCTCTTATCTTATCTTATCTTATCTTATCTTATCTCATCTCCTCTCATTTCAAATATAATATAAACTATATCGAGCAAAACTAATTGTGCAATTAAAAGTATCTAATGCTATTTTCTGTTTTAAGGTTTCTCGGATCATATCTTTCTTAAACATGATTTATTTTTTATTATTTTCTTCTTATTTGTTGACTTTAAATGATTTCTCATGTTAGTTATTAAATTTTTTTTTGTTTTTTTTTTAATAAAATTCTATTTATTAAAATATATAAAACTAAATAAGTATTTTTTATTCCAAAATTGATTATGATTAAAAAACTTTGCTACTAAAGTTTATTTTAATCCTTTTCAATTTAGTTAAAATATATCAATTCTAAATAAAAATATCGTTAATATTTTACCCATTTTATTTTTCGCTATGTTTAATTATCCTTGACATTTAAAATGATTTTTATTTCAAAGAATTTTATCTAGGTTGTTATAGAAATATTTATCTTAGTAGCTCTTTAAAAGATTAACTAACTATATCTTTTTAATTTTTAAGGAGTATGAGAAGTTTGCTAGATCATCAATTATCTAATTCAATCATTTTAAAAAGCAATAGCTTTCAAAATTTTTAACTTCTAGGATTATGATTTATCTATATACTTTGAGATTTTTGAGTATGAAGAAAGATGCTAGTATTTATTTAAAAGCTTCTTTTAAGCGAATATAATAAGAAGACTATAAGAGATAAATTAAATTACCAAAAGTTGCATCATTCAGAGTTAAAACTGTTTAAATCTATCTATATCAAAATCTGTATGCATTTTGTAAGAGTTTGCTGGCTTATTCAGATTGTTTTACTTTCCCAAATTTTATTTTTAATTGCTGAGCCAAGCATAACTTGAAGATCTTCTTAACTTGAATTTATTTACTCTTTAGCAGGATAAATATCGTAAATTCATTAGATATGGTAGCAAATGCATATTGAAAAGAATCAATAATGTTGATATTATAAAATTTGCTTCTAGAAAAAACTCCTGCGAACTTCCTTCCCTATTAACTATATTATAAATGTAACATAAGCTCATACTCTATAAAAATAGAATGGAAAAATTAGCTTCTATATTCATGAGTGACTTGCAGGCTACTCTTTTAATTGAGCACTAAAATAACTCCTTATGCAAATCGAAAAATTTAAATTTTCCTTCCTTTTAATTTTTGAAGGATTACTAAGGAATTACTTAATGGAGTTGATTTCTTTACTACTGTTTTATTTACTATTATAGTTATAATTAATAACTATATACATGCTATTTCCACTTCTATTTTTTATTAACTTCTAAATAATAAATAAGTTTTTCAGACTTAAGATAGAAATTTATCTAGATAAAACTAAAAGCTTTCTGAAGAATTTCAGTCTTGTATATTAATAGTAAAGATTAACTAAATATATTTAATAACTAAAAATTTAGCGATTTTTAGTTTAGCGAAGAGATTACAATTAAAGTTGCTGTTGATGAATATTTTTAGTGCTAATAGAATATAAAATTTAAAAGTTTTTAAATATTTTGATAATAATCTATCTCATAAACACTTAGATTTATCAATACCCTCTAGAGCTTAAAGTATCCCAATTCTTTATCCCTCCATATAAATCCTCTAATTAACGTCAAGAATGAAAAAGTTGCTAGTATTGATTTATCTATTTAACAGAAATTGAAAGAGCACAAATAAAAATTTGATTCATCCTTCAATTGAAGGTAATCTTATTTAATTAAAATAGTTTTCAATCTTGATTAAGTGAATATTTAAGATAAATCCTTTTTTATGTTTTAGATATAACAAAGCTCAGCAAATTAGAAAAGCTATTTATTCACTAATATTTATAATAAATATCCAAAAAGAGTTATATTTTTGTTGTTTTCTAGTATAAAAACAAATTATAACACTATCGCTGTAAAAAGATAACTATAATGTTAAAACTTTGAATTTTAAGGAAATAGCAACAAGTTTTAAATGATATATCTTTAATAATAAGAGTATAAAATTTAAAAGTCATCTTTAAATATCTTAGTTATCAAGAAAACTCAACTTAATGTAGACTATATACATATAATGAAAACAGAGCTTTAAATTTACTTAGAATAAAAAGAAAAAGAATTGTATTAAAAATGAAAAATAAAGAACTATAAAGCTATTAATCCTTAATTAACTCATTTATTCAAATGAATTAATATTTATATTATACTTAATAAAATTTTACACTTTTGCTTGACATAAAGCAAAAAGGAAACCCCTTTTTATAGAATTTCATTCATATAATAAATATCTATTCTTAGAAAAAAATTTTATTTAAGGTTTAGATTTTTTATTATTTATGTAGGTTCAAGTTTTTTTAGTCAGTTCTTTAAGAAGCTTATTTCTAAATTATTAATAATTTATATTATGTTTGTTATTCAATTTAAGAATAACTATAAAACAGTTAATAAATCCGCTATAAAAAATCGTTATAAACAAATAATCCAAAGAATTTTTTAAAAGCTGGAGATTTTAGTCGATTTGTTCAGTATTTATAATAGTAATTCTAGTATTAGACATATTTTATTAAAAGGTAAATTAAAAAATTCAAAAGTAATGGTTAGATAAATTTTTTTCGGAGGTAGCTTCAATTTTTTTGTATATGAAGAGAAGGAGTTATTATATAATAAAAAAGGATATATTCTAGTTTTAACCAATAATGAATAAATCTTCACAATTTCAATTATTTCTAAATAGTAATTCAGTTCTGAAATCGAAGTATTATCTATCAATTTCTAATGTCTATTTATATACTTCTTTTAAAAGTTTTGACTTTGCAAGTATATCAATCAATGTTAAATCTCCTACTTATTAAAAGGCAAATTTAAAAAATGTTTTATAGGTGTTTTATTCATAAAATACAAAAATAGTTTATTAGTTTTAAGTTACTAAAGATAAATATCCAATTTAAGTGGAAATTAAATTAATTTTTTAACTTATAATAATAATAATAATTGATTAACGTTGAGTCGCCTTTATTTGGTTTTCCATGAATTAGTGGTTTATTGTTAAGTAATAGAAACTTCAAATTTGTCTGGATCAAGTTTATCATAAATCTTCAAGATTTTTAATTTATTTTTACTAATGGTTTCCTATAGGTAAATTCCCATTCATTTCTTATTAAATCATTGACTGCTTTGCTAAATATGTGGAGCTTCTTTGTTTAGTTGAAGTAATTTTTTCCTTCTTGAGTTGAATAGATTCTAAAAATATTTTCCCATTATTTTTCTATAATTTTTTTTCTTTAAGACTAAATTGGAAGCAATTACGTACTTTACGTCCAGATCTCTTGCAATATCAGCATGTCATAACTTTCCGATAGGGAATATATGTTGTTGGAGTTTACTGTTCGACATCCATTGGATCATTCATCTATATTTTTAGAGGAATATGCTTTCAGTTAGCTCTAAGAATTGTTTGAATTTTGTTTCTAGTTCTTCTATTCTTATATTCTTATATTTCCTGACTATTTATTTTCAATTTTTTGTTCTTATTAATTAATCATCAGGTATTCGATTTTCCTTTCGAGTTCTTATACTGTTCTTAGGAGTTTAAAATTTTCTAATTACCAAGCTTGGAATTCCTAAAGTATTTTTTACTGATTATAACTTGACTAAGATGTAGTCTTTTAAGAAGAGACTTATTACAAGAAATTTTCCATTTATAATAAATTTATTAAATTAAGTCTTTTATTTCCGTTATGATTTTGTTAATACGATTTCAACTTTTTTCATTATTTTTTATCAAGTTAAAAGACTTATAATAATAATCCCTCAATTCAGGAAAATATCAAATTATGCATTTATAAAATAATTAAACTATATCACATAAACTAAAAGAAAGCTTAGATTATTATTGCTAATATAAATTTTTTACTTTGTCATTAATCAAAATTTACTATTAATTTCGCTGCTTATATTCTTTAAATTTGTAGATATTTTGAAAAAGATATTTAATATACATTTTAAAGCTAAAAGTAGAGTCTTTCTATTTCTTAAGAAAAAATTTTAGTTTTTCTTCTATAAATTTAATTTTAAACTAAAAACGTTTAAATTTCTTTAATCGCTTGCTATCAAATTTTAATTGCTTATTCAAAATTTCTTAAAATTAGATCGATTCATAGTTTTGGGATAGTTGAGTTTTGTTAATTCATATCTATTAAATTCCTTTTTAAATATTTCAAAATCCGAAACTGCTAAATTTATTCTTGATAAATAAAAATTTAGGCCTTTTTTTCATAATTTTCATAAACTTTCAGATTGAGAAAAAGGAATTTCTAAATATCCTGAAATATTACTTATATGCTAAGTTTTAAATTTACTTATAAAAGCTAGTTTATTTAAAACATTTTGCTTATCTGCTATTATTCTATCCTTAACAATAAATTAAACTATTAAACCTTAATGAACTTTATTTCTATAATGCCTACTTTTTTCTCTTTATAGTAAACAAATGTTAATTATATTTCAAATTACTTTCTTAAAAAAAGCAGCGTTCTTTATATTTATTAATCCGCTAGTTATCGTTAAATAGAAAATATTTATATCATAATTTATATTATAAATCTATGTTAAACTGAGCTGAATCAACTAAACAATATCTATTGATTACTAGTTGCTTTTTTTTTGATTTAGTAATAAGAAATTTTATTTTAAATATACCAATTCACTTTTGATTATTTATTTAATCATTCATACACATTCATTCCAGTTTCGCTTCAGTATTTTTATATTATATAGTTATTCAGTCTTTATAGCTAGCATCTGGAATCTATTTAAACTTAATTTAAATCTATTTGAGTTCTAGAATATTTCGAACTAAAATGATGCTAAGTATAGTAGATGATTAATTATATATAGATTGTGAAGGATTTAGTATTTAGATAGTGTGAAGAATTTATATATAAAAGCCTAATTTTTGAAGAAAATAGTGAATATAGATAATTTATTGTTTTAATTGCCTTGATTTAAGTTAAACTCAAGTTGCTACATCATTGAAGTAAATCTGTAAGAGTAATAACGTATTTTTATAATAGAATTCCAAACTAATTATAATAATACCAAACAGGAATATTCTTAAGCTATTATAACAAAAATATCGTATAATAAGTATACAGAAAGGAAAAAAAAGTAACATAGGATGGAAAAATAAAATTTGGGTATTAGACTATTTTTTAGTCTTAACAAATAAATTTTGTATAAAATCATTTAACTAAAAATAATTTTTTATATTACCTATGGCAGAAAACGCTGAGATTAAGAGGCAGACTAATAGGTAACTAAGGAAAAACAGTAGATGGATTAATGTTCGACCTAAGTAAAGAAGAGAACTTTATTTTTGAACAATACTGCACGACAATAAAATTAGAATTAAAAATTGAAGACAAAAATATATTTATAGATGATGGTAATAAAAATCAAAAAGGGAAGAAAAACATTAATCGTGCAATTTGAGAACATAGAGTATACATAGAAGATAGAGAAAGAATGGAGTAAATGATAACAACTCTACAGTATAGAAAAACATGATTTGATGAATATGTAGTAGGACCACCCAACTACCTGAGATACAATAAAAATAGAAAAGAAGAAATATGCTACATATTTAGAATAAGAACGAGATGTAATGGGAGCCAGGATTGTTTAAAAGAAAGACACCTAGTTGCGACAAGCAAATGCCCTTTCTGTAATGATGCAAGAGAAAACGAAAGGCATATCATAGAAAAATGCTCAGAATACAAAGAAAGTAGATAAATATGTATTAGAAAGTTAAGAACAATAGGAGTAGAAAGACAAGGAATGGAACTATTTTATATAATATGAGGTACGGCAAAATTCGAAAAATTCATTAGAACCTAAGAAGAGTAAAAAAGAGCTAAAACTGACTTGATAATAAAAGATTATATCAAAAACATATTAGAAAAAAGAAAAAAAGGATACTTAGAAAAGAAAATTGAATGAAAAATAGAAATAGAAAAAGATTATAGAGCAGGAAAAGGATAGTTTTTATGAGTTTATAAAAGCTTGATTAAGAAGAAAAGAATTAGAAACGAAAATTAGCAAAGTATGTAAAAAATATAATAGACGCTTGTAACAAAGAATCAATAAAACGTAGATAGATAGAAGACAGAAGAACAAGAGATATTGAAGAAGAAAATGATGAAGATATGGAACTACTAAGAGAAGAATTTTTATTACCTGAAGGCTTACTTGAAGAAATAGACATGCATTGAAACATATATTAAAGAGCTGCGCACCAACGAGGTGCTACGCGCTCTATAATCGAATTTATTTATTTATTTATTTATTTATTTATTTATTTATTTATTTATTTATTTATTTATTTATTTATTTATTTATTTATTTATTTATTTATTTATTTATTTATTTATTTATTTATTTATTTATTTATTTATTTATTTATTTATTTATTTATTTATTTATTTATTTATTTATTTATTTATTTATTTATTTATTTATTTATTTATTTATTTATTTATTTATTTATTTATTTATTTATTTATTTATTTATTTATTTATTTATTTATTTATTTATTTATTTATTTATTTATTTATTTATTTATTTATTTATTTATTTATTTATTTATTTATTTATTTATTTATTTATTTATTTATTTATTTATTTATTTATTTATTTATTTATTTATTTATTTATTTATTTATTTATTTATTTATTTATTTATTTATTTATTTATTTATTTATTTATTTATTTATTTATTTATTTATTTATTTATTTATTTATTTATTTATTTATTTATTTATTTATTTATTTATTTATTTATTTATTTATTTATTTATTTATTTATTTATTTATTTATTTATTTATTTATTTATTTATTTATTTATTTATTTATTTATTTATTTATTTATTTATTTATTTATTTATTTATTTATTTATTTATTTATTTATTTATTTATTTATTTATTTATTTATTTATTTATTTATTTATTTATTTATTTATTTATTTATTTATTTATTTATTTATTTATTTATTTATTTATTTATTTATTTATTTATTTATTTATTTATTTATTTATTTATTTATTTATTTATTTATTTATTTATTTATTTATTTATTTATTTATTTATTTATTTATTTATTTATTTATTTATTTATTTATTTATTTATTTATTTATTTATTTATTTATTTATTTATTTATTTATTTATTTATTTATTTATTTATTTATTTATTTATTTATTTATTTATTTATTTATTTATTTATTTATTTATTTATTTATTTATTTATTTATTTATTTATTTATTTATTTATTTATTTATTTATTTATTTATTTATTTATTTATTTATTTATTTATTTATTTATTTATTTATTTATTTATTTATTTATTTATTTATTTATTTATTTATTTATTTATTTATTTATTTATTTATTTATTTATTTATTTATTTATTTATTTATTTATTTATTTATTTATTTATTTATTTATTTATTTATTTATTTATTTATTTATTTATTTATTTATTTATTTATTTATTTATTTATTTATTTATTTATTTATTTATTTATTTATTTATTTATTTATTTATTTATTTATTTATTTATTTATTTATTTATTTATTTATTTATTTATTTATTTATTTATTTATTTATTTATTTATTTATTTATT